>QRFJ01001736.1:70208-85388 GCA_006176705.1 Cocos nucifera
TTGATTATGAAATATGGCAAATGGACGTAAAAATGGCATTCTTAAATGGATATCTTGCGGAAGATATCTATATGGAACTACCGCTAGGTTTCACATCTAGTGATGATGATCACAAGGTTTGCAAACTACAAAGGTCCATATATGGACTTAAGCAAGCATCACGGAGCTGGAATACTCATTTTAATAATGTGATCAAAATGTTTGGTTTCATCAAGAATGAGGAGGAGCCATGTGTCTTCAAAAAGGTCAGTGGGAGCACTGTTGTCTTCCTCGTATTGTACGTGGATGATATCCTTCTTATTGGAAATGATATTCTCATGTTGACCACAATTAAAATGTGGTTATCTAAAGAATTCTCTATGAAAGACCTAGGAGAAGCATCCTTTATTCTAAAAATTAAGGTCTATAAAGATCGACCAAATAGGATGCTAGGATTTTATAGAACATGTAAATAGAGGAAGTACTAAAGAAGTTTAGTATGGAAAACTCTAAGAGGGGTTTAGTACCCTTCAGGCATGGCATTCATCTTTCCAAGAAGATGTGCCCTTGCACACCTGAGAAAATAGAACGCATGAGCAAGATCCCTTATGCTTCAGTAATAGAGAGCCTCATGTATGCCATGTTATGTACATGACCGGATATAGCCCATGCTGTGAGTGTCACGAGTAGTATCACTTGAATCTAGGTGAAGAACACTAGACTTCTATGAAATGTATCCTTAAGTACTTAAGAAGAACTAAAGATATGTTGTTGGTCTTTGGTAATGGAGAACTCTAAGTCTTGGGGTATACAGACTCGAATTTTATGTCCGATTTAGATGATCGAAAGTCGACATCTGAAAGTCTATTTGTGTGCAATGGTGGAGCTGTCAGTTGGAAAAGTTTCAAGCAGACAGTGATAGCAGATTCCACCATGGAAGCAGAATATATCGCTGCATCAGAAGCTACAAAGGAGGCATTCTGGTATAAGAAGTTTGCCACAGAGATTGGAGTGATGCCATCAGATGCCATTCCTCTGTACTACGACAACAATGGCGCTATAGCCCTTGCTAAGGAGCCGAGGTCTCGCCAGATATCTAAGCACATCGAGTGGCGATACCACCTCATCCATGATTACCTCAAGAAGAGTTACGTTGAGATCAAGAGAGTTGACTCCGCAGACAATGCGGCGGACCCGCTTACAAAACTATTGGGCCAACAGAAGATCGTAGCCCATCTCGAGAAGATGGGACCTAGATTTATAGCTAATTGTCTTTTGGTTAAGTGAAAGTTTGTTAGATATGTGTGCCCTAGAAGCCAGAATTGGCTGACACTTGTAATACACTTCTAGAGGCAAAATTATAATTTTGACTATAAATAATAAAATGGATATTTTTTATCACATATGTGTATTTAGTGTCTGTGATACATTCCTTAAGTTAATGGTATTGATAATTCTTATTTTCAAGAGTTGAAAATTTAAGACAAGAATTTTCATTATTAACTCATAAAATGCTTCTGATCGTAGGATCATCATGAGGATGGTGATTGATCCGAAAGGTTAGTGCACAATTACTTCTTTATAGTAGATCAGTCTTAAGTCTACGGTGTAAAGACACCGAAGCAAGAGTACAGGTACTCGTTAGAGAATGAGGGCACTGAGCGTGACCACCTCGAGTAGTCATAAGGAAGTCTACCTTCTCGTCGATGACTGACTCGAAGCTGTAGTGGTGTGTCTGGTTCTTTGATCTAAGGTGCATCGGTAGTTCACCTTGAGGGTGTTATAGTTTGACTACACCATGACTCGATCTTCTAGCCATTCGGAACCCTGATGTGTATGTTGGCTATAGCATGTTCATTGTAGGAATTGGATTGCACCAAGATGGAATTTATCTACCTCGGTGGATGAGGAGCAGCCCTATGATGATCATGAGAATCAAGTCCATAAACCTATGGCCATGGTAGAGAGTGAAATAATAGAAAGAGTTTCTATTAAAGTTTTCACATCGGACTTGAATCAAATGATTAAATCATATGATAGAAATTAGGGTTTGATGAGTCCACCTTAACTCTAATCTGATTGGGGCATAAGATAGAAGAACTTAATCACATAAGTAGCTGCACCAAGAGGTTCATTTTTAGTTTTGATGGGTTGCCATCATATACTGCTAAGTGTCACTGATAGATTTTGGGAGCAATTAGAATGATTTAGATGATCGATCATTCTAGTTGTCTGAATCAGAAGGGTTCTGATCCATCGAAAGGAGTTTCGATGATGTTGATGATGGAGATCACTACATATCCCATTATCATCAAAACTTAACCTAATTGGATCACACAAACAAGGGTTTAGATCTGGATATCATCAATTGAACTAACCCAGTTTAATTTATTTGAATTAGCTTCAATTAGGTTTAAGAAAATCGTGCTAGCACATGATTGAACCTAACATTCTCCTTTTTCTATCATTAAAAGTTATCTCGATTGAGCCAAATAAGTTTGTTCTCACTCAGGTACCATTACCTGATCTGACTGGAGCTTGTCCAGGTCAGAAGAGGGTTGTCTTAATTTATGAGATAATTTTGAGACAACACCTGCCATTTTCCATCACCTGCTAATTCTTGTGCTTTGACTTTGATCAAACGTTGACCTTTGACCCTTGGACATCTATCCATGTGTCATGCACTTATTGGAGAGCAGATAGGGGATTGTCCCCTTACTGGATTTTGAAAAGGAGGGGGTGCACACCTAGGATGGCGTGCACCCATTGATAGGGATAATCGAAGTTCCATACGGATGGGACTCCTGGTTGCTTCTTGGATTCAAACTAGGTGACCCTCACCTATATACTTTGACCAGTCTTAGGCGCCACCATAGGATGAATCTATGGGTCTCTCATCTGATTGGATTAGATGATGTCATCCCACCAATCAGATTTAGATCTGATTAAATGAAGCAATGTGATTGGCCGAGGTGATGTGGCACTACATGGCGCAGCAGGATCTATATAAGGACCTTTCTACGCCCACTTTTCAAAGACTCCTCTCCTAGCCATGCCCCAAGGCTATTCCTCTCTTTTCTTCATGCCACCTTTAGGCCATCTCTCTTTTCTCCACACCCAAGGATAGTTGGACTTCAGATTAGTGCGATTCAAGCAAGAAAAGGCTAATGAGAGGAAAAGGCAGCACTGCTATGGAGATGACTGCTAATCTTCAGAAGAAATTTTAAAGATCCTCCAAATCAGATCTAGATCTAATTTTTGGAGATATGATAAAGAAGTAAAAGAACATCAGATCCAGTCTGAGTGGATATCGATAGAGGTCAGACGTTTGCATGGCTAGATTCAGAACCTCAGGCAATCAACAAGATCATCAACGGATAATCGGATTACCCATATCAAGGTAAAACTAATTTAGATTTAATTTAATTTTCTTGTTTATCAGATCATAGAATTAGATCTAAAAAATGTCAGATCTGATTAGGATCTAAGAGGAAACTTTTAAAATATGCCTCTCAATTCAATTAGATCTGAACGAACCTGACCCTAGAAAATCAGGATTTTCCTTCACAACCAGGCTTTGATACCACTTGTTGGATCCTGGTACCTCTCTGATATCAATTATTGGCAAGAAGACAAACAAAGTAGATGGCTATTACTTAGGACTTAAAGTTGAAACTAGAGAGAGAAGAGTAGAGAGTTTTAGGTAGAAAAGTTTAATTATATTCCACTCTATTATAAAGATATAATACCTGAGTTTATATATCCTAGAATTTTTGCTATACCACATGAACCCTAATAAACCCAAACCCTAGCTAAAAAACTCTCCTAGGCTAATCCAATATATGAAAGTATTTACTGAGCCCATGTGTATATGTCTCACATGCTCTCATCCCCTGGATCTGAACCCGATCCATACATAAGTTAGGCCACTTAAGACTTTATTGGTCCAGGCCTTAATACCCAAGGATAAAAGCCTATCCAAGATCCAAATAAAAAAACCCATCCAACTCTATTCGCCATCGTTGAGTCGGCTCGGCTACATCTTTGCCCAAACCCTACCTTCTATCTACTTGAGATAGCTAGCTCGACTGCACCCTGAGATGGCTCAATCTCAGCCTGAGCTGGCTTACCTATGTGTCCGCCCCTATCTTGGCTGATTCTTCTCCTAGCTTTGGTCCCTTACTCTATCTTGTGTTCCAAATCTCTGGAGCACCTACTAAGCCCTCTCAAGATCCTCACACCTGAACCTCGAGCCCGTGTAGAACTACACGCCGCCTTCACCTAAGATAACTCTTGTTCTAGCCTTAGGACTCACACCCATCCTAGTGTCGCAGAGCCAACACCCTAGCTCCTCCTATGGCCTTCTAAGGCTTGGGAGCACCACAATAAATCCTACAAAGTGTATGTTGGCTATAACATGTTTGTTATAGGAATTGGATCGCACCAACAGAAAATCGATCAACCTCAATAGAGCAGGAGTAGCCCTATGATCATATGAGATCGAGTTCTTAAGCCCATGGCCATAACAGTGTGAATTAATAGAAAAAAGTTTCTATTAGGATTTCATATTAGACTCGAATCGAATGATTTATTTATATGATGGGTATTAGGTCTGACTAGTTCACCTTGACCTTAATCCCATCAGGGCTCATGATAGAATGACCCAATCACACAGGTAGTTACACTGAGAGGTTCATATTTGGCTCTAATTTGTTACCACCATATACTGCTAGGTGTCACAGGAGGATTTTGGGATCAATTAGAATTATCTTGATGATCGATGATTCTAATTAGGTGAATCAAAAGAGTTTTGATCCATTGAAAGGTGCTTTGATGATGTGAATGATAGAGATCATGACATGTCTCATTTCCATATAGAACTGAACCTAACTTGATCACACAAATAAGGATTTGGATCTGGATGTCATCAATTAGGCTAACCTAGTTTGATTGATTTAGATTAGATCCAATCAAGTTCAAGAAAATCATGCTAGCACACGATTAAGCCTGACTTCTCCTTCTATTGACTATTTGGTTTGTTTTGACTGAGTCAAATTAGATTTAGCTCATCTGAGAACCCTGTATGGGTTTGTCATGGTGTGACTGGTTCTTGTCCTGATCAGATTAAGGCTTGTCCTAAAGAGTTCAAGGCTTGTCCTAAATCCATGCATGGGGCATCAGTACAAGGGGTCGTTTGACCCGTTCTTTGCAGGAAAGAAGGGAGAGGGGTGTGCACCCCTTGGAGAATTTCTAGGGGTAAGCACCCTGGGCATTTTTGCATGGAGTATGTGAGTACATGCCCCTTTATGGTGTGCACACATAATGGATAAGGTGGAAGCCCCCATTCAAATGAGATTAGATTGGGTCAAAGAGTTTGATTTGGATTAAACTCTAGGAGATAAAAACCTTGGCGCACATCTCCTCTTATCTAAAATTTGTGATGCCAATTTTGTTCTGATTTTGTGTGACAAAATTAGAATAAAATATGCTTTTGACATGGAGAAGTCTAGGGAGTCCTTCTTCTTTAAGTAAATTAGTTACTTAAAGCTTTAGGACTCCAGGGTTGTAACTAGTCCATAAATAGATGTGCTGCACCCTTATTTTAGCATTGCAATCTAATCCATGGCGAAGCCCTGCCCCTCTCTCCATCTCCATGCCCCCTCCGTCTAACCTTCTTCCTCTTCTCCATGCCCAAGGAGTTGGGTGAAATAGCAAGGAAAGGTCAAGATCCTGCAAGCACAAAGATAGGGCGAAGCAGTTTCAGTTCATGTGACGGACGTGCTGCTATCGAAGATCATTTTCGAAGGTGCACTAGAAGTTTACAAATCTGATCTTGTAAGATTAGATCCAGAAGGAGAGGACATCTAGATCTAACCCAAGTAGACTTTGGAAGAGGTTGGGCATGTGTGCGGCTCAAGTCGAAACCTCAACATTCATCAAATCATCGACAGGATAAATAGTTTATACCCAACAAGATAACGTTAGATGTTACTAGTTTTAATTTAATTTTAAAATTTATAATTAGATCATTCCAATCAGATCTGAGAGCTCTTAGTTTTGATTAGATCTTAAGAAAAAAAATTTAAATTTTTCTTTAGATCAGATCGATCCTGTGGCAGAAAAACTAATTTTTTCTTCAGTTGTGATATCATGTATATCCCATTATTCAAATATCTAGAAACTATAGTAATACCACTGAAAATGATATTACAAAATTCTTTCATTATTGAAATCTCATAATTGGTTTTGGCCAAAAGGCCTATAGAAATGATATTCAAGAAGAAACTAGGATAATTATGATAATCACTAAGAATAATGGTATGAGACTCAAATACAAATTTTAAGATCCCTAATGCTAGAACTAGAACCAGTCTTTTATCTCCAACATTCAAGAATGTCTCATCTTGCTCCAATCTCCTACTGACCTATAACTCCTACAATAAATTGCAAATATGGTAAGAACTTCTGGTATCGAATACCCAATCAGTAATATCATAAATAGAGAAATTGCAAGGAGTTATCATATAAGTACCTTGCCGAGTAATATTTTGCTTCTTTCTCGACATGTTCAAGTCTAGGGAGGCAATATATTAAGGATAATTTCTCTTTCAATGCTCTCACTTTTTGCAAAAGAAGCACTCCACTTGACTCTTATTGAGCTTGGGTTTCTTGGTCTGGCCCTGTATGAATGTCCCAACCTGAACCTGCACCTTCTTAGACTTCTTCTTATTTTTCTTTCCTTTCTTAAAGGGTCAAAAACTAGAGCAAGACCCTCCCACTAAGTTCTCTGACTCCTTGTGCCACTGGTGATCTTTCTTAAAATTTTGAAGTAACCCTAGTAACCCGTGGTAACTTTAAGCTTTGTCATTCTATAATGAGTAAGGAAGGGGAGATAAGACTTGGGCAATGAGTTTAGAATTGCATCTTCCCCTAGCTGCTCATGTAAGAAAAGTTGAGCTTGCTCAAATGCTCCATCATCTTGATCATGTACAGTATATGATTAGTGATTGATGCTCCATCCCTCATCCTAGCATTGAAGATGGTATAACTAGTCTTATACCTCTCAATGTCATCGCGTGTGCCAAAAGACTCATTCAATACTTAAAGCATATCTTCTAGCCAAGCTATCTCGAACTTGTGATTGAACTCATTACTCACAGCCACCAGCATGATACAATGCACTATGGTTCGATTATTGAGCCACTTTTGGTAAGTGGCTCTAATTGACCCACATGCATTAGGACCTGATTCCTCAAATGCTGAATTTGTCAAGATATACAAGATCTATTCATGCTTTAGGACAATCTTCAACTTATGGTACTAGCTACTGAAGTTGGATCCCACCAGAGTTTCATTATCCAACAATGACCATAGCGAAAGGGAACTGGCCATAACTACACAAAGAAAAACTAAAATCTAATTAGTAAATGATTTATTAAACCTATAGATTTGGACTTTAATCAGAAGGTTCTCTCACTATTTTATTCGAATTGGCAGCCTCTACCTTCAATTTGAGGAATTAACCTAATTCGTTAGTGGGTACTGGAATCCACATAGACTACACATAAGCCCAACTTCGGTTGGTCAAGCCATGTACATCTAAGGATAGGTTTATAATCAATTATTTTTCTAAACAACTTCTAGCAATTTAATTTTGCCCCAGTCCCTAATTAGTAGGCTTTGGCCTCCGCTGAAAAGATCCAATTAGGTCCAACTATTAACATGAGCATACTTGGTCCATCTAACTAATGAATGATTAAGCCTAACTTTGGTTGGTCAACCTAACCACCATTTAAAGAGATGCAACCAAGAAATCATATTATGAATGATAATTTCATTAGTTGATAAGCACTAGGCCTTTGGGCCTCCAATGATTATCCAACTAATGGACCCATTATCAGTCAATGGGAGGCTACGATCTAGTTATCACCATAACTATTCCATTTTTTATGGATCTAATAATTTTAGAGGATTTAGTTAATTTGATTTAGAGAAGAAAGTTAGATGAACCAGCTAATCATGATCCTTCCACTGACTTCATCAAGTTAGATTAAGAGAGACCATTGATAGGCTGATCCAAGAGCACCTAAATTAGTCACACTAATTTACTTAGCTGACATGGGTCAACTTTAATTGTCAAATGATTTGATCAAAATATAATTTCACCAAGAAGGCCAGGTAAGTGAGATCGATGGGAGGGTTTGCCAAAGCTTGCCTTAGATACCATTAGAAATAGCCAGGTAAGCAGGCTATCAATTAAAGACCACCAATCAGAAATGCCAGTTTTATCTTAGATACCAACTGGTTAATTTGTTTTGATTAGTTCAACCTAGCAGTTAGGGCTAGACCTTGTAGTCAAGAATCAAGTCTATTTTGGTTCTCATTAAAGACATGAACTTGACCAACTACACCTATTAAATTTATTAAAATCAATCATATTAATTTATTAAAAAATATAATTAAATCCTAGACCTAGGATCTAATGACATGATCTATGCATGTAAATAAATCTAAAATTAAATATTAAACAAACATAATGATGTTGATCAATTCAACATCTAACTAAGACTAGATACCATCTAGTGGGAGAAAAAGATCGAATCTCTTTTATCTTTTGCAAGTTGGGATCTTCAACTTACTAACCTGAGGTTGAGGTCATCACTTTGAGCTACACACATGTCTGACCTCTATAAAAAGTTCATATGAAGTTTTGATCATTGATCCGAAGTCTAGCGACTAGAAATCAGCACAGTATGCTAGTACCATGATGATCCTCTTTGATGGCTGATCAAAAATATTCTTCTTCAAAACTTAGACTTTTCAATAATCAGCAGAGATGTGGAGAATTTGGGAGAGAAAATACTCTTTTAAAATCTCACTAAATAGAGGAAGAAGAGATCTAAAAAATCCTTGAAGAAAAATCCCTTCTTCTCCTTTTTTTTCTCTCACCAGGATGCAATGGTTTGTGTCTTAACAAAGCACAATGCCCAAACCCTTCTTGCACCCAAGCTTCCTATGCACCAAAACCTCTCTTTCTATTCTACTTGTTGTAGAAAACTCATGCCCTAACTCTCTTTAAATAGAGAGTTATGATAGAGTCCTTGTCTAGGTTAAAAACTTAGAAAGGCAGGTCTAAACAAGGTAATGATTGGGGCACCCAACTCTTGGGCATCCCCTCCTTATTTTGTGGTGTTGAAATCCTAGGGGAATGCACTCAAAAATATCTTATTTTTCATGAAAATATTAGAAGAAAATTAAGAGGGAAGGCCTGTATGGATACATCGAGAAGAATTTTGGTTCCTCAAAACTCTATCAGATAGAATTTCAAATCAAAATAAACACTTGTTTTGACTTGGTCGAAACCAAAACTTCCATGTAAGAAAGATATCGGGCATGAGAGTGCACGTCCTCTCTTTAGAAAAGAGAGGTTTCATGAAAAAATAAAGAAACTTGGCATGGGAAAGGCATAGAAAGCAAGATGGTGCAAGGAGGAGAAGTCCTAGTCACACTAGGACTTCTTGTTTTATCTTGGTCCAAGTTATTATTTGAACCTAATTAAATCAAAACTAATGCAATCCATTAGAGGTATTCTTAGTCTAACTAAGAGCCTAACTAAATTAGAATAAATTAAATTTAAATTTAATTTAATTTTTAATCAAATTAGAAATTGGATGCACACAAGTCTTAATTGAACAAGGATCTATTCTCCCTTACAACTAGTTTATTCAATAAACCAATTAGACTTGATCCAATCAAGCTCAAACCAAACCTAATTGACTTTTATTCAATTAGACTTAATCTTAGTCCTTTGGCTTAATCAAATTAAGCCAATTAGTAATCTAATTTCTAATTGATCCTCCTACAATACTTGCACCAGGTCAAACATCAATCGTATTGATTGTTTGACCTTAGAATGATTCTAAATCATTGATCAATTATTCGATCAGATCAAGATCTCTTATATATATAATCTTATAGATTTGAACCTAAGCTGAAAGTACAAGAATAAATTTTTATACCAATCAAAGTGACCATCTAGCAACAGTATCCGATAGCCAAATAGGTCGAATATGTAAAGCAACACTCTTAGAATCCATGTAGATATTGTTTAAATATAATTCATCCCTTTGACCTTAATGCTCATAGGACAACTCAGAGTTTAACTGTTAAGCTTCATTAGATCATCAACATTGTATTTTAAAATACCAAATCCATCTCATGGATTATCCTGGCCAAGGTTTTGCTAAATTAAAAAATAGTGATGCATTTTTTGGAAATACTTGGATTGGTCAATCCCATCTTGATCACTTACAGACTTCACAAGTATTTGACTATGCCCAAAAATCTTTCATCACTAAATTAAAAAATTAGATAGTCCAACACCAAAGCATCATGAGTTGCTTGCAAGCCACCATGGTGATCTCAGGTAAAGGGATACTTATAGCCATATCGCATCAGAGCAATTCTCGATAGCAGAATACTTCAAAGTTGATCACATTCAGTGATGATGTACCCCTACACCTTACTTGTATGCCATACCATTGTCTCCACACTTCTTGATTAAGAGGACAACCAACCTATATGACACACAATAACCTATACTTGATAAACATTGTTGTCCTAGTTAATAATGCATCATTTGGTCATGAACAATTTAAGGACTAATTGATAAATCTTCTCTTTATCAAAACTAAATAATCCTAAGAACTTCATTATAATATGGAGTTCATTAGAAGATGTAGAATTTGTGATGAAAATGCTAGAATATAATTTTATTTAATAATCTTTATTTATAATTATAAAATAGCATAATCATCAATAGGCTGATAATTGGCTTTGGGATATAATTCCCAACAATCGGTACGTCTATCTTATGAAGGGCAAATCTGATTTATTTGAAATATTCAAATGATATTGTAATGAGGTAGAAAATAATTTAGAAAGAGTATTAAAACTTTTTGATCAGACCAAGGAGGTAAATATCTTTTCAATGAGTTTTTGACATATCTAGGAGAGAATGAAATTCTCTCACAATGGACCCCTCTTGGAACATTACAATATATTTATGTATCTAAAAGGAGGAATCGAATCTTGTTAGACATGGTTCAGTCCATGATGGGGTTTGCAAGTCTACTATTTTTTTTTTGGGATTATGCGCTTGAGATTGCTTGTTTTGTTTTGAATAATGATACAATAAAATCTATTGCAAAAACTCCATATGAGATATGGACTGGGCATAGACCGATGCTCTATCACCTTAGGGTTTGGGGATGTTCAGCTTATATTAAATATTTGTAGACAAAAAAGCTTGGACCTAGGTTTGATAAATGCTTGTTTATAGGATATCCCAAGAAAACTAGGGGTTATTACTTCTATCTTACTGAAGAACAAATCGTGTTCTTCAATAATAGGATAGTCTTTTTGAAAAAGAAGTTCCTTAGGGAAGAAACTGTTGCCACTAATATTGAACTTGATGAAGTTCGATAGGTAGAAGAATTGATACATTCTAGTAAACCTACAGAACTAGATTTGGTAAGATCAAATTCAAAGCCCATTGTCCAGGCACCCTTGAGGAGATCCTATAAAGTACAGCATCAATCGAACAAATACTATGATTTCTTGGTCCTGAATGATGATCCTATTGAACTCGATGAAAATGATGAGAATTTAATCACTTACATAGATGTCATGCAAAGGTCCAACTTTGATAAGTGGCTAAAAGCCATAAAGTCCAAAATGGAGTCCATAAAGATCAACGATGTATGGAAACTGGTTGATCCACTTGAAGGGGTAAAACCCATTGGGTGTAAGTAGATTTTCAAAAAAAAAAAGGGACACAGATGAAAAGGTGGAGACTTATAAAGCCCATCTGGTTGCCAAGGAATATCGTTAGTGTTATGATATTGACTATGATGAGATATTTTTTCTACTGGCAATGCTTAAGTTCATTCATGTTATGCTTGCTATAGTAGCATACCTGACTATGAGATCTGGCAAATGGATGTGAAGATGGCTTTCATAAATGGAGAGCCAAATGAAGAGGTATATATGATACAGCCTGAGGGATTCACATCCACAGATGAGTTTAAGGTGCGCAAGCTTTAGAGATCCATTTATGGATTGAAGCTAGTATCTCGGAGTTGGAACCTATATTTTGATAAGATGATCAGAATATATGGCTTCATTAAGAATGGAGAAAAATCCTATGTATATAAATGGACTAATGGTTTTGTAGTTGCATTTCTTGTATTGTATGTAGATGATATTCTCTTAATCAAGAATGACATCTCTACATTATAGGGAATAAAGGTTTCGCTATCATCTCAATTCTCCATAAAGGATGTGAGAGAAGCTTTCTACATCTTAGGGATGGAGATCTATAGAGATAAATCTAAAAGATTATTTGGATTATCCCAATCCACATACATCGATACCATGTTGAAGCAGTTCAGCATGGTGAATTTCAAGAAAGGCTATCTTTCAATAGACCATGGAATTACTCTCTTGAAGAGAAATTATCAAACAACTCCTCAAGAGAGAAAATATATAAGTAGAATACTATATTCTTTGGTAGTGAGTTCTATTATGTATGCCATAACATGTACGAGACTGAAAGTGGCATACTCACTAGGGATAGTGAGTAGGTACCAGTCTAATCGTTGTAAGAGTCAAGGAAAAAACCTATTTTTCGAGTCAGGTTCGTTCAGATCTGATTTGATCAAGAAAAATATTTCAAAAATTTTCCTCTTAGATCTAAATCAAATTAGATACTTTTCAGATCTGATTTGATAGATCTAATAAAATTAAATTAAATTAAAATTAATTAATTAGATTTTGTTTATACTTTGTTCTTCGGTAATCTAATTATCCTATGACGATCCTGCTGATTGCCTGAGATTCTGGATGCAACGACGCAATCGCCTGGCCTCTGCCAGTATCCACTCGAGCAGAATTTGGATATCTCTTCCTTCTCAATCTTTCCTCCAAAGGTTAGATCTGGATCTGATCTTGAAGGTCTTCAAAATAACTTTTGAAGATCTAATGTCGTCTCCTGCAGTAGTGCTGTCTTCTTTCTTTCTTGTCACCTTTTTCTTGCCTGGATCGCACCAAACTGAAGCCCAAAGTCCCTTGGGTGTGGAGAGGAGAGAGAGAGGATTTGAGGAAGGCATGGAGGAGAGAGGGAGAGAACAATGTGGCATGGGCAAAGGGAGAACCTCTTCTAAGCTAGGCGCAAATAGGGTTTATATAGACCCTGCTACACCATGCAGTGCCACATCATCCTAGTCAATCATGTCTCTTCATACAATCAAATTTAGATATGATTGGTGGGATAACATCACCTAATCCAATCAGATGAGAGCACCTCTCCAACACCCTTAGGTGGTGCCAAGATTAGTCAAAGTAGAGCCTTTGGTGCCACCTAGTTTGATTCCAAGAAGCAACCTGGAGTCCCATCGATATGCAACTCCAAGCATCCCTATCCTTAGGCGCACGCCTGTTAGATATATGTGTCCTAGAAGCCAGAATTGGCTGATACTTGTAATATACTTCTAAGGGCAAAATTGTAATTTTGACTAATATCAATAAAATGGGTTATTTTCTATCACATATGTGTATTTAGTATCTGTGATACGTCCTTCGAGTTAATGGTAATGATAATTCATATTTTCAAGAGTTAAAAATTTAAGACATGAATAATCATTATTAACTCATAAAATGCTTTCGACCATAGGATCATCACGAGGATGGTGATTGATTTGGAAGGTTGGTGTACAATCGCTTCTCTTTAGTAGATGAGTCTTAAGTCTACGGTATGGAGACACTAGAGCGACAGTACAGGTACTCATTAGAGAATGAGGGCACTGAGCATGACCATCTCGAGTAGTCATTAGGAAGTCTACCTTCTCATCAATGACTGACTCGATGTTGTAGTAGTGTGTCTGGTTATTTAACCTAAGATGCATCGACAGTTCATCTTGAGGGTGTTATAGTTTGACTACACCATTACTCGGTGTGCTAGCCATTCAGAATTCTGAGATGTATGTTGGCTATAACATGTTCATTGTAGGAACTGGATAGCATCAAGATGGAATCTATCTACCTCGATGGTAGAGGAGTAGCCCTATGATGATCATGAGAATCAAGTCCCGAAGTCCATGGCCATGGTAGAGTGAAATAATAGAAAGAATTTCTATTTAGTTTTTCACATTGGACTTGAAATCGAATGATTACATCATATGATAGAGACTAGGGTTTGATGAGTTCACCTTAACCCTAATCTGATCAGAGCTCAAGATAGAAGAACTTAATCACACAAGTAGCTGCACCAAGAGGTTTGCATTCAGCTCTGATGGGTTGCCACCATATACTGCTAGGTGTCACTGGTGGATTTTGGGAGCAATTAGAATGATTTAGATGATCGATCATTCTAGCTGTTCGAATCAGAAGAGTTTTGATCCATCGAAAGGAGTTTCGATGATGTCAATGATAGAGATCATGACATATCCCATTACCATATAGAACTGAACCTAACTGGGTCACACAAACAAGGGTTTGAATCTGGTGATCATCAATTGAACTGATCCAGTTCAATTGATCTGAATGAGATTCAATTAGGTTCAAGGAAATCGTGCTAGCACTCGATTGAACCTAACGTTCTTCTTTTACTATCATAAATAGTTGTCCTGACTGAGCCAAAGGAGTTTGTGCTCATTCAGAGGCCTTCACTTGGTCTGACTAGAGCTTGTCCAAGTCAGAAAAGGTTGTCTTATTTTGTAAGACATTACCTGCCATTTTTGGTCACCTGCCATTTCTTGTCCTTTGACTTTGGTCAAAAGTTGACCTTTGATTGGTCAAATGTTGACCATTGATACTTTGACTTTTGTCCATGTGTCATGCACCTATTGGAGAGCTGGTGGGGGCTTGTCCTCCTATCAGAACCTGGTAAGGAGGAGGGCGCATGCCACCCTTGGCATGTGCCCAAGCTGGAGGCGCCCAGGAGTCCCTGTTGGATACGGACTCCATCTCCTTTTTGGATTCCGATTAGAGTTCTCCTAAGAACCAACTTTGACTGGTCTTCGATGCCATCTAAGGAGGAATCTAGGGGACTCTATTCCCAATAATCAGATTTAGATCTGATTTCACAAAGGATTGTGATTGGTTGGGAAGAAGAGGAGTTGGATCATGCTTAGTCATAAATAA
>QRFJ01001736.1:86388-113314 GCA_006176705.1 Cocos nucifera
AAGTCTAGTTTAATGAGACCTGAATCAATTCTCCCTAAGAAAAGATTAAGTCTGAGGTCTTCCACCATTGTAGATGTGCGGGCCCTTCCCGGGGTTGATTGTTCTCGGCTGGATACAGTGGCTCAGTTGCACCGGAAAGATGCAACCATGTCTATTAGGCATTGGATGCTATGGGCTGGAGGATGAGTTGGGCTCAATATTTCCGGATACGGTGAGAGACTCAATTAGGAACCCAGTCTATGCAAATGGTGGGTCTGACTTAACTAAGGAGTGGATCAATATTCCGGATACGGTGAGATTCATGAATTAGAGACCAAGTTTGGGTGCACCATGATTAGAGAATCATTGAACAAGAGTTGTTCACTCATTGGCTAACCCATCACCAATAACTGTTAGGTGAGGTGATGAGTCAGTTGGTGAGACCGCACCACCCACTAGAAATCATTAATCGTGGAGATTTTCGCATCTCTACAGAGGGAGTGTAGGGATCCGAGAAAATAGTGGGAGCTAATTTGTTTAAAAATAAAATCCCTAAACAAATTGGTCAAGTCAAAATTACAGTATCTAACTAGAATCTTTGACTCTCTACAGGAAAATGTCTGCGTCCAACCCATTGGCACGTATCCTGGACACACATAGACTGACTGGACCCAATTATAAAGATTGGCTCAGGAACTACAAAATTGTTTTGGGTTCAGAGAAGTTAACACCATGTTTTGGACCAGGACCCTCCCACCTTACCAGCTCCGTCCATCCACTGAACAGAGAGCGTCTCTGAAAAAAAATGGATTGACGAAGATAATAAGGCCAGATACTTACATGTTGGGCTCGATGTCTGATGAGCTCCAGCGCCAACATGAAGATATCGGGACTGCTCGCCAAATGTTGGCTCACCTGCAGGAGATGTTTGGTGAACAGAGTCGCGCAGCCAAATATCAAGTCACGAAACGACCTTTTAAGGCTAAGATGCGTGATGGGCAGTCAGTCCAAGATCACTGTCTGACAATGATCAAGGACATGGAAGAGCTTGAGAAGCTCGGTGTGAAGTTGGACTTGGATCTGCAGAATGATATTATTCTGCAATCCTTGACTGATGCATATGGGCAATTCATCATGAATTACCACATGCATAAACTTCAAAATTCCTTGGCCGAATTAATGAATATGCTGGTTACCGCTGAGCTTTCTATGAAAGGTTCTAAAGGCTCAGTTCTTGCTATGGAACGGACTTCTTCCAAAAGAAAGTCTTATGGAAAGAAAAAGAAGTCTGTGAAAAAGCAAAAGGTGGAAGGATCAAAGAAGAAGAAGGCAGAACCCGAAGAAAAAGGTCCGATGGCAAAGGAAAGTGTTTCCATTGCAACAGCGACGGCCATTGGAAGCGGAACTGCCCTACTTACCTGGCCACCCTGAAGAACAAGAAGGAAGGTCCTTCTGGAGGTATGCTCGTTATTGAGTCTAACCTTACGGTTTCTTCTGCATCCAGTTGGGTGCTTGACTCTGGTTCTAGTGCTCATCTGTGCACTTCTATGCAGGGTCTTGAGGATAGCAGGAGGCTGAGGGATGGAGACATGATCCTACGCATCGGTAATGGAGCAAGAGTTGCTGCAGTAGCCGTGGGAACATACCCTCTTCGATTACCATCTGGTTTAGACTTAGTTTTGAAAGACTGTTATTATGTGCCTGCAGCTAGCAGGAATTTGATTTCTGTTTCATGCTTAGCACAAGAAGGTTATGTGATCACCTTCTTTAAGGACCATTGTAACATTCTTTATGAAAGAAATAAAATTGCAAATGGTTTCCTTATTAATGGTCTTTATCAGCTACATATTGATGTACCTGTTCTAACTATCGAGCAAAACGTGAATGCCAAACGACCTAGGGATAGTCCAAACGATGACAGATATCTATGGCACCTGAGATTAGGTCATATAGCAGAAGATAGGATCAACAAATTGGAGAAAAATGGGCTATTGAGTCCATTGACTTTTGAGTCATATCCAACTTGTGAATCTTGTCTTCAAGGCAAAATGACTAAACTCCCTTTTGTTGGACATGGGGAGAGGGCCACAGATCTCCTTGCCCTAGTACATACTGATGTGTGCGGCCCATTTGATGTGCCGGCTAGAGGCAATTTTGTCTACTTCATTACCTTTACCGATGATCTGTCTAGGTATGGGTATGTGTATCTTATGAGACACAAGTCTGAAGCTTTTGAAAAGTTCAAAGAATTCAGACATGAAGTAGAAAAACAAACTGAAAAAACCCATTAAGGTTCTTCGATCAGATCGAGGAGGTGAATACCTTAGCCGGGAATTCCTAGACTATCTTAAGGAAAATGGCATAGTCTCTCAATGGACTCCACCAGGAACACCTCAACTCAACGGGGTTTCAGAATGGAGAAATCGGACTCTATTGGATATGGTTCGATCCATGATGAGCTTCACAGACCTCCCTGATTTTCTTTGGGGACATTCATTGTTAACTTCAATCTTATCTACTGAATAGGGTTCCCTCTAAAACCGTTCCTACCACACCGTATGAGATATGGCACGGTAAGAAACCAAGTCTGAGTCATCTCAGAATTTGGGGTTGTCCGGCTCATGTCAAAAGACAACAAGCGGACAAGTTAGAGTTTAGGTCCTTTAGAGCTCGATTCATAGGATATCCTAAAGAGTCATTAGGATACTATTTCTACATTCCAGAAGACCACAATGTGATTGTGAGTCGACATGCCATCTTTCTTGAAAAATAGTTTATTCAAGATAGCGGCATTGGAAAGCAGATTAAGCTTGATGAGAAAGTCTCACAAGTGGAAAAGAGCTAAGGACCAAGTTGGAACCAAATCAGGTTGAGCCAATAAGAACACTACCTCCTCCACCTCGTAGATCGGAAAGAGTTTCCCGTCCCCCTGAAAGATACTTAGGTATTATTTCAGAGGAAGTAGAGAAAAATGTTCCTCATAGGTAATGGTGCTCATGGTGATGATCCCAAAACCTACAACGAGGCGATATCAGATATCGACTCCGAGAAATGGCTAGAGGCAATGCAGTCAGAAATTGACTCGATGCACTCAAACCAAGTCTGGACCTTGGTAGATCCACCAGAAGGTATAGTACCTATTGGGTGTAAATGGATCTTCAAGAGAAAGATTGGTGCAGATGGGAATGTGGAGACATTCAAGGCTAGACTAGGTGGCAAAAGGTTATAGTCAACGCGAAGGCATTGACTATCAGGATACCTTTTCCCCAGTAGGCTATGCTAAAATCCATCCGCACATTGCTTGCCGTTGCAGCCTATTTCGATTATGAAATATGGCAAATGGACGTGAAAACGGCATTCCTAAATGGATATCTTGAGGAAGATATCTATATGGAACAGCCGCTAGGTTTCACATCCAGTGATACTGATCACAAGGTTTGCAAGCTGCAAAGGTCCATATATGGACTTAAGCAAGCATCTCGGAGCTGGAACACTCGTTTCAATGATGTGATCAAAAAGTTTGGTTTCATCAAAAATGAAGAGGAACCATGTGTTTTCAAAAGGGTCAGTGGGAGCGCTGTTGTCTTCCTCGTATTGTACGTGGATGACATCCTCCTTATTGGGAATGATATTCCCATGTTGACATCAGTCAAGATGTGGTTGTCCAAGGAATTCTCCATGAAAGACCTAGGTGAAGCATCCTTTATTCTAGGAATTAAGGTCTATAGGGATAGACCGAATAGGATGCTAGGACTTTCACAGAAGATGTACATAGAGGAAGTACTAAAGAGGTTTAGTATGGAAAACTCTAAGAGGGGATTAATACCCTTCAGACATGGTATTCATCTTTCCAAGAAGATGTGCCCCAGCACACCTGAGGAAATAGAACGCATGAGCAAGATCCCTTATGCTTCTGCAATAGGGAGCCTCATGTATGCCATGCTATGTACACGACCTGATATAGCCCATGCTGTGAGTGTCACAAGCAGATATCAGTCAAATCCAGGTGAAGAACACTGGACTTCTGTGAAATGTATCCTTAAGTACTTGAGAAGAACTAAGGATATGATGTTGGTCTTTGGTAATGGAGAACTCCAAGTTCCAGGGATACACAGACTCGGACTTTCATGTCCGATATAGATGATCGAAAGTCGACATCTGGAAGTCTGTTTGTGTGCAATGGTGGAGCTGTCAGCTGGAAGAGTTCAAGCAAACCAAACTGTGATAGCAGATTCCACCATGGAAGCAGAATATATATCGCTGCATCAGAGGCTGCAAGGAAGCATTCTGGTACAAGAAGTTTGCTGCAGAAATTGGAGTAATGCCATCAGATGCCATTCCTCTTTACTGCGACAACAATGGCGCCATAGCCCTTGCTAAGGAGCCGAGGTCTCACCAGAAATCCAAGCACATTGAGCGGCGATACCACCTCATCCGCGATTACCTTGAGAAAGGTTACGTCGAGGTCAAGAGAGTCAACTCCACAGATAATGTGGCAGACCCACTTACAAAGCCGTTGGGCCAGCAGAAGATCGAAGCCCACCTTGAGAAGATGGGACTTAGACTTGTAGCCAATTGGCTTTAGGACAAGTGGGAGATTGTTAGATATATGTGCCCTAGAAGCCAGAATTGGCTGACACTTGTAATACACTTCTAGGGGCAAAATTATAATTTTGACTATAATTAATAAAATGGGTTATTTTCTATCACATATGTGTATTTAGTGTCTGTGATACATCCTTTGAGTTAATGGTAATGATAATTCATATTTTCAAGAGTTGAAAATTTAAGACATGAATAATCATTATTAACTCATAAACATGCTCCCGACCATAGGATCATCACGAGGATGGTGATTGATCCGGAAGGTTGGTGTACAATCGCTTCTCTTTAGTAGATGAGTCTTGAGTCTACGGTGTGGAGACACCGGAGCGAGAGTACAGGTACTCGTTAGAGAACGAGGGCACTGAGCGTGACCACCTCGAGTAGTCATTAGGAAGTCTACCTTCTCGTCAATGACTGACTCGATGCTGCAGTAGTGTGTCTGGTTCTTTGACCTGAGATGCATCGGCAGTTCACCTTGAGGGTGTTATAGTTTGACTACACCATTACTCGGTCTCCTAGCCATATGGAACCCTGAGGTGTATGTTGGCTATAGCATGTTCATTGTAGGAACTGGATTGCATCAAGATGGAATCTATCTACCTCGGTGGTAGAGGAGTAGCCCTATGATGATCATGAGAATCAAGTCCAGAAATCCCATGGCCATGGCAGAGTGAAATAATAGAAAGAGTTTCTATTTAGATTTTCACATTGGACTCGAATCGAATGATTACATCATATGACAGAGACTAGGGTTTGACGAGTTCACCTTAACCCTAATCTGATCGGGGCTCAAGATAGAAGAACTTAATCACACAGGTAGCTGCACCAAGAGGTTCGCATTCAGCTCTGATGGGTTGCCACCATATACTGCTAGGTGTCACTGGTGGATTTTGGGAGCAATTAGAATGATTTAGATGATCGATCATTCTAGCTGTTCGAATCAGAAGAGTTCTGATCCATCGAAAGGAGTTTCGATGATGTCGATGATAGAGATCATGACATATCCCATTACCATACAGAACTGAACCTAACTGGGTCACACAAACAAGGGTTTGAATCTGGTGATCATCAATTGAACTGATCTAGTTCAATTGATCTGAATGAGATTCAATTAGGTTCAAGGAAATCGTGCTAGCACTCGATTGAACCTAACGTTCTTCTTTTACTATCATAAATAAGTTGTCCTGACTGAGCCAAAGGAGTTTGTGCTCAATCAGAGGCCTTCATATGGTCTGACTGGAGGTTGTCCAAGTCAGAAAAGGTTGTCTTATTTGTAAGACATTACCTGCCATTTTTGGTCACCTGCCATTTCTTGTTCTTTGACTTTGGTCAAAAGTCTACCTTTGACTGGTCAAACGTTGACCATTGACACTTTGACTTTTGACCACATGTCATGCACCTATTGGAGAGCTGGTGGGGGCCTGTCCCCCTGCCAGAACCTGGCAAGGAGAAGGGCGCACGCCACCCTAGGGTGGCGTGAGCCCAAGTAGGAGGCGCCTAGGAGTCCTTGTTGGACAAGGACTCCATCCTCCCTTTTTGGATTCCAATTAGAGTTCTACTAAGAATCCAACTTTGACTGGTCTTAGGCACCCTCTAAGGAGGAATCCAGGGGTCTCTATTCCAACCAATCAGATTTAGATCTGATTTCACAAAGGGTTGTGATTGGTTGAGGAGGAAGAGGAGTTGGATCACAAGAGGTCTATAAATAAGACCCTGCGCCCAACCCTAATTCTAAATGAATTCAATTGAGAAACCCCATGCCCCAAGGCTGCCTCTCCCCTCCTTCTCCATGCCATAGTCTCTTCTCCCCTTGCTCTCCACGTCCAAAAGGAGTTTTGGACTTAGGTTGGTGCGATTCAGATCAAGGAAAGGCGATCAAAAGCAAGAAGGCTGCGCTGCTGCAAAAGGACGACTGCAGATCTTCAAAAGAGTTTTGAAGATCCTCCAGATCAGATCCAGATCTGATTTTTGGAGGTGTGATAGAGAAGAAGAGGATCTCCAGATCCAACCCGAGTGGATACCGGTAGAGGCCAGGCGCTTGCGTGGCTAGATCCAGAACCTTCCGCTGCAATCAGGATCATCTAACAGGGTAATAGGATTACCCAAATCAGGTAAATTAAATTTGATTTAATTTATCTTATTTTATTTTATTTATTAAAATAATAAGAATCAGATCTGAAATATATCAAGATCTGATTGAGATCAAGAGAAAAATTTTTGAAATATATCTCTTGATCTGATCAGATCTGGAACGAACCTGGACCGGGAAATCAGGATTTCCCTTCACTGATTTTATTTTGATTTTCAAAATAATAATAATTAGATCTTTAGATCTGAATCTCGCTATTGATCTCTATTGAAAACTAATCTTCTTCCTCCTTCATGCTCAACCTAGTTCTGATACCAATTGTAAGCGCATCGATTGGCATCACCTCTCTCTTATACCAATTGTTGTTCCTACAGCTGCTCGGAGCCATAACCGTAAACCTGATCTCTTGCATGAACCTGGGTGTTAATCCAGCAAACTGAAAAAGAACTAAGAAAGATGAGAGAAGCTAGGATTTTGGTGTTGGAACTAGAGACAAGAGAGTTAGGGAGAAAATCTCAATTGTATTTCCTTCTATATTATAAAAGTTATAATGTCTTGATTTATATACCTTAGAATTTCCACATGAACCTTATAGATCTTTTTAATCCAAATTTCACTCAAATTTCTTCCTATTTTGATAATTAAAATGGCCTTTAGTCCCATATTGCTTATAGAAAAACTCTCCAGCCTTCTAACACCTATAAATAAGACCCCAGGCCTTCAAAATTCATTATCTTTGGTCAAGATGAAGCTTTAGTATAGAGTATAGTCAGATTTTGGATTAGAAGCTGCTTCAAAGCAACGGATGTCGAGAAGAAGAGCTGGACTTCTACACCATCTTTCTATCAATGCTGATCTAAGATCATAGATCAGCCTATATTAATTTCTTTATTTTTCTTTAAATTTTATGTATTTAAATTATGAACCTTTTAATTAATACAATATTTATTTTTATGCTCTTTAATTTCATGCTCCTTATTTTTAATGCAATTTAAATTCTATACTTTAATTATTGCTCTTTATTTTACTGCAAGTAGATGCTAAGATCTAACTATTAGATCTTAGTACAAAGTTTACTTTTCTGCATAATTTAATTTTTACTTCATAATTTTAATTTCTGACTTCAAATTCTATTTTTAATTTTATTTTTTAAAAAAAATCAAAGATTTTAAATCTAAAATACTATATTTTCTATAGATTCGATCCGACTCACTGCTATCTATGTATTCTTAATTATTTTAAGAAGTCAAATTAAACTAATCAACACGGTGTCTTAACGACAACATCGTGCTCTTATCGAGTTTTTGGCGTAATTATCGAAGAAGGCATGGATATTAAATTTTCGATCTCTTTGATTTTTTTATAAATAAATTATTAATAATTTTTTTATTTTTTTGTAAATATTGCTTGCTAACTTTTTTTTATTTTATAGAAAAAGAGGTTAAAGAACAGAAAGAATCAGGGTAAGAAATAAATCATTCAGTTTTGCTTGGTGAGATCAATCCTAATCCTAGTCCTCTTTTCTTTTTATTTATTTATTTATTTACTTTATTTTCAAATTAATTTAAAAAATATCCATTTAAATCTAATTAAAAGTTCCATGATAAGATTAGAAACCCTAACTATTTAGAGCATGCATCATATTAGTTTTATTTTTATATTTTCTAGTGATTGCTGGAGGCAAGGTAAGCTTTTTAGAATTCAATTAGTTGCATGCATCTTGTTTAAATTGCATATAAACCTTTGATTGAAAATTTTTTGTGCATATTCATATTAAACCAAATTAAGGACACAACCTAATTAAACAAGATAAGATGGAAATTTGATCATCCTACTTTGGCCCACAAACAACCAACCAGCATCCTGCATTGACCTAAGCCTTTAATTTTAAATTCAATTAGACATCTGTCCTAGGAACTCGAGCTCGTTAGGATAAGGAATCCTAAGAGTTGAACCAGGTTAGGGTTAGTCAATTTGACTAATTTCTAGGAAAGTAAATTAGGGATGAATAGGTCCGAAGTAAGGAGGTTTCTAATTGATTTCGTTAGCTTACTTGGCCAAGCATAATTGATGTTTAAGGCAAGCAATCGAAGGACTCCCACCGATCTTACACTTATTTGGCTAGTTGATTGGCTGATCCTACACTTGGAGGGCTTGAAGGTAACCTTGGAAGTTAGGTGCTGTCTAGATCTAGGATAACCATTGATTAGGATTGATTGACCAACTTGATTGCTAACCAACATCAAACCTAATTAAATCTAATTCTTCTCTCTCTTCTTAGTTCTAAGACTCTTTAGAATCTCTTCTTTAGAAGTCTTCCTTCTTTCTTCTCCTTTCTCCTATAAAAGTAAAATAAAATAAAATAAAAATTAAATTAAACTAACTAAAAAATATAAAAAATAATAATTAAATTAAATTAAAAATAATTTTAAAAAATATTTTTTAAAAAAATAATAATATAATAAAATAATAAAATAATAAATATAAAAAAATTCTAAAAAAAATCTAAAAAATTCTAAACCATATATTAGGGTTACACTAATATATGTACGATAGGAAATCACTTTTTCTAATTTAGTTGAACTTAATTGAATGGTTGATTCATATTAAATCTGATAATCAAATGGCTGGCATGAACCTAATAGTCTAAAAATTAGATAAAGTTGATCTTCTTGCTCAGAAATTAGATCAACTCCTAACCCTAGATCAACAATCTCCTACATAATTCACATCATCTTCTAATTATCAGTTTTGTTCTATTTGTGCTAGCCCAACCCATCATGTGAATGAATGTCCTATTACTGCATAGTTTCCATATTTTATCCAAGAATAAGTTTAAGCTACTCAAGGTTACTACAAATTGATTAATGACCCATTTTCAAATTTATATAATCCAGATTGGAGCAACCACCATAATTTTTCTTGGACATTCCAACAGACTCAGGCTTAAAGCCAAATTTTACCTATCCAAAACTATCAAAATAGGCCTCAATACCAAAACTATGCCTATAATAATGGTCAGCCTAGTCAGTTTACCTAACCATCATATAACAATCAGCTATCATACCCACCTCCTCAACAGACTAATCTAGTTGACGATAGATTTAACCAACTTCAACAATTAATTCTGAATTAACAACAATCGATCTTGACTCAATAAAAATCTATCACCAAGCTAGAAGCTCAAATAGGATAATTAGTTGAGTCTAACACGAGGAGAGAACTAGATCAACTACCAAGCCTACTAATTTCAAACAACCCACCTAATGTCCACCAACCATCTGGATCAAGTTATCAATCTAACATCCCACCTAAGAATCCTCAATTTAAGAATGACAAAGTAATTTTTGAACTTAAAAGCTATAGGATTCTTATGGACCCATACCAAGATCAGGTGAGAGAGGCTAGTACTGATGCTAGCTAGAATAAAAATTTAGAAGAATTGGTTAATACTGAGACTAACCACATAGAAGAATCTAAGCCCAGATTTAGTACTAATTTCAGTTTAAATAAGATAGACATAGAAAAGAAGAGAATAGATGATTTATCCAAGACTTATAAACCTAATATCCTATTCCCTTTAATGTTAGAAGTCGGTTCTTCTTATAAAAATCTAGAGATATGTAATGAAGTATCAATGGAGTTGTTTGAGCAAGATCACATTAATTTATCTGTAAAATTAAACCCATCTTTAGACACCCTTCTAGTACCCAGTGCATTAAACTTAACTTCTAATTCAAAAACTTAATTTATGAGCATTTTAGAAGAACAAATAGAACAAATTCTTAATAAACATGGGTCTGAGAATGGGGTCACAAATTATATTTCTAAAATTAATAATAATCATATTAATAAAGGGATAAGAAATTATCTTCTTGAGATTGACAATCCAAAACCACTGGAATTTGTCAATCTAGTATTTGACACAGGATAGTAAGCTGCATTGTGTCTGGCTGAAGATGGTAAACTTAGCGCTTGTTGGGAGGCAACCCAATATTTAATTTTTTTTAGTTTAATTTATCTTTTTAGTTGATTTTCCTTTTAGGATAATTTGAATAAGTTAGAGGGAGAGTTTAAATTTTCAAAGGCATATGCTGGACCAAATACATTATGTTAGGTGTATTCTTTCATGTTCTTTATTACATCCTTTATTTTTTTTCTCTATTGAGGATAATGTTGGTTAAGTTAGGAGGGAAAAAAATAAAAATTTTAAAATTTTAAGTCCTCAAAAAGTTAGTATTTAGTATTTAGACACCTGATTATGCTTAAGAATTGAATTAAACTAAGCATTTTTAAAAGAAAATTGATGCACAAATCAGAGAATCTATGAGATATTAAGAGATCAAGTATTAAGAAAGTCCAATAAAGAGTTAAGTTTAGAACATAAAAAGTTTTTCTTTTGAGCATTTCTAATTGTTTCTATCAACATCAAAGAAAAGTCCACTTTTTATGGGCCTGTGTAGGATAACTATATGTTTCTTCATATAAAAAATTTATTTTAATAAAATAATTTTGAAATACTTTTTACTGAATAACCGAATCTCTTTGCCTAAGCAAGCATTGAGTTTCATATCAAAAGATGGGAAGGGCAAAGAAGCTCGTTGTAAAGCTAGTCTTAACTCATAACCTATTTGATTCGAGCTAATAAGCTTGAGGGATATTCTATATCTAGTGCCCTAAAGCTAATTGGTTTGGGAGTCATTGGCCCAAGACTCGCTACATGAATCAAATAGAAAGCTTAAGGGATTATGACACAAAATAGCAGTACAACGTTAAAAAAAAAAAAAGGTTTTCCACCGAGTAATCAAATCTCGTTGCCTAAGTAAGCAAAGATATTCGTATCAAAAAGTAGGCAATGTGAATAAAAAAAAATTTAATAAATGAAGGATGGAAGTGACAATACTCTTATTCATATAAAAGTTTAGAAAAATCAGAGATAAAGATAGGATGATTTAGAAAAAGTTCAAAAAAATTTAATGCTCTCTACTTAATTTTTATTAGTAAATATTATACCCCAATGATATATCTCACTTATACTCTACTGAATATCATTGGCCAATTTGAAAACTGCTTAGATAAAATTCAAAACTCTAAAGTTAAAAGATATCTAAAACTAAATTCTTTCTTTACTCGAGGACGAACAAAGCTTAAGTTGGGAGGTATAAAAAGTACCATAAAATTATCAATAAAAGTATTAATTTATTAATTAATTTATATTTATTTTTTAAAATTTTTAATCAATTTATACATATTTTAAGAAATTAATATTTTTATTAATTAAAATTTTATTAAAAAGTTAATTAAAAAAATAATAAAAATAATAAAAAAATATTATTAATAAAAAAAGCTTTTTTTTATTACAACGAAATATGTTTGAAGCAAATCGAGGCTAAAATGGACTAGATATGAATTTTTTTAAAAAAGTTAAAATAAAAAAAGAAAATGGCTCAACTAGCTCCGCAAGCCAAGCCACCAAGCCAAGCCAAGCCAAGCCATCAAAGTTGACTCAGCTGTAGAAGCCATCAGTTGGTCCACGATCTAGGCATAGACCACTAGGTCAGCGACAATCGATGAATCATGGAGCGACACGTGGTGGACCAAGATCCTTAAAGGATTTACAAAAAATCTATTATGGCTCACAGGGCATTTTGATCTTTTCACTCGACAACAGGAGGTGCTGATTGGCTGTGGTGTGCGGTGCAGCTGGTCCACGTGGTCCATGGGAATAGTAGTTATGCGATTGTGCGGCTGTGGTTGCTTATGGTCAAGATCCGACGGTGGTGGCTGGTTCTAGTTTTAATTCAAACTCCAGGCACTATCCTAAAAGAAAATCTTGATTTTTCGGACCAATTTCGTTCATATCTGATCGGATCAAGAGATATATTTTAAATTTTTTTTTTGATCCAAATTAGATATGGAATGTTTTAGATCTAATTCTTATTATTCTAATAATAAAAATAAAATTTAGATAAATTAAATTAAATTTAATTTACCTTAATGTAGGATAATCCTATTACCCATTGATGATCCTGTAAGCAGCGGAAGGTTCTGGATCTAGCCATGCAAGTGCCTGGCCTCTACTGGTATCCACTCGGGCTGGATCTAGGAGATCCTCTTCTTCTCTATCACATCTCCAAAAATTAGATCTGAATCTGATTTGGAGGATCTTCAAAATAGCTTTCGAAGATCAGCAGTTGTCCTTTGCAGCAGCGCAGCCTTCTAGCTTTCTATCGCCTTTCTCTCATCTAGGATTGCACCAACTAAGATCCCAAACTACTTTGGACATGGAGAGGAGAGGGAGAAGATGGACTTGGCATGGAGGAGGAGGAGAGAGGCAGCCTTGGGGCATGGGAAATTGTTCATTATGTTTTTTGAGTTGGGCGCAGGGTCTTATTTATAGACTATGCGTGATCCAACTCCTCTTCTTCCCAACCAATCACAACTCCTTTGTGAAATCAGATCTAAATCTGATTGGTGGAAATAGAGTCCCTTGGATTCATCCTTAGATGGTGCCTAAGACCAGTCAAAGTTGGTTCTTAGGAGAAGTCTAATCGGAATCCAAAAAGGAGATGGAGTCCCTATCCAACAGGGACTCCTGGGCGCCTCCAGCTTGGGCACACGCCAAGGGTGGCGTGCGCCCTCCTCCTTGCCAGGTTCTGGTAGGGGGACAAGCCCCCACCAGCTCTCCAATAGGTGCATGACACGTGGACAGAAGTCAAAGTATCAATGGTCAACATTTGACCAGTCAAAGGTCAACTTTTGACCAAAGTCAAAGGACGAGAAATGGCAGGTGACCAAAAATGGCAGGTATTGTCTTACAAAATAAGACAACCCTTTTCTGACCTGGACAGGCTCCAGTCAGACCAAGTGAAGGCCTCTGATCGAGCACAAACTCCTTTGGCTCAGTCAGGACAACTATTTATGATAGTAAAAGAAGAACGTTAGGTTCAATCGAGTGCTAGCACGATTTTCTTGAACCTAATTGAATCTCATTCAGATCAATTGAACTGGATCAGTTCAATTGATGATCACCAGATTCAAACCCTTGTTTGTGTGACCCAGTTAGGTTCAGTTCTGTATGGTAATGGGATATGTCATGATCTCTATCATCGACATCATCGAAACTCCTTTCGATGGATCAGAACTCTTCTGATTCGAACAGCTAGAATGATCGATCATCTAAATCATTCTAATTGCTCCCAAAATCCACCAGTGACACCTAGCAGTATATGGTGGCAACCCATCAGAGCTGAATGCGAACCTCTTGGTGCAGCTACCTGTGTGATTAAGTTCTTCTATCTTGAGCCCCGATCAGATTAGGGTTAAGGTGAACTCGTCAAACCCTAGTTTCTGTCATATGATGTAATCATTCGATTCAAGTCCGATGTGAAAATCCTAAATAGAAACTCTTTCTATTATTTCACTCTGCCATGGCCATGGGCTTCTGGACTTGATTCTCATGATCATCATAGGGCTGCTCCTCTACCACCGAGGTAGATAGATTCCATCTTGATGCAATCCAGTTCCTACAATGAACATGCTATAGCCAACATACACCTCAGGGTTCCGATATGGCTAGGAGATCGAGTTAATGGTGTAGTCAAACTATAACACCCTCAAGGTGAACTGCCGATGCACCTCAGGTCAAAGAACCAGACACACCACTGCAGCATCGAGTCAGTCATTGACGAGAAGGTAGACTTCCTAATGACTACTCGAGGTGGTCACGCTCAGTGCCCTCGTTCTCTAACGAGTACCTGTACTCTCGCTCCGGTGTCTCCACACCATAGACTCAAGACTCATCTACTAAAGAGAAGCGATTGTACACCAACCTTCCGGATCAATCACCATCCTCGTGATGATCCTATGGTCGGGAGCATTTTATGAGTTAATAATGATTATTCATGTCTTAAATTTTCAACTCTTGAAAATATGAATTATCATTACCATTAACTCAAAGGATGTATCACAGACACTAAATACACATATGTGATAGAAAATAACCCATTTTATTGATTATAGTCAAAATTATAATTTTGCCCCTAGAAGTGTATTACAAGTGTCAGCCAATTCTGGCTTCTAGGGCACATATATCTAACAATCTCCCACTTGTCCTAAAGCCAATTGGCTACAAGTCTAAGTCCCATCTTCTCAAGGTGGGCTTCGATCTTCTGCTGGCCCAACGGCTTTGTAAGTGGGTCTGCCACATTGTCTGTGGAGTTGACTCTCTTGACCTCGACGTAACCCTTCTCGAGGTAATCACGGATGAGGTGGTATCGCCGCTCAATGTGCTTGGATTTCTAGGTGAGACCTCGGCTCCTTAGCAAGGGCTATGGCACCATTATTGTCGCAGTATAGAGGAATGGCATCTGATGGCATTACTCCGATTTCTGCAGCAAACTTCTTGTACCAGAATGCTTCCTTCGCAGCCTCTGATGCAGCGATATATTCTACTTTCCATGGTGGAATCTGCTATCATGATTTGCTTGGAACTCTTCCAGCTGACAGCACCACCATTGCACACAAACAGACTCCTAGATGTCGACTTTCGATCATCTACATCGGACATGAAAATCCGAGTCTGTGTATCCCTAGGACTTGGAGTTCTCCATTACCAAAGACCAACATCATATCCTTAGTTCTTCTCAAGTACTTAAGGATACATTTCACAGAAGTCCAGTGTTCTTCACCTGGATTTGACTGATATCTGCTTGTGACACTCACAGCATGGGCTATATCAGGTCGTGTACATAGCATGGCATACATGAGGCTCCCTATTGCAGAAGCATAAGGGATCTTGCTCATGCATTCTATTTCCTCAGGTGTGCTAGGGCACATCTTCTTGGAAAGATGAATACCATGTCTGAAGGGTATTAATCCCCTCTTAGAGTTTTCCATACTAAACCTCTTTAGTACTTTCTCTATGTACATCTTCTGTGAAAGTCCTAGCATCCTATTCGGTCTATCCCTATAGACCTTAATTCCTAGAATAAAGGATGCTTCACCTAGGTCTTTCATGGAGAATTCCTTGGACAACCATATTTTGACTGTCATCAACATGGGAATATCATTCCCAATAAGGAGGATGTCATCCACGTACAATACGAGGAAGACAACAGCGCTCCCACTGAACATTTTTGAAGACACACGATTTTTCTTCATTTTTGATGAAACCAAACTTTTTGATCACATCATTGAAATGAGTGTTCCAGCTCCGAGATGCTTGCTTAAGTCCATATATGGACCTTTGCAGCTTGCAAACCTTGTGATCAGTATCACTGGATGTGAAACCTAGCGACTGTTCCATATAGATATCTTCCTCAAGATATCCATTCAAGAATGCCATTTTTCACGTCCATTTGCCATATTTCATAATCGAAATAGGCTGCAACGGCAAGCAATGTGCGGATGGATTTTAGCATAGCCACTGGGGAAAAGGTATCCTGATAGTCAATGCCTTCGCATTGACTATAACCTTTTGCCACTAGTCTAGCCTTGAATGTCTCCACATTCCCATCTGCACCAATCTTTCTCTTGAAGATCCATTTACACCCAATAGGTACTATACCTTCTGGTGGATCTACCAAGGTCCAGACTTGGTTCAAGTGCATCGAGTTAATTTTTGACTGCATTGCCTCTAGCCATTTCTCGAAGTCGATATCTAATATCGCCTTATTGTAGGTTTTGGGATCATCACCATGAGCACCATTACCTACGAGGAACATTTTCTCTACTTCCTAAGGTCAATATGGGACTTAAGCAAGCAATCTCGAAGCTGGAACACTCGGTTTCAATGATTGTGATCAAAAGTTTGGTTTCATCAAAAATGAAGAGGAACCATGGTGTTTTCAAAAGGGTCAGTGGGAGCGCTATTGTCTTCCTCGTATTGTAACGTGGATGACATCCTCCTTAATTGGGAATGATATTCCCATGTTGACATATCAGTCAGATGTGGTTGTCCAAGGAATTCTCCATGAAAGACCTAGGTGAAGCATCCTTTATTCTAGGAATTAAGGTCTATAGGGATAGACCGAATAGGATGCCTAGGACTTTCACAGAAGATTGTACATAGAGAAAGTACTAAAGAGGTTTGTATGGAAACTCTAAGAGGGGATTAATACCCTTCAGACATGTACTCATCTTTCCCAAGAAGATGTGCCCTAGCACACCTGAGAAATAGAATGCATGAGGCAAGATCCCTTATGCTTCTGCAATAGGGAGCCTCATGTATGCCATGCTATGTACCGCCTGATATAGCCCATGCTGTGAGTGTCACAAGCAGATATCAGTCAAATCAGGTGAAGAACACTGGACTTCTATGAAATGTATCCTTAAGTACTTTGAGAAGAACAAGGATATGATGTTGTCTTTGGTAAGGAGAACTTCAAGTTCAAGGATACAAGACTCAGACTTCATAGTCTGATATAGATGATCGAAAGTCGACATCTGGAGTCTGTTTGTGTGCAATGGTGGAGCTATCAGCTGGAAGAGTTTCAAGCAAACTGTGATAGCAGATTCCACCATGGAAGCAGAATATATAGCTACATCAGAGGCTGCAAGGAAAGGTTTCTGGTACAAGAAGTTTGCCTGCAGAAATTGGAGTAATGCCATCAGATGCCATTCCTCTTTACTGCGACAACAATGGCGCCATAGCCCTTGCTAAGGAGCCGAGGTCTCACCAGAAGTCCAAGCACATTGAGCGGCGATATCATCTCATCCGCGATTACCTTGAGAAAGGTTACGTTGAGGTCAAGAGAGTCAACTCCGTAAGATAATGTGGCAGACCCACTTACAAAGCCGTTGGGCCAGCAGAAGATCGAAGCCCATCTTGAGAAGATGGGACTTAGACTTGTAGCCAATTGGCTTTAGGACAAGTGGGAGATTGTTAGATATATGTGCCCTAGAAGCCAGAATTGGCTGACACTTGTAATACACTTCTAGGGGCAAAATTGTAATTTTGACTATAATTAATGAAATGGGTTATTTTCTATCAACACCTGTGTATTTTTAGTGCTGTGATAATCTTTTGGGTTAATGGTAATGATAATTCATATTTTCAAGAGTTGAAAATTTAAGACATGAATAATCATTATTAACTCATAAACAGCTCCTGAGCATAGGATCATCACAAGGATGGTGATTGATTCGGAAGGTTGGTGTACGATTGCTTCTCTTTAGTAGATGAGTCCTGAGTCTACGGTGTGGAGACACCAGAGCGAGAGTATAGGTACTCGTTAGAGAACGAGGGCACTGAGCGTGACCACCTCGAGTAGTCATTAGGAAGTCTAAACCTTCTCGTCAATGACTGACTCGATGCTGTAGTAGTGTGTCTAGTTCTTTGACCTGAGATGCATCGGCAGTTCACCTTGAGGGTGTTATAGTTTGACCTACACATTACTCGTCTCCTAGCCATATGGAACCCTGAGGTGTATGTTGGCTGTGACATGTTCATTGTAGGAACTGGATTGCATCAAGATGGGATCTATCTACTTCGGTGGTAGAGGAGTAGCCCTATGATGATCATGAGAATCAAGTTCAGAAATCCATGGCCATGGTAGAGTGAAATAATAGAAAGAGTTTCTATTTAAATTTTCACATTGACTCGAATCGAATGATTACATCATATGACAAGACTAGGGTTTGACGAGTTCACCTTAACCCTAATCTGATCGGGGCTCAAGATAGAAGAACTGAATCACACAGGTAGCTGCACCAAGAGGTTCACATTCAGCTCTGATGGGTTGCCACCATATATTGCTAGGTGTCACTGGTGGATTTGGGAGCAATTAGAATGATTTAGATGATCGATCATTCTAGCTGTTCGAATCAGAAGAGTTCTGATCCATCGAAAGGAGTTTCGATGATGTCTATGATAGAGATCATGACATATCCCATTACCATACAGAACTGAACCTAACTGGGTCACACAAACAAGGGTTTGAATCTGGTGATCATCAATTGAACTGATCTAGTTCAATTGAATCTGAATGAGATTCAATTAGGTTCAAGGAAATCGTGCTAGCACTCGATTGAACCAAAACGTTCTTCTTTTGCTATCATAAATAAATTGTCCTAACTGAGCCAAAGGAGTTTGTGCCTCAATCAGAGGCCTTCATATGGTGACTGGAGGTTGTCCAAGTCAGAATAGGTTGTCTTATTTGTAAGACATTAACCTGCCATTTTTGGTCACCTGCCATTTCTTGTTCTTTGACTTTGTCAAAAGTTACCTTTGACTGGTCAAAGTTGACCATTGACCTTTTGACTTTTGACCACAATGTCATGCACCTATTGGAGAGCTGGTGGGGGCCTGTCCCCTGCACAGAACCTGGCAAGGAGAAGGGCGCACGCCAAGGGTGGCGTGAGCCCAAGTAGGAGGCGCCTAAGGAGTCCTTGTTGGACAAGGACTCCACCCTCCCTTTTTGGATTCCAATCTAGAGTTTCTACTAAGAATCCAGTTTGACTAGTCTTAGGCGCCCTCTAAGGAGGAATCCAGGGGTCCTCTATTCCAACCAATCAGATTTAGATCTGATTTCACAAAGGGTTGTGATTGGTTGAGAGGAAGAGGAGTTGGATCACAAGAGGTCTATAAATAAGACCCTGCGCCACCCTAATTCTAATGCAATTCAATTGAGAAACCCCATGCCCCAAGGCTGGCCTCTCCCTCCTTCTCCATGCCATAGTCCTCTTCTCCCCTTGCTCTCCACGTCCAAAAGAGTTTTGGACTTTAGGTTGGTGCGATTCAGATCAGAGAAAGGCGATCAAAAAGTAAAAGGCTGCGCTGCTGCAAAAGGACGACTGTAGATCTTCAAAGAGTTTTGAAATCCTCCAGATCAGATCCAGATCTGATTTTTTTGGAGGTGTGATAGAGAAGAGAGGAATCTCCAGATCCAACCTGAGTGGATATCGGTAGAGGCCAGGCGCTTGCGTGGCTAGATCCAGAACCTTCCGCTGCAATCAGGATCATCTATAGGGTAATAGGATTACCCAAATCAGGTAAATTAAATTTGATTTAATTTATCTTATTTTATTTTATTTATTAAAATAATAAGAATCAGATCTGAAATATATCAAGATCTGATTGAGATCAAGAGAAAATTTTTGAAATATATCTCTTGATCTGATCAGATCTGGACGAACCTGGACCGGGAAATCAGGATTTCCCTTCACTTCCAAGACTGAATCCAACCTCATCTGAACCAGCAGATCCTCCATCCTTACCATCCACATCATGAAACTTTTCTTTCCATCAAACTTCTCTAATCCTATCTTCAACCCGCTATTTTTCATCATCAATCTGAATCAAATAATAGCAAATAGATAGATCTAAGAAATACCTTGACTAGGAATGGTGGACAGTAGTCCTATGATCTCTTCCTTCCTCACAAAGCCTAGAGAAAGTCTTTAGATCTGAATCTCGCTATTGATCTCTATTGAAAACTAATCTTCTTCCTCCTTCATGCTCAACCTAGTTCTGATACCAATTGTAAGCGCATCGATTGGCATCACCTCTCTCTTATACCAATTGTTGTTCCTACAGCTGCTCGGAGCCATAACCGTAAACCTGATCTCTTGCATGAACCTGGGTGTTAATCCAGCAAACTGAAAAAGAACTAAGAAAGATGAGAGAAGCTAGGATTTTGGTGTTGGAACTAGAGACAAGAGAGTTAGGGAGAAAATCTCAATTGTATTTCCTTCTATATTATAAAAGTTATAATGTCTTGATTTATAATACCTTAGAATTTCCACATGAACCTTATAGATCTTTTTAATCCAAATTTCACTCAAATTTCTTCCTATTTTGATAATTAAAATGGCCTTTAGTCCCATATTGCTTATAGAAAAACTCTCCAGCCTTCTAACACCTATAAATAAGACCCCAGGCCTTCAAATTCATTATCTTTGGGTCAAGATGAAGCTTTAGTATAGAGTATAGTCAGATTTTGGAATTAGAAGCTGCTTCAAAGCAACGGATGTCGAGAAGAAGAGCTGGACTTCTACACCAATCTTTCTATCAATGCTGATCTAAAGATCATAAGATCAGCCTATATTAATTTCTTTATTTTTCTTTAAATTTTATGTATTTAAATTATGAACCTTTTAAATTAATACAATATTTATTTTTATGCTCTTTTAATTTCATGCTCCTTATTTAATGCAATTTTAAATTCTATACTTTAATTATTGCTCTTTATTTTACTGCAAGTAGATGCTAAGATCTAACTATTTAGATCTTAGTACAAAGTTTACTTTTCTGCATAATTTAAATTTTTACTTCATAATTTTAATTTCTGACTTCAAATTCTTATTTTTAATTTTATTTTTTAAAAAAATCAAGATTTTAAATCTAAAATACTATATTTTCTATAGATTCGATCCGACTCACTGCTATCTATGTATTCTTAATTATTTTAAGAAGTCAAAATTAAAACTATATCAACACGGTGTCTTAACGACACATCGTGCTCTTATCGAGTTTTTGGCGTAATTATCGAAGAAGGCATGGATATTAAATTTTCGATCTCTTTGATTTTTTTATAAATAAATTTATTAATAATTTTTTTATTTTTTTGTAAATATTGCTTGCTACTTTTTTTTTATTTATAGAAAAAAGAGGTTAAAGAACAGAAAGAATCAGGGTAAGAAATAAATCATTCAGTTTTGCTTGTGAGTATCAATCCTAATCCTAGTCCTCTTTTTTTTTTATTTATTTATTTATTTTACTTTATTTTCAAATTAATTTAAAAAATATCCATTTAAATCTAATTAAAAGTTCCATGATAGATTAGAAACCCTAACTATTTTAGAGCATGCATCATATTAGTTTTATTTTATATTTTCTAGTGATTGCTTGGAGGCAAGGGTAAGCTTTTTAGAATTCAATTAGTTGCATGCATCTTGTTTAAATTGCATATAAACCTTTGATTGAAAAATTTTTTGTGCATATTCATATTAAACCAAATTAAGGACACAACCTAATTAAACAAGATAAGATGGAAATTTGATCATTCCTACTTTGGCCCACAAACAACCAACCAGCATCCTGCATTGACCTAAGCCTTTAATTTTAAATTCAATTAGCATCTGTCCTAGGAACTCGAGCTCGTTAGGATAAGGAATCCTTAAGAGTTGAACCAGGTTAGGGTTAGTCATTTGACTAATTTTCTAGGAAAGTAAATTAGGGAATGAATAGGTCGAAGTAAGGAGGTTTCTAATTGATTTCGTTAGCTTACTTGGCCAAGCATAATTGATGTTTAAGGCAGCAATCGAAGGACTCCCCGATCTTACACTTATTTGGCTAGTTGATTGGCTGATCCTACACTTGGAGGGCTTGAAGGTAACCTTGGAAGTTAGGTGCTGTCTAGATCTAGGATAACCATTGATTAGGATTGATTGACCAACTTGATTGCTAACCAACATCAAAACCTAATTAAATCTAATTCTTCTCTCTCTTTCTTAGTTCTAAGACTCTTTAGAATCTCTTCTTTAGAAGTCTTCCTTCTTTCTTCTCCTTTCTCCTATAAAAGTAAAATAAATAAAAATAAAAATTAATTAAACTAACTAAAAATATAAAAATAAATTAAATTAAATTAAAAATAATTTTAAAAAAATATTTTTAAAAAAAAATAATAATATAATAAAATAAATAAATAATAAATTAAAAAAATTCTAAAAATATCTAAAAATTCTAAAACCATATATTAGGGTTACACTAATATATGTACGATAGGAATCACTTTTTCTAATTTAGTTTGAACTTATTGAATGGTTGATTCATATTAAATCTGATAATCAAATGGCTGGCATGAACCTAATAGTCTAAAAATTAGATATAAGTTGATCTTCTTGCTCAGAAATTAAGATCAACTCCTAACCCTAGATCAACAATCTCCTACATAATTCACATCATCTTCTAATTATCAGTTTGTTCTATTTGTGCTAGCCCAACCCATTCATGTGAATGAATGTCCTATTACTGCATAGTTTCCATATTTTATCCAAGAATAAGTTTAAGCCTACTCAAGGTTACTACAAATTGATTAATGACCCATTTTTCAAATTTATATAATCTCAGATTGGAGCAACCACCAAATTTTTCTTGACATTTCCAACAGACTCAGGCTTAAAGCCAAATTTTACCTATCCAAAACTATCAAATAGGCCTCATACCAAAACTATGCCTATAATAATGGTCAGCCTAGTCAGTTTACCTAACCTTCATATAACAATCAGCTATCATACCCACTCCTCAACAGACTAATCTAGTTGACGATAGATTTAACCAACTTCAACAATTAATTCTGAATTAACAACAATCGATCTGACTCAATAAAAATCTATCACCAAGCTAGAAGCTCAAATAGGATAATTAGTTGAGTCTAACACGAGGAGAGAACTAGATCAACTACCAAGCCTACTAATTTCAAACAACCCACCTAATGTCCACCAACCATCTGGATCAAGTTATCAATCTAACATCCCACCTAAGAATCCTCAATTTAAGAATGACAAAGTAATTTTTGAACTTTAAAAGCTATAGGATTCTTATGACCCATACAAAGATCAGGTGAGAGAGGCTAGTACTGATGCTAGCTAGAATAAATTTAGAAAGAATTGGTTAATACTGAGACTAACCACATAGAAAGAATCTAAGCCCAGATTTAGTACTAATTTCAGTTTAAATAGATAGACATAGAAAAGAAGAGAATAGATGATTATCCAAGACTTATAAACCTAATATCCTATTCCCTTTAATGTTAGAAGTCGGTTCTTCTTATAAAAATCTAGAGATATGTAATGAAATCAATGGAGTTGTTTGAGCAAGATCACATTAATTTATCTGTAAAATTAAACCCATCTTAGACACCCTTCTAGTACCCCAGTGCATTAAACTTAACTTCTAATTCAAAACTTAATTTATGAGCATTTTAGAGAACAAATAGAACAAATTCTTAATAAACATGGGTCTGAGAATGGGGTCACAATTATATTTCTAAAATTAATAATAATCATATTAATAAAGGGATAAGAAATTATCTTCTTGAGATTAACAATCCAAAACCACTGGAATTTGTCAATCTAGTATTTGACACAGGATAGTAAGCTGCATTGTGTCTGGCTGAAGATGGTAAACTTAGCGCTTGTTGGGAGGCAACCCAATATTTAATTTTTTTTAGTTTAATTTTATCTTTTTAGTTGATTTTCCTTTTAGGATAATTTGAATAAGTTAGAGGGAGAGTTTAAATTTTCAAAGGCATATGCTGGACCAAATAACATTATGTTAGGTGTATTCTTTCATGTTCTTTATTACATCTTTATTTTTTTTCTCTATTGAGGATAATGTTGGTTAAGTTTAGGAGGGAAAAAATAAAAATTTTAAAATTTTAAGTCCTCAAAAAGTTAGTATTTAGTATTTAGACACCTGATTATGCTTAAGAATTGAATTAAACTAAGCATTTTTAAAAGAAAATTGATGCACAAATCAGAGAATCTATGAGATATTAAGAGATCAAGTATTAAGAAAGTCCAATAAAGAGTTAAGTTTAGAACATAAAAAGTTTTTCTTTTGAGCATTTCTAATTGTTTCTATCAACATCAAAGAAAAGTCCACTTTTTTATGGGCCCTGTGTAGGATAACTATATGTTTCTTCATATAAAAAATTTATTTTAATAAATAATTTTGAAATACTTTTTACTGAATAACCGAATCTCTTTGCCTAAGCAAGCATTGAGTTTCATATCAAAAGATGGGAAGGGCAAAGAAGCTCGTTGTAAAGCTAGTCTTAACTCATAACCTATTTGATTCGAGCTAATAAGCTTGAGGGATATTCTATATCTAGTGCCTAAAGCTAATTGGTTTGGGAGTCATTGGCCCAAGACTCGCTACATGAATCAAATAGAAAGCTTAAGGGATTATGACACAAAATAGCAGTACAACGTTAAAAAAAAAAAGGTTTTCCACCGAGTAATCAAATCTCGTTGCCTAAGTAAGCAAAGATATTCGTATCAAAAAAGTAGGCAATGTGAATAAAAAAAAATTTAATAAATGAAGGATGGAAGTGACAATACTCTTATTCATATAAAAGTTTAGAAAAATCAGAGATAAAGATAGGATGATTTAGAAAAAGTTCAAAAAAATTTAAATGCTCTCTACTTAATTTTTATTAGTAAATATTATACCCAATGATATATCTCACTTATACTCTACTGAATATCATTGGCCAATTTAAAACTGCTTAGATAAAATTCAAAACTCTAAGTTAAAAGATATCTAAACTAAATTCTTTCTTTACTCGAGGACGAACAAAAGCTTAAGTTGGGAGTATAAAAAGTACCATAAAATTATCAATAAAAGTATTAATTTATTAATTAATTTATATTTATTTTTTAAAATTTTTTAATCAATTTATACATATTTTTAAGAAATTAATATTTTTATTAATTAAAATTTTATTAAAAAGTTAATTAAAAAAATAATAAAAAATAATAAAAAAATATTATTAATAAAAAAAGCTTTTTTTTATTACAACAAAATATGTTTGAAGCAAATCGAGGCTAAAATGGACTAGATATGAATTTTTTTTAAAAAAGTTAAAATAAAAAAAGAAAATGGCTCAACTAGCTCCGCAAGCCAAGCCACCAAGCCAAGCCAAGCCAAGCATCAAAGTTGACTCAGCTGTAGAGCAAATCGTTGGTCCACGATCTAGGCATAGACCACTAGGTCAGCGACAATCGATGAATCATGGTGCGACACCGTGGTGGACCAAGATCCTTAAAGGATTTACAAAAAATCTATTATTGCTCACAGGGCATTTTTGATTCTTTTCACTCGACACAGGAGGTGCTGATTGGCTGTGGTGTGCGGTGCAGCTGGTCCCACGTGGTCCATGGGAATAGTAGTTATGCGATTGTGCGGCTGTGGTTGCTTATGGTCAAGATCCGACGGTGGTGGCTGGTTCTAGTTTTAAATTCAAACTCCAGGCACTATCCTAAAAAGAAAATCTTGATTTTTCGGACCAATTTCGTTCATATCTGATCGGATCAAGAGATATATTTTAAATTTTTTTTTTGATCCAAATTAGATATGGAATGTTTTAGATCTAATTCTTATTATTCTAATAATAAAAATAAAATTTAGATAAATTAAATTAAATTTAATTTACCTTAATGTAGGATAATCCTATTACCCATTGATGATCCTGTAAGCAGCGGAAGGTTCTGGATCTAGCCATGTAAGTGCCTGGCCTCTACTGGTATCCACTCGGGATGGATCTAGGGATCCTCTTCTTCTCTATGACATATCCAAAAATCAAATCTGAATCTGATTTGGACGATCTTCAAAATAGCTTTCGAAGATCAGTAGTTATCCTTTACAGCAGCGTAGCCTTCTAGCTTTCTATCGCCTTTCTGTCATTTAGATTGCACCAACTTAGATCCCAAACTACTTTGGACATGGAGAGGAGAGGGAGAAGATGAACTCGGCATGGAGGAGGAGGAGAGAGGCAGCCTTGAGGTATGGGAAATATGTTCATGTATGTTTTTTGTGTTGGGCGCAGGGTCTTATTTATAGACTATGCGTGATCCAACTCCTCTTCTTCCCAACCAATCATAACTCTTTGTAAAATCAGATCTAAATCTGATTGGTAGAAATAAAGTCCCTTGGATTCATCCTTAGATGGTGCCTAAGACCAATCAAAGTTGGTTCTTAGGAGGAGTCTAATCAGAATCCAAAAAGAAGATGGAGTCCCTATCCAATAGGGACTCCTGGGTGCCTCTTGCTTGGGTGCACACCATCCTTGGCGTGTGCCCTCATCCTTGCCACCTTCTGGTAGGGGACAAGCCCCCACTAGCTCTCCAATAGGTGCATGACACGTAGATAGAAGTCAAAGTATCAATGGTCAACATTTGACCAGTAAAGGTCAACTTTTGACCAAAGTCAAAGGACAAAAAATGGCAGGTGACCAAAAATGGCAGGTATTGTCTTACAAAATAAGACAACCATTTTTTGATCCAGACAGGCTCTAGTTAGACCAAGTGAAGGCCTCTAATCGAGCACAAACTCCTTTGGCTCAGTCAGGACAACTATTTATGATAGTAAAAGAAGAACGTTAGGTTCAATCGAGTGCTAGCACGATTTTCTTGAACCTAATTGAATCTCATTCAGATCAATTGAACTGGATTAGTTCAATTGATGATCACCAGATTCAAACCTTTGTTTGTGTGACCCAATTAGGTTTAAGTTCTGTATGGTAATGG
>QRFJ01001736.1:113339-149696 GCA_006176705.1 Cocos nucifera
GATATGTCATGATCTCTATCATCGATATCATCGAAACTCCTTTTGATGGATCAGAACTCTTCTGATTCAAACAGCTAGAATGATCGATCATCTAAATCATTCTAATTGCTCCCAAAATCCACCAGTGACACCTAGCAGTATATGGTGGCAACCCATCAGAGCTGAATGCGAACCTCTTGGTGCAGCTATCTGTGTGATTAAGTTCTTCTATCTTGAGCCCCGATCAGATTAGGGTTTAGGTGAACTCGTCAAACCCTAGTTTTTGTCATATGATGTAATCATTCGATTCAAGTCCAATGTGAAAATCTAAATAGAAACTCTTTCTATTATTTCACTCTGCCATGGCCATGGGCTTCTGGACTTGATTCTCATGATCATCATAGGGCTGCTCCTCTACCACCGAGGTAGATAGATTCCATCTTGATGCAATCCAGTTCCTACAATGAACATGCTATAGCCAACATACACCTCAGGGTTCTGAATGGCTAGGAGATCGAGTTATGGTGTAGTCAAACTATAACACCCTCAAGGTGAGCTGCAGATGCACCTCAGGTTAAAGAACCAGACACACCACTACAGCATCGAGTCAGTCATTGACGAGAAGGTAGACTTCCTAATGACTACTCGAGGTGGTCACGCTCAGTGCCCTCATTCTCTAATGAGTACCTGTACTCTCGCTCTGGTGTCTCCACACCATAGACTCAAGACTCATCTACTAAAGAGAAGCGATTGTACACCAACCTTCTGAATCAATCACCATCCTCATGATGATCCTATGGTCGGAAGAATTTTATGAGTTAATAATGATTATTCATGTCTTAAATTTTCAACTCTTGAAAATATGAATTATCATTACCATTAACTCAAAGGATGTATCACAGACACTAAATATACATATGTGATAGAAAATAACCCATTTTATTGATTATAGTCAAAATTATAATTTTGCCCCTAGAAGTGTATTACAAGTGTCAGCCAATTCTGGCTTCTAGGGCACATATATCTAACAATCTCCCACTTGTCCTAAAGCCAATTGGCTACAAGTCTAAGTCCCATCTTCTCAAGGTGGGCTTCGATCTTCTGCTAGCCCAATGGCTTTGTAAGCGGGTCTATCACATTGTCTGTGGAGTCGACTCTCTTGACCTCGACATAATCCTTCTCGAGGTAATCACGGATGAGGTGGTATCGCCGCTCAATGTGCTTGGATTTCTAGTGACTCCTCGGCTCCTTAGCAAGGGCTATGGCACCATTATTGTCGCAGTAAAGGGGAATGGCATCTGATGGCATTACTTCGATTTCTGTAGCAAACTTCTTGTACCAGAATGCTTCCTTCGTAGCCTTTGATGCAGTGATATATTCTACTTTCATGGTGGAATCTGCTATCATGATTTGCTTGGAACTCTTCCAGCTGACAGCACCACCATTGCACACAAACAGACTCCTAGATGTCGACTTTCGATCATCTACATCGGACATAAAATCCGAGTCTGTGTATCCCTAGACTTGGAGTTCTCCATTACCAAAGACCAACATCATATCCTTAGTTCTTCATAAGTACTTAAGGATACATTTCACAGAAGTCCAGTGTTCTTCACCTGGATTTGACTGATATCTGCTTGTGACACTCACAGCATGGGCTATATCAGGTCATGTACATAGCATGGCATACATGAGGCTCCCTATTGCAGAAGCATAAAGGATCTTGCTCATGCATTCTATTTCCTCAGGTGTGCTAGGGCACATCTTCTTGGAAAGATGAATACCATGTCTGAAGGGTATTAATCCCCTCTTAGAGTTTTCCATACTAAACCTCTTTAGTACTTTCTCTATGTACATCTTCTGTGAAAGTCCTAGCATCCTATTCGGTCTATCCCTATAGACCTTAATTTCTAGAATAAAGGATGCTTCACCTAGGTCTTTCATGGAGAATTCCTTGGACAACCATATTTTGACTGTCATCAACATGGGAATATCATTTTTAATAAGGAGGATGTCATCCACATACAATACGAGGAAGACAACAGCGCTCCCACTAACATTTTTGAAGACACACGATTTTTATTCATTTTTGATGAAACCAAACTTTTTGATCACATCATTGAAATGAGTGTCCCAGCTCTGAGATGCTTGTTTAAGTCCATATATGGACGTTTGCAGCTTGCAAACCTTGTGATCAGTATCACTGGATGTGAAACCTAGCGACTATTCCATATAGATATCTTCCTCAAGATATCCATTTCAAGAATGCCATTTTCACGTCCATTTGCCATATTTCATAATCGAAATAGGCTGCAATGGCAAGCAATGTGCGGATGGATTTTAGCATAGCCACTGGGGAAAAGGTATCCTGATAGTCAATGCCTTCGCATTGACTATAACCTTTTGCCACTAGTCTAGCCTTGAATGTCTCCACATTCCCATCTGCACCAATCTTTCTCTTGAAGATCCATTTACACCCAATAGGTACTATACCTTCTGGTGGATCTACCAAGGTCCAGACTTGGTTTCAAGTGCATCGAGTCAATTTTTGACTGCATTGCCTCTAGCCATTTCTCGGAGTCGATATCTGATATCGCCTTATTGTAGGTTTTGGGATCATCACCATGAGCACCATTACCTACGAGGAACATTTTCTCTACTTCCTCTGAAATAATACCTAAGTATCTTTCAGGAGGACGGAAAACTCTTTTCGATCTACGAGGTGGAGGAGGTAGTGTTCTTATTGGCTCAACCTGATTTGGTTCCAATTGGTCCTTAGCTCATTGTACTTGTGAGACTTTCTCATCAAGCTTAATCTGCTTTCCAATGCCGCTATCTTGAATAAACTATTTTTCAAGAAAGATGGCATGTCGACAATCACATTGTGGTCTTCTGGAATGTAGAAATAGTATCCTAATGACTCTTTAGGATATCCTATGAATCGAGCTCTGAAGGACCTAAACTCTAACTTGTCCGCTTGTTGTCTTTTGACATGAGCCGACAACCCCAAATTTTGAGATGACTCAGACTTGGTTTCTTACCGTGCCATATCTCATATGGTGTGGTAGGAATGGTTTTAGAGGGAACCCTATTCAATAGATAAATTGAAGTTAACAATGAGTGTCCCCAAAGAAAATCAGGGAGGTCTGTGAAGCTCATCATGGATCGGACCATATCCAATAGAGTCTGATTTCTCCATTCTAAAACTCCACGTTGAGTTGAGGTGTTCCTGGTGGAGTCCATTGAGAGACTATGCCATTTTTCTTGAGATAGTCTAGGAATTTCCGGCTAAGGTATTCACCTCCTCGATCTGATCGAAGAACCTTAATGGGTTTTCCAATTTATTTTTCTACTTCATGTCTGAATTCTTTGAACTTTTCAAAAGCTTCAGACTTGTGTCTCATAAGATACACATATCCATACCTAGATAGATCATCGATAAAGGTAATAAAGTAGACAAAATTGCCACTAGCCGGCACATCAAATGGGCCGTATACATCAGTATGTACTAAGGCAAGGAGATCTGTGGCCCTTTCCTCATGTCCTAAAAAAGGGAGTTTAGTCATTTTGCCTTGAAGACAAGATTCACAAGTTGGATATGACTCGAAAGTCAACAGACTCAATAGCCCATTTTTCTCTAATTTGTTGATCCTATCTTCTGCTATATGACCTAATCTTAGGTGCCATAGATACCTATCGTTTGGACTATCCTTAGATCATTTGGCATTCATGTTTTGCTCGATAGTTAGAACAGATACATCAATATGTAGTTGATAAAGACCGTTAATAAGGAAACCATTTGCAATTTTATTTCTTTCATAAAGAATGTTACAATGGTCCTTAAAGAAGGTAATCACATAGCCTTCTAGTGCTAAGCATGAAACAGAAATCAAATTCCTGCTAGCTACAGGCACATAATAACAGTCTTTCAAAACTAAGTCTAAACCAGATGGTAATCGAAGAGGGTATGTTCCCACCACCACAGTAGCAACTCTTGCTCAATTTTCGATGCGTGGGATCATGTCTCTATCCCTTAGCCTCCTGCTCTCCTCAAGATCCTGCATGGAAGTGCACAGATGAGCACTAGAACCAGAGTCAAGCACCCAACTGGATGCAGAAGAAACTATAAGGTTAGACTCAATAACGAGCATACCTCCAGAAGGACCTTCCTTCTTGTTCTTCAGGGTGGCCAGGTAAGTAGGGTAGTTTCGCTTCTAGTGGCCATTGCTGTTGCAATGGAAACACTTTTCTTTGACATCGGCCTTCTTCTTTGGCTCTGCCTTCTTCTTCTTTTCTCCTTCCACCTTCTGCTTTTTTGCAAACTTCTTTTTCTTTTTAGAAGACTTTTTTTTGGAAGAAGTCCGTTCCATAGCAAGAATTGAGCCTTTAAAATCTTTCATAGAAAGCTCAGCGGTGACCAGCATATTCATTAATTCGGCTAAGGAATTTTGAAGTTTATGCATGTGGTAATTCATGATGAATTGCCCATATGCATTAGTCAAGGATTGCAGAATAACATCATTCTGTAGATCCAAGTCTAACTTCACACCGAGCTTCTCAAGCTCTTCCAAGTCCTTGATCATCATCAGACAGTGATCTTGGACTGACTGCCCATCGTGCATCTTAGCCTTAAAAAGTCATTTCGTGACTTGATATTTGGCTGTGCAACTCTGTTCACCAAACATCTCCTGTAGGTGAGCCAACATTTGGTGAGCAGTCTTTCGATATCTTTTGTTGTTGGCATTGGAGCTCATCAGACATCGAGCCCAATATATAATATCTTATGGCCTATATTATCTTCATCTATCCATTTTTTCAAAGACGCTCTCTGTTCAGTGGATGGACGGGCTGGTAAGGTAGGAGGGTCTTGGTCCAATACATGGGTTAACTTCTCAGAATTCAAAATAATTTTGTAGTTCCTGAGCCAATCTTTATAATTGGATCTGGTCAGTCTATGTGTGTCCAGGATACGTGCCAATGGGTTGGACGCAGATATTTTGCTATAGAGAGTCAAAGATTCTAGTTAGATACTATAATTATGACTTGACCAATTTATTTAAAAATTTTATTTTTAAATAAATTAGCTCCCACTATTTTCTTGGATCCCTACACTCCTCTTTGTAGAGATGCAAAAATCTCCATGATTAATGATTTCTAGTGGGTGGTGCGGTCTCACCAACTGACTCATCACCTCACCTAACAGTTATTGGTGATGGGTTAGCCAATGAGTGAACAACTCTTGTTCAATGATTCTCTAATCATGGTGCACCTCAAACTTGGTCTCTAATTCATGAATCTCACCGTATCCAGAATATTGATCCACTCCTTAGTTAAGTCAGACCCACCATTTGCACAGACTGGATTCCTAATTGAGTCTCTCACCGTATCTGAAATATTGAGCCCAACTCATCCTCCAGCCCATAGCATCCAATGCCTAATAGACATGGTTGCATCTTTTCGGTGCAACTGAGCCACTGTATCCAGCCGAGAACAATCAACCTTGGGAAGGGCCCGCACATCTACAATGGTGGAAGACCTCAGACTTAATCTTTTCTTAGGGAGAATTGATTCAGATCTCATTAAACTAGACTTATCATAGTCATAACAATTATGACTAACCTAGTGGCATGGGTTAGCTCGAATTATTGACCACCTCAAATTAGAACTGAGTCAACAGATATGGCCAGGTAAGTGAGACCGGTGGAAGGGATATGCCATTAACTCATATAAGAACGCATTCAGGTCGAGTAGCTCCTAATTAAAAACTAGTCGATCGTATGTGCCAAACTTACCTTAGACACCAAATTATTGAGTCAGAATCAATTGGGTTAGCCTACAATCCAAACTCTAACCTCTGATCCTAATTAGGTCTTTCTTTATCGTGACTCGATCTTGACCCAGACTTAATCCTATTAGGCTGGTCAATTTAAGCATTGTTGATCCCATCTAACCAACTCTTGATTCCGTTAGATCAGCCGCTTAGACCTAATTGAGCTACCCAAGCCCGAACCCAGTATTATGAATGTCTTAGATCTAAAATTCTTAATTTTAGATCTAATTAATATTTCATAATCTTAATTCTTAATTAAGTAGGGTTTATAAACAAAATATGCATAATAAATCCTAGGGTTTTAGGATCTAGGGTTTTGCAGAAAGTAAGTTTTGGATTTCTGATTAAGGACGAACGCGCAGCACCCCTACACGTCATAAGAACACCCCATCGGATGGGAGGAGAGGGCCTTTAAATCCTTCTTCGTTCTTATGATCGGACGGCCAAGAGGAATGCCTTAATCAGGAACATGTAATACTACAAAACAGTTTTAGATCTATATCATATATCTCATATACAAATTAGATCTAATCATGGCATATTTTGCATACATCTCATGTATCGAATCATGCATATTTTTAGATCTAAATTATCTCATAATAATCTAAAAAATTAGATTTAAATTGATCTTATCAAAATAAACTCTAATCTAGCCAACTATGTAGAACTATTCTACAACTAGTCTAGACATGCATCAATCATATCTCATATGATGTTAAAATTAAATAATTTTTATTTGCTATTTTTTAGATGGTAATATTAGAAAATAATAAATAAATAGATCTAAAATATAATTTAATCAAATTAAATTGAAAACATGTAAGACTATTCTATAGAACTATTCTATTTTAGAATTAGTCATGCATATTTTCTAATCTTAGATCCAAATCATTTAATTTTAATTTTTCTGATTTCAGATTTGATCACATCTCATGTGACATCTAAAATCACTTATTTTCTAATTAAAATAAATTTAAATTAGATCTAAATATTTTAGAACCTTGCTATGATATCAGTTAAAGGGAAATCCTGATTTTCCAAATCAAGTTCATTCAGATCTGATCAGATCAAGAGATATATTTTAAAAAATTTTTTATTTGATCCAAATTAGATCTAGGATATTTTAGATCCGATTCTTATTATTCTAATAATAAAAATAAAATCTAAATAAATTAAATTTAATTTAATTTACCTTGATGTAGGGTAATCCTATTATCCGTTGATGATCCTATAAGCAGCGGAAGGTTCTACAGCTAGCCATGCAAGTGCCTGGCCTCTATCGGTATCCACTCAAGCTGGATTTGGAGATCCTCTTTCTCTCTATCATGTCTCCAAAAATCAGATCTAAATCTGATTTGGAAGATCTTCAAAATAGCTTTTGAAGATCAGCAGTTATCCTTTGCAGCAGCACAGCCTTCTAGCTTTCTGTCACCTTTCTCTCGCCTAGATTGCACCAACTTAGATCCCAAACTACTTTGGGCGTGGAGTGGAGAGGGAGAAGATGGACTTGGCATCGAGGAGTAGGAGAGAGGCAGCCTTGGGGTGTGGAAATTATGTTCATGTATGTTTTTTGAGTTGGGCACAGGGTCTTATTTATAGACTATGCATGATCCAACTCCTCTTCTTCCCAACCAATCACAACCCTTTGTGAAATCAGATCTAAATCTGATTGTGGGAATAGAGTCCCCTGGATTCCTCCTTAGATGGCGCCTAAGATCAGTCAAAGTTGGTTCTTAGGAGGAGTCTAATCGGGCACTAGCTCTACAATAGGTACGTGACACGTGGACAGAAGTCAAAGTGTCAATGGTCAACATTTGACCAGTCAAAGGTAGACTTTTGACCAAAGTCAAAGAACAAGAAATGGCAGGTGACCAAAAATGGCAGGTAGTGTCTTACAAATAAGACAACCTTTTCTGACTTGGACAACCTCCTAGTCAGACCATATGAAGGCCTCTGTTCGAGCACAAACTCCTTTGGCTCAGACAGGACAACTTATTTATGATAGCAAAAGAAGAACGTTAGGTTCAATCGAGTGCTAGCACGATTTCCTTGAACCTAATTGAATCTCATTCAGATCAATTGAACTAGATCAGTTCAATTGATGATCACCAGATTCAAACCCTTGTTTGTGTGACCCAGTTAGGTTCAGTTCTGTATGGTAATGGGATATGTCATGATCTCTATCATCGACATCATCGAAACTCCTTTCGATGGATCAGAACTCTTCTGATTCGAACAGCTAGAATGATCGATCATCTAAATCATTCTAATTGCTCCCAAAATCCACCAGTGACACCTAGCAGTATATGGTGGCAACCCATCAGAGCTGAATGCGAACCTCTTGGTGCAGCTACCTGTGTGATTAAGTTCTTCTATCTTGAGCCCCGATCAGATTAGGGTTAAGGTGAACTCGTCAAACCCTAGTCTCTGTCATATGATGTAATCATTCGATTCAAGTCCAATGTGAAAACCTAAATAGAAACTCTTTCTATTATTTCACTCTGCCATGGCCATGGGCTTCTGGACTTGATTCTCATGATCATCATAGGGCTGCTCCTCTACCACCGAGGTAGATAGATTCCATCTTGATGCAATCCAGTTCCTACAATGAACATGCTATAGCCAACATACACCTCAGGGTTCCTGAATGGCTAGGAGACCGAGTTAATGGTGTAGTCAAACTATAACACCCTCAAGGTGAACTATCGATGCACCTCAGGTCAAAGAACCAGACACACCTACTGCAGCATCGAGTCAGTCATTGACGAGAAGGTAGACTTCCTAATGACTACTCGAGGTGGTCACGCTCAGTGCCCTCGTTCTCTAACGAGTACCTGTACTCTCGCTTCGGTGTCTCCACACCATAGACTCAAGACTTATCTACTAAAGAGAAGCGATTGTACACCAATCTTCTGGATCAATCACCATCCTCGTGATGATTCTATGTTCGGGAGCATTTTATGAGTTAATAATGATTATTCATGTCTTAAATTTTCAACTCTTGAAAATATGAATTATCATTACCATTAACTCAAAGGATGTATCACAAACACTAAATACATATATGTGATAAAAAATAACCCATTTTATTGATTATAGTTAAAATTATAATTTTTTTCCTAGAAGTATATTACAAGTGTCAGCCAATTTTGGCTTCTAGGGCACATATATCTAACATATCCGATGGCAATGCTCAACCCAAAAGATGATCCAATGGTCCAGGAAGCTTCCAACTTGATTAAAACACTCAGAACTCAATCCGATGGCCAGATTTCCTCCTGATTAATGCAATTGGAAGGCTAGAATTTAATCCAACCAGATCTGGGCTGATATACATCCGATTTTGTTATTTTTTGGACCATTTGATCCATATCTGATGGCTAGATTTCATCCATGGCAATATAATTCATTCAAGACTCTTTTTAATCAAAATTTTACTTGAATTTCTTCCTATTTTGATGATTAAAACATTCTTTAGTCCCATATTACCTATAGAAAAACTCTCTAGCCTTCCAACACCTATAAATAAGACCCCAGGCCATCAAAATTCATTATCTTCGATCAAGGTGAAGCTTTGGTATAAGGTAGAGCCAAGTTTTGGATTAGAAGCTGCTTTAAAACAATGGGTGCCAAAGAAAAAGAATTGGGCTTCTACACCATTTTTCTGTCGATACCAATCTAAGATCAGAGATCAACCTATTTTAATTTCTTTTTTTTAAAAATTTTATATATTTAAATTATGAATCATTTAATTAATATAATATTTATTTTTATGCTCTTTAATTTCATGCTCTTTATTTTTATTACAATTTAAATTCTATACTTTAATTATTTCTTTTTAATTTACTGCAAGTAGATGCTAAGATCTAACTAGTAGATTTTAGTACTAAGTTTACTTTTCTGCATAATTTAATTTCCACTTCATAATTTTAATTTTCAACTTCAAATTCTATTTTCAATTTTTTTTTTCTTTTCAAAAATCAAAGATTTCAAATATAAAACACTACCTTCCTTGTGAATTCGACCTGATTCACTGCTATCTACGTATTCTTAATTATTTTAAGAAGTTGGATTAAACTGATAAATATGGTGTCTTAATGACATTGCGCTCTTATCATTCTCCATTCTTAACGAATTCATACATTTCGATCACTTTATCAAAATGCATGTTCGAACTCCAAGATGCCTACTTCAGTCCATAAATGGATCTCTGAAGTCTACACACCTTGGACTCATCTGTGGATGTAAACCCCTCAGGTTGTATCATATATACCTCTTCGATCAACTCTCCATTTAGAAAAGCTATCTTCACATCCATCTGCCAGATCTCATAGTCCAGATGGACATCAATTGCAAGCATAATCCGAATGAACTTGAGCATTGCCACAGGATAGAATGTCTCATCATAGTCAATACCATAACATTGACGATACCCCTTGGTAACCAGACAGACTTTGTAGGTCTCCACCTTTCCATCTGCACAACTCTTCCTTTTGAAGACCCATTTACACCTAGTGGATTTAAGTCCTTCGGGTGGGTCAACCAATGTCCACACATCGTTGATCTTCATGGACTCCATTTCAGATTTCATGGCCTCAAGCCATTTCTCGGAATTAGGTCTCTACATTGCATCCATATAGGTGATCGAATCCTCATCATTTTCATCGAGTTCGATGGGATCGCCATCTCGGACCAAGAAATCATAATATCTATCCGACTGATACGATACTCTATCGAAATTCCTTAATGCTATAGGTAGACTGGGCTCCAGATTTGATCTAATCGAATCAAGTTCTGGTTCAGCTATAGGTGTTGATTTTTCTACCTATTGAACTTCATTAAGTTCAACCTTAGAGGCAACAGTTTCTTCACCAAGAAATTTCTTTTCCAAAAAGGTTGCCCTAAGGTTGACAAATACTTTTTATTTATCAGCATGGTTTTTTGTTTCTTTTGGGTATCCTATAAATGTGCACTTATCAGACTTAGGTCCAAGTTTATCTGTAACTAACATTTGATATAAGCCGGATACCTCCAAATCCTAAGGTGTGAAAGTGCTGACTTACATCCTGTCCATATCTCACATGGAGTCTTAACTACAGACTTACTTGGAACCCTATTTAACATATAACAAGCTGATTCAAGTGCATATCCCTAGAAGGATATCGACAAGCTGGCAAAACCCATCATGAATCGAACAATGTCTAATAGAGTTTGATTCCTCCTTTCAGACACACCATTATGCTATGGTGTTCTTGGAGGAGTCCATTAAAAGAGAATCCCATTCTCTCCTAGATATGTGAGAAACTCATCGAAAAGGTATTCTCCTCCTCGATCAGACCGAAGAGTTTTAATACTCTTTTTAGTTTATTTTTCTACTTTACTTTGGAATCATTTGAATATTTCAAAAGAATCCAACTTATGTTTCATCAGATAGATGTATCCATATCTGGATAGATCATCTATGAAAGTAATGAAGTAGATATATCCACCTTTGGCACTTATGCTCATTGGTCCACATACATCAGTATATACTTGACCTAAGAGCTCAGTGACTCTTTCATCTTTTTCAATAAAAGGTGACTTGGTCATTTTACTAAGAATACAGGATTCATAGGTTGGAAGTGATTCACAATCACTGACTTCAAGAATTCTCTCTTGAGTTAACCTATCTATCCAGTTCTTGTTTATGTGACCTAGCCTACAATGCCATAAGTAGATATCTGACACACTATCTAATCTAGGGTGCTTGCTAATTGAATAAACTATGTAACAGGTTGTGATAGTATATACACATCATTATTCAAATGTCCATAGAAAATAGTAACACCATTCATAATGTATTACAAACTTATTTCTTTATTAAAATTTCATAATCATTTTTGGTCAGAAGGACTACAGAAATGATATTTAAAAGGAAACTGGGATAGAAGTGATAATCACTAAGAACAACAGTATGGGACTCAAATACAAGTTTCAAAATTCCTAAAGCTAGTTTCAAAATTTCTAAAGCTAGAACTGAAACTGATCTTCCATCTCCAACGTTCAAGAACCTTTCACCTTTCTCGAATCTCCTACTATTCTGTAACCACTGCAATGAATTGCAAATATGGTAAGGGCTATCGATATCCAATACCCAATCAGTAATATCATAAATAGAGAAATTGCAAGAAGTTATCATATAAATACCTTGTCCAGCAACAGTTTGCTTCTTTCTCTTCCTATTTGGATCTAGAGAGGCAATGTATAGAGAACAATTTCTTTTTTAGTACCCCCACTTTTTGCAAAAGAAGCATTCAGCTTGACTCTTATTGAGCTTAATCTTCCTAATCTGGCCCTGCACAGATATCCCAGCCTGAACTTGCACCTTCTTAGCTTTCTTCTTCTTGTTCTTCTTTTCTTTTCTAAAGGGTCGAGAGATAGAAGATGAACCTCCTACTAAGTTCATCGACTCTTTGTGGAGTTGGTGATCCTTCTCAAAGTTCTGAAGTACCCCCAATAACCCATGGTAGTCTACTTCAGACTTTGTCATTCTGAAATGAGTAAGAAATGGGAGAAACGACTCAGGCAATGAGTTCAGTATTACATCTTTCCCAAGTTGTTTATGTAAGGAAAAGTCGAGCTTGCTCAATCGCTCTATCAGCTCGAACATGTACAATATATGATCAGTGATAGAGGCACCATTCCACATTTTGGCATTGAAGATGGCACAACTAGTCTTGTGCCTCTCCACATCATCGAGTGTACCAAAGGAATCCTCTAACACTTGAAGCATGTTCTTTGGCTGAGCCATCTCAAATCTATGACTGAACTCATCGCTCATAGTAGCTAGCATGATGCAGCACACCGTGGTCTGATCACTGAACCACTTTTGGTAAGTATCTCTAACTGTTCCATGTGCATTAGCAGTTGGCTCCTCAGGTGCAGGATCCATCAGCACATATAGGATCAATTCATGCTCCAGGACTATCTTCAACTTTTGATATCAGCTATCAAAGTTGGGTCCCACTAACTTATCATTGTCCAACAATGATCGAAGCGATAAGAAAGTGGCTATATCTACACAAAGAAAGAACATAACCTAATTAGTAATTGATTCATTAAACCTAAAGATTTGGACTTTAATCAAAAGATTCTCCCACTATTGATTCGAATTGGTAGCCTCTACCTCCAATTCGAGGAATTATCATAATTTCTTAGTGGGTACTACAATCCACATAGATTATACACGAGTTCAACTTTGGTTGGCCCACCCATGTACATTTAAGGTTAGGTTTATAATCAATTATTTCACCAAATAACTTCTAGTAATTAAATTTTGCCCCAACCCCTGATCAGTTGGGTTTGGCCTTCTCAGAAAAGGGTCCAGTTAGGTTCAACCATTAACATAACCATACTTGGCCCATCTAACCAATGAATGATCAGGCCTAACTTTGGTTGGCCCACCTGACCAGCCTTTAGAAAGATGTATCCAAGAGATCATATAATGAATGATAATTCCATCAACTGATAAGCTCTAGGCCTTTGGGCCTCCAATGATTATCCAATTGATGGACCCACTATCATCCACTTTAATGGAAGGCTATGATCCAGTTATCATGTAACTATTTTATTTTAGAGATCTAATGATTTTAGAGGATTTATTTATAGAAGTGAGTAGATCAGATTAACCAGCTTGTCATAATCCTCCCACTGGCTTCACCAAGTTAGTTTAAGGGAGATCACTAATAGGCTGGTCTAGGAGCACCTAAATCAGTCACACTGATTTACCTAGCTGACATGGGTCAACTAAAATTATCAAGTGATCTGATCAAAACTCAATCTCACCAAGAAGGCCAAGTAAGTAAGATTGGTAGAAGGGTCTGCCAAAGCTTACCTTAGACACCATCAAAAATGGCCAAGTAAGTAGGCTGCCAATTAAAAACTATCGATCGTATGTGCCAAACTTATCTTAGACACCAACTAATTTAATTAGTCTTGATTAGATCAACCTAATAGTTCGAGCTAGATCTCTTAGACAAGAATCAAGTCCATTTGGTTCTTATTAAAGACATGGACTTGACCAACTATAACTATTGTAATTGATCTAAAGAATCTTTGACCTAATCTAAGACAACAATTGATTAGATTTAGTTAATTCTCTAATTAAGTCCATTCTTTAATCTAACCTTAGGTTTAACCCAATTAATGGACCTAATCCTCACTAACCTACTAACCCAATGTGTTATGATTCGTGTCATAGGATCTTCAATTTATAATCATAGAACCTAATCAAACAACTTCTTAATTCTTAATTAAGTTTTAGACTGAGGGTTGTGGTTTGGGTTTTTGAAAATAATTTTCATATTTATAAAATATTTTTACAATATGGTTCTATCAACCAAGTTGCATGTTTGATTCATAATCAATATGCAAGTAAAATAAACATGAAACTATAGATATAATCTAAACAGGTTAATGTAATTAAAATAGTTTCAATAATAATCAATCATAAATCTTCCTAGATCAAATCTAACATATTTATGATGACTAAAATTAGATTAAAATATTTTTAATTAAATCATAAAATTTCTTAGATCTAATCTAAAATTTTATGATCAATATTTTAGATCAGTACGTACTAGGACAACCATTCCAATGTAAGGCATAGACCTTACAGCAGGATAATTTTATGATAGTCCATGCAATCTAAAATATTTTATTTTTAGATCTAAAATTATTTTAAATCTATTAAATTATAAATAAAATAAAATTAAATATAATAAATTTATGATTAGAGTTAAATCATCATAAACTAGGATATTCTTTTCACTATAAGGGATAAACCTTATAGCAGGACAACTTTATGGCAAGTCGCGAGATCTAGATTTTTAATTTTAGATTTAATAATTAGATTATAAATTAGATCTAATCAAAGAAATAATCTAAACATACATAAAAATTATGTAATAAGAACCTAGGCTCTGATACCAATTGTAGGAACCAGATCTACGATTTCACGGGTAGATCTTGAAACTTTTTCAAGATCAGATAGCAGAAGACTTAAATAAATTAAATATTTATTTAAATAAATATATAAATACCTAGATCTTAGATCTATTATATGAATAAATATATAAATACCTAGATCTTAGATCTTTTATATGATCAAAGTATGATATTAAATTAAAAATTAAAAATATAAAGGAGAAGGAAAGGTTGATCACATCAACCTAGATCTACACTACATCTAATGTAGGTATGAAATCAATAGATCAGATCTATTACCTGTATAAGTTAGATATTCTAACTTGCTAATTTGAGCTTGATGATAAAATCATGAGCCACACATGTGCCCAGTCTCTAGGAGTCATTCATACAAGCCTACGAACTCTGATCTAAAGTCTGATGCAAGAAATCAGCATAGCATACTAGTACCGTGCTGATCCTTCTTCGATGGTCGATCCGATGCTCCTTTCTTCAAAACTTGAACACACCAAAATATGAGAAGGAAGAGGAGAGATTTTTGATCTGAGACTCTCTCAGAAAAAACTCAAAAGGAGGAGATGAAGAATAAAACAGCTCTAGAAGAAAACCCTTTTCTTCTTCTCTTTTCTCTCACCTAAACACCTAGTTTGGTGCTTATGGAAATCCCATGCCCAAGAAGCCTCTTCCTCTAATTTTTGCACATCTCAAAAATATCCCAAAGCTCTATATTCTATAAAAAATTAGGCCAAAATTCATCCAAAATTTATAGAAAAAGAAGAGTCCTTGTCTAGGTCAAAAACTAGACAAGGCATGACTAGATTTGGCAAGTGGTTGGGGTGCCCAACTCTTAGGCACCCCTCCTCTGACTTTTTTTATGAATCAAGCAAGGGAGAATGCATAAAATTCTCCTTTTTCACCATGAAAATAGTGGAGAAAAAATAGGAGAGGGGGTGGCACACAAGGGAGAGAAGATTTGGTCAACAAGGATTCTATCTCATAGAATCCTAAAGCAAAACTAACTCTCCTTTTGACTTGGTCTTCCATCAAATTGCCTTATGAGAAAAGGAGGGAGAGAGGGGCATGTGTGATGATCAGGGAGAAGAGATCTCATGCACAAAATAAAGAACAATGGGCATGGGGGACATGGGCTAAGGTGGTGCAAGGTTAGGGAGTCCTAATCACACTAGGACTCCTATTTTGACTTGGTCAAACAAGGTCTTTTAACCAAATAAAATCAAGAGTAAACCAGCTCAATTAAATAAAATTCTAATTCATTTAAAGATTAAATTAAATTAAATTAAATTTTAATTTAATTTTCTAATCAAATTAAAAAATTGGGTTGACCCGAGTCCTAGTTAGACTAGGACTAGTTCTTTCTTGCACTTGGCTTATCCTATAAGTTAATTGGACTTGATCCAATCAAGTCCAAACTAAATTTAATTAAATATATTTAATTAAACTTAATCTCAGTCCTCTGGCTTAATCAAATTAAGTCAATTAGCAATCTAATTGCTAATCAATCCTCCTGCAACACTTGCACTAGGTTGAACACCAATCGTATTGATTGTTTAATCCTACAATGATTCTTAATCATTGATTAACCATTCAATCAGATCATGAGCTCTAATGTGTGTGACCTCATAGGTTTGAACCTAGGTCGGTAGCATAGAAATAAATTTCTATACCAATCGAAGTGACCATCTAGCAATGGTACTCGATGATCGGATAGGTCTAATGTGTAGAACAACATACTTAGAACCCATGCGGATATAGTTTCCATATAATTCATTCCCTTGACCAAAATGTTCGTAGGATACCACAGAGTTTAACTATCAACTTTGATTAGGTTGTCCACATTATATTTTAAAATATCAAATCCATCTGATGAATTATCCTGACTAAGGTTTTGCTATATTGAAATACAGTGATACATTCTTCTCCAACACTTGGAGTGGTCAATCCCATCTTGATCACACTCTGACTTCGCAAGTATTTGACTATGCCTAGAAGCCTTCCATTACTGAATTAGAAATTTAATTAGTTTGATATCAAAGCACAGTGAGTTGCTTACAGGTCACTGAGATGATCTTAGGTCAAAAGGATACTTATACCTATATCCCATCAAAGACATTCTCGATAGTAGAATGCTCTGGAGTTAGTCACGTTCAATGATGATGTACCTATATATCTCACCTATATGCCATACTAGTATCTTTACACTCCTTGGTTAAGAGGACAACCAACTTATATAGCATACAACGATCTATGCTCGATAGACACTGTCGTTCTTATTAACAGCCTATCATTTGGTCATGAATAAATTTAAGGACTAATCGATAAATCCTCTCTTTATCAAAGCAAAATGGTTCTAAGGACTTCATCACAACAGTGGAGTTCATTAGAAGATGAATACTTGTGATGAACAATACCAAAAATATATTTTATTTATTAATGAATCAATTATAAATATAAAATAGCTCAATTATCAACAGGCTAACGATTAGCTTTGGGATACATTATCCAACAGCATAAGTCAGAGTTGTTTGAAATGTTAAAACTATTTCAAAATGAGGTAGAAAAGTAAACTAAAAAGAAAATTAAAACTTTTCGGTCTGACCGAGGGGGTGAATATCTTTTCAATGAGTTTCTATAATATCTTGGAGAGAACGGGATTCTCTCCTATTGGACCCCTCCTGAAAAGCACAACATAATGGTGTGTCTGAAAGGAGAAATCAGATCCTGTTGGACATGATTCGATCCATGATGGAGTTTGCTAGTTTGCCGATCTCCCTATGGGGATATGTGCCCGAGTCAACTTATTACATTCTAAATAGGATTTTGAGTAAATCTATTAATAAAACACCATATGAGATATGGACAAGATGTAAGCCAGTGCTTTCACACCTTAGGGTTTGGGGGTGTCTGGCTTACGTCAAACGTTTGATGATAAACAAACTTGGACCTAGGTCTGATAAGTGTAGTTTTATAGGTTATCCAAAAGAAACCAAAGGGTACTACTTCTACCTTGCTGATGAGCAAAAAAAGTTTGTTAGCCTTAAGGCAGTCTTTTTAAAAAAGAAGTTCCTTGGTGAAGAAATTAATGTCTCTAAGGTCGAACTTAATGAAGTAAAATAGGTAGAAGAACAGACACGAGTTGTAGAACCTGAGCTGGATCTGATTAGATCAGACCCAGAATCTATTATAGATGCACCCTTAAGGCGATCTGATAGATTACCTCATCAACCGGATAGATACTATGGTTTTCTGATCCGGGATGGGGATCCTATCGAACTCGATGAAAATAATTAGGACCCGATCACCTATATGGATGCAATGCAGAGATCCAACTTTAAGAAATGGCTTGAGGCCATGAAATCCAAAATAAAATCTTTGAAGGTCAATGATGTATGGACATTGGTTGACCCATCCAAAGGGGTAAAACCCATAGGGTGTAAGTGGGTCTTCAAAAGAATAAGGGGCACAGATGAAAAGATGGAGATCTATAAAGCCTGTTTGATTGTCAAGAGATATCATTAACGTTATGGTATTGACTATGATGAGACATTTTCTCCTATGGCAATGCTCAAATCCATTTGGATTATGCTTGCTATCACTGCCTATCTGGATTATAAAATCTGACAAATGGATTTGCAAACCGCTTTCCTAAATAGAGAGCTGAATGAAGAGGTGTATATGATACAGCCTAAAGAATTCACTTCCATAGATGAGTCTAAGGTGTTTAAGCTTCAAAGATCCATTTATGGACTAAAGCAGGCATCTTAGAGCTGGAACATATGATTTGATAAAATAATTAAAATGTATGGCTTCGTTAAGAACGAAGAGAGGCCTGCATATACAAGTAGGCTAATGGTTCAACAATAGTATTCCTAGTACTGTATGTGGATGATATTCGCTTAATAAAGAATGATGTCCCTACATTGCAAGGAATAAAGATCTGAATGTCATCACAGTTCTCCATGAAGGATCTAGGAGAAGCTTCCTACATCCTAGGGATGAAGATCTATAGAGATAGATCTGAAAGATTACTTGGATTGTCCCAGTCTACGTACATTGATACTGTGCTAAAATGGTTCAGCATGAAAAATTTTAAGAAAGGCTATCTACCGATAGGCCATGAAATTTTTCTTTCAAAAAGAGATTGTCCAACAACACCTCTAGAAATAAAGCGTATGAGTAGAATACCATATGCTTTGACAGTGGGTTCTATCATATACGCCATGACATGTACACGATCAAATGTGGCATACTCACTAGGGGTAGTGAAAAGATACCAATCTGATCTAGGGAAGAACCATTGAAAGATTGTTAAAACCATCTTGAGGTATTTGAGAAATACTAAAGACCAATGGCTTGTATATGGTGAAACAGATTTGAAACTTATGGGGTTCACAGGCTCCAGTTTTCAGTCTGATCATGATGATAGCAAGAGTATTCTAGGATATATATTCACCCATAATGGTGGGGCCATCTGTTGGAAGAGTTTCAAGCAGCACATTATAGCTGATTCAGTTTGTGAGGCAGAGTATGTCGCTGCATCAGATGCTGCCAAAGAAGCAACGTGGCTGAGAAAATTCATCACCAAGTTCAAAGTAGCACCCTCCCTTGATGGTCCAGTTCTGCTCTATTGCGATAGCGCTTGAGCCATTGCTCAGATGAAGGAACCTAAGGCACACCAGCAGACGAAGCATATTCTGTACCGCTTTCACCTTGTCCGAAAAATTATGGATCGAGGTGATGTCGACCTTCAGAAGATCGACGGAAAGGAGAACCTGGCCGACCCATTCACTAAAGCTATTATGGTGAAGGAGTTCAACAACTTCAAGTTGAAGATAGGTATTAGATACTACACTGATTGGCTTTAGTCCAAGTGGGAGATTGTTGAAAATATGTCCCAAAGCCAATCGTCAACCTGTTGATGGTTGGACTATACATTTATAATTGTATATGAATCATAAATTAATAAAAGTTATTTTGACATTTTTCATCATAAAATATGTTGCCTTCTAATGAACTTCTGTATTGTGATGAAGTTCTTAGGACTATCTAGATTTGACAAAGGAGGATTTATCATTTAGTCCTTAAATTATTCACGATCAAAAGATACGTTGTTACTTAGGATGATAATGTTTATCGAGTATAGATCGTTGTGTGCCATATAGATTGGTTGTCCTCGTAACCAAGAAATATTAAGATACTGGTATGGCATGCAAGTGAGATGTATGGGTACATCTGCATTGAATGTGACCAACTCCGAAGCTTTTCTTCTATCAAGATTAACCCCAAAGGATATGGGTATAAGTGTCCCTTAGACCATAGACCACAACGATGACTTGCAAGCAACTCGCTGTACTTAGGTATCGGACTACCTAAATTTTCAATTCAGTGATGAAAAGCTACTAGATGCAGTCATGTACTTGGCTTGTCAGTGTGTGAGTCAAGACATGATTGACCCCTCCAATTATTGAAGCAAGTGCATCACTATATTTCAATTTAGCAAATCCTCGACTGGGGTAGTCCATATGATGGATGCTAAATTTTGAAATACATTATGGATGAATTTTAGGATTGATAGTATACCCTAAATCATCCATTGAGTATCAAGATTAAGGGGATAAATTATACGGTAACCATATTCCATAGGTTCGTCATTGTTGCATAGCGATTTTTCGACCTAATCGGACATCGGATACCATTGCTAGATGGTCACATTGATTGGTATAGAAAATTGATTTTTGTGCTATCGACTTAGGATTCAAATCTATGGGGTCACACACATAAGGAGTTTCTACCTAATCTGATGGCTGATCATGGGTCCTGATGACTTAGGACACGTGGTCAAGAGTTCCACTGGACTGAAACTCCATGACCAAGAGTTCCACTGGATTGCGACTCTGAGTCCTACTCATCTAGGACTCTCTGATCAAGAGTCGCACTAGTCTGGGACTTTATGATCATGAGTTTGATTCGTTTGGGATACTAGGTTCAAGAGTCCCACTGGTTTGGGACTCTTCAGCAGTTTTATATTGATGGACTCTATTGCCCAAACATCCATCCGATTAGGACTCTATATTTATTGGAGGATTAGTTAGCAATTTAATTATTGATTAACTCAATTTTATTGAGCGATGAGGATTTGATCAAGATTGATCAAATTGGATTCGATTGGGTTTGACTCGATCAGGTCGTGAGTTGACCTAATCACTGTGGGAGATTTGACCCTAATTTAAGTAGGGACTGGACCAAATTAATTTCTAATTTGACTAAAAATTTAATAAATTATGTTAAGCCTAATTTATTAGATTTGACCTGGTCTTATTGGGTCTGGAATAATTGGTTTAGTTGAAACCAATTTTGAAAAGTCAAAGAAGGTTTGAACTTTCAACTCCCTACACCTAAAATATTTGACCAACCTTTGACCCACGCCCCTCTTTATTTTATGTGAATTTTTCCTCACACCCAGATATCTTCTGTGCCCCTTTATCTCTTCTGCCTTTGACCTGGTCCAATGGTTGGACTGGTCAAAATAATTTGAATTTTGAATTCAATGTAGAAGTTGAAACTTCTCAACTCCCTCTCATTCTTATCCTTTTCCCACCCCAATTTTGATTTTACTTCACGGAATTTTTTGTGCATTCCTAGAGTGGACACATAGAAGGAGAGTCCTTCTACATGTCAAATACTCTAGTATGGGCATTGGATAGGGATAAGAAGGTTTTTGAATTTGATGTTAGTTGGGAGGTTGAAACAAGTTCAACCTCCAACCCATATCTCTTTCCATGCACCTTTCCCATGGTATTCAAGTCAATAAATTATGAGAATTTTTATGCATGCAATAGAGGGGGTTAGAATTCCTTGGTAAAAATTTTAATATGATTAGGCATTAGTTTTGGGCAAGAAAAATCTTGGAGTGAAGGTGAGCAGGGCCCTATAGCACCTTCTTTTTCCCTCATGCCTCTTTTCTCTTTTGATTTTCACCTCTAAGGATACCTAATTTTTAGATATGATCTAAATAGGATTTATAGATATGAAAGTCATCTTTCCATAAAAGCTTTTTTCATGGAAAAATTCTACACAGAGAGGGCGTGATGGGATTTTTAGTGTGTCAACTTTTTTTTTGGATAGAGTGAAACCCTAGATTTGGGAATCTGGGTTCGGGTGGAGAGATCGAGTGCTGTGAGCATCAGATTGCCACCAAATCTGAAACATCTCTTCATCATCCTCCAATATTTATGTTCTAATTTTTTAGAGTATCTAAAAAATTAGAAAGTACATGATCGATCGAATCAATCATGATCAATCATTGAAGGCCCCGATGAGGAGCTAGCACTCCAATGGGGCTTATCAGGATCAAGAGCTCCGTATGGACCAACCGTAGAGGCCGAACTTATGAGCGGCTATGGTGTGATACCAGAGCATTATCTGATGGATTCAGATTATAGTGATCAGCTATCCATAGAAAGATATTATGTTCTGAACAGATAGATATATTAAAGAGTTTGCTGCATAGTATTATTTTCAAATCTATATGAATGCATGCATATTATATTTAGATCCTTAGTGTAGGAATTAATATTCTAATATGCTTAAAAATTAATTAATTTTTTATTATATTTTAACTATTTTTAAAAAAAATTTTAAAATAGCACTGCAAACCATGCACTGCTTCCTTCAAGCACCTCCTCTATGTATATTTTCTATGAGAAACCAAGCATCCTCTTTGGTCTATACCTATAGACCTTAATTTTTAAAGTAAAGTATGCCTCTCCTAGATCTTTTGTAGAAAACTTTTTTGACAACCATACTTTAATCGAGGTTAATATTAAAATATCATTTCCAATTAGGAGGATGTCATCCACGTACAATATAAGAAAAACAGCAGCACTCCCGCTGACCTTTTTGAATACATAGGGCTTCTTATTTTTGATGAAACCAAATGATTTGATTATATTATTAAAATGAGTATTTCAGTTTTGAGATGCTTGCTTAAGTCCATATATGGACCTTTGCAGCTTACAGACCTTGTGATCACCATCATCGAATGTAAAATCAAGTGGCAATTCCATATAGATATCTTTCTTAAGATATCCATTTAAGAACATCATTTTCATGTCCATCTATCATATTTCCTAATAAAAATAGACTGTAATTGCAAGAAACATGCAGATAGATTTAACCATGGCTACTGGTGAGAAGGTATCCTGATAGTCAATGCCTTCATGTTGACTATACCCTTTTTCCACTAACTTAGCTTTGAATGTCTCTATATTTTCATCTACACCTATCTTTCTCTTGAAGATCCATTTACATCTAATAGGTACTATACCTTCAGATGGATCTACCAAGGCTCAAACTTGGTTCGAGCACATTGAGTCAATCTCTAACTTCATTACCCTGAGCCATTTCTTGGAGTCGTTATCTGATATCACCTCATCATAGATTTTGGGATCATCACCATGAACCCTATTTCTCAGAAATCTTGTCACTGAATTAGAAATTCAAGTAGTTTGGCATCAATGCACAATGAGTTGCTTACCCCATGGTGACTCAAGTCTAAGGGATACTTATACCCATATCCCATTAGAGTAATTCTTGACAGCAAAATGCTCTGGAGTTAGTCACGTTCAGTGATGATGAATCCTTACATCTCACCTGTATGCCACATCAATATCTTCATACTCCTTGGTTAAGAGGACAACCAACCAATATGGCATATAACAATCTATACTTGATAAACGTTGTTCTACTAATAAACAACATATCATTTGATCATGAATAATTTAAGGACTAATCAATAATTTTTTTTTTATTGAAAAATATGCTCTTAAGCCAATCATCTTAGTAGATGATTGAAATTAGTATATGAATTATCTAATAATAATAGTTATTTAGCTGGTTTATCATAAAAGTTTCATCTTCCTTAAATAAACTTCTAAATTATGATGAAGTTCTTAGAACCATAATCAATCGATAAAGAAAAATTTATTAGATGATTCTTAAACTATTCACGATCAAATAATAAGTTATTAACAAGAACGATAACTTATCGAGTGTAAGTCACTGTATGCCATATGCATTGGTTGTCCTCTTAACCAAGTATTGTGGAGACACTAGTATGGCATCTAGGTAAGATGTAGGAGTACATCTATACTGAACATGACCAATGTAGCACTCTACTATCAAGAGTAGCTAGCTAAGGCCAATGGATATAAGTGTTCCTTCGACTTGAGATCACCATGGTGACTTGCAAGTAACTCACTGTACTTTAGTGTTGGATTGCCTATATTTCTAATATAGGTTTGAAAGATTTTTGGGTACAGTCAAGTACTTGTGAAGTTGGTGTGTGAGTCAAGATAGGATTGACTACTCCTGATTAATTTTAGGGAGAGAATGACTCATTGTGTTTCAATTTAGCAAAACCTAGGCTTGGGTAATTCTCATGAGGAGTCATGAGATTTGCAAAATTTTGAGATACAATAGAGATAATTTATACAAGTGTTAAGAGTGTACTCAAAGTTGTCTTGAGCATTATTGGTTAAAGGAATAAATTATACGGTAATCATAGGCCGGGTTCTAAGAATGTTGCTTTGCATACATTCAACCTATCATTACTAGATGATTACTTCAATTGATATAAAAATTGATTTCTATGCTACCAACTTAGGTTCGAACTTATGGGATTACATACATAAGAGTTTGTAACCAAATCAGATGGTTAATCGATGATTGAGAATCATTTTAAGGTCAAACATTTAGTGCGATTGATGTTTGACCTAATGCAAGTATTGCAGGAGGATTGATTAGCAATTGAATTCCTAATTAGCTCAATTTGATTGACCAATCAGGCTAAGCTAATGTTTAATTAAATTAGATTTAATTAGAATTGGTTTAAACTTAATTAGATTAAGTTTAATTGATTTATTGGATAAGCCAATTGCAAGAAAAAAATAATTCCTAGTTGGACTAGGATTTGAGTGCACCAAATTTCTAATTGAGTTCGAATTTAAATCAGATTTAAGTATGGTTCAAACCTAACTTAATTGGTTTTCTAGTTGGACTAACATTGCTCATAATTAGGCTTGCACTAATAATATTTTAATTGGATCAAAAATTGATTTGATCGTGTCAATACATGAGAATCCTGGTTAGACTAGGATTCCTTGTTTCCTTCCTTGCGCAAATAATTTCCATGCCCACTAATTTTATTTCTAGATTTTTTATGTGATTTCCCATGCCTAAGATTAATTTTCCATGCCCCACATTATATAGTTTTAGAAATTAAATTTTGTATTTGGAATCTTATTTGAATTGGTCAAACTTGGCAAAATGAGAAAGAGTCCCATGAAACCAAATTTCCTTCCCATCTCTTGTGCCAATTTTCTCCATGCCCATCTTATTTTTTGTCACCACTTTTTTCTATCTTTTGTGCATGGTTTGCTAGTCTTCATGCAAAAAAAATAGTGGAAGGGGCGTCCAAGAGTTGGATGCCCCATAACTTCCATGTTTGACTAGGTCATTTGACCTAGTATTTCTTTATTTTGTGGTGCCTCCTATTAGATAGGAGGATGGCATCAAATATCTCAAGTTTTGCATGGCAAAAGGAGAGGAAAAAAGGAGGCAGCATGGGAGGTTATGGGTGCCAACAATCTTGGAGGAGGATCCTTCATTTCCACAACAAAAGTTGATGTCTTGATGAAGATAGAGGTAAGAGAAGATTGTCTTCTCTCATAGTTTTCTTTCAAGCCTTTTTTCTTTCTGATAATATATGTCTTTTATATGATAAATGTTTGAGAGAGAAAGTGGAAGAGGGCATGGGGATCTGTGCTCTAAGATGTTAGAGCAGGATGATCATTTTTGGACATGATCTGATCATCTCCTGATGAGAGAAGAAAAAGAGAAGAAGGTCTTCTCTTAGGGTTTCCTTGAGAACCCTTCTTTTTCATATTTTTGTATGATTTTTTCTATAAGAAAAATTAGAGGGGAAGAGATTTGGATTTGTGAAAATTTTAGAGGAGAAGGTCTCCTCTTATTCACGTATGGAGATCCATTTATGACATCAACGGTTGATGTCCTGAAAAGGGAAGATGTGTCGTCTCTTAGGATCTTTCTTAACTATTTATTTTTTGACTTTTGGGAAATCCAAGAGTTGGATTTCTCTCTTAATCTTCGTCATATTCTTCATCTTTCAGAGTGTCCAAGAGATTAGAAGAATAAATTTTAGATTAACCATCCGAAGAGATCTATGAGAAGCTAGCACTTTGAGCAGATCTTCGTTCAACGAACCTCCAATTTTATTTTAGCCTCATGTGAACTTTCTGTAGAGACCGGATGAATGTGCGGCTCCAAAGGCAACAATAAGAATCAACCATAGAGTTCTCGACCCATGCAAAGGTAAGAGATTTGATCTCTTCTCTCACCTAGATGTAATCTAGGGTTTAGATCTAGGATATTGATTTGATCAATATCTAAATATTTATTTTTAGATTTATGCATGCATTACGACATGTTTTAGGTTCTAGATGTAGGGTTTAGTAATTAGATTACATGTATTTATAGATTAAATATTTTAATTTATAATTTTTATTGTGTTATATTTTAAACAAGTTTTGAAATTCATGCATGAAATCCTGCATATTTTCCATCAATGGTATTAGAGCATCTAGATTCATTTATAACATGATCATGTTTATATTAAATTAAATCTAAAAAATAAAACTCTAAAGATCGCATATACTGTTATGAGGTTGTCCTGCTATAAGATTTATCCTTTACAATGAAGAGGTTATCCTAGTATGTGTTGATCTATTTTTGAATCATGAATAATTTAGATGTGATCTAAATAATTTTATAATTTATTTTTTAATTTTAAATCTAAAATTAAATAAGTATTAAATCTATTTTAGATTATTTATATTAGATCTAAATAATATCAGATTGTACATACTACTATATGGTTATCCTACTATAAGATTTATCCTTACAGTGGAGAAATCGTCCTAGTACGTGCTGACCTGAATAACCTAAATCATAAATATGTTAGATGAAGTCTAAAGTAATTTATAATTTATTTTAAAATTTTAAATCTAATTTTAAATAATTTATGATCTAACCATATAATGTGTTTTATGTTTAGATCTAGATCCTATTGATGCATTTATGGATATGTATCATTTATTTTGAATCTAGAATGTATATGATATATTTATTTTATAAAATTTAAATTGACAACTTACTTTCTATAAAATCCTAGATTTGAAATCATAGGACATAATCAAAATATTAAAAAAAATTAGATCTAAAACCATATATTAAATATAATTCAATGTAAACTATTTAAAATTTAAAAATATTTCAAATGATCAAATCAAAAATTGGTTCTGAGATAACATAAACCCAAACCAATAAGATTTGAACTTAATTGAGAAATAAGTGATTCTTTAGGATCTAGGTTTGTGATTTAAAGATCCTAAGATAATTTTATAGAACATGGGTTAAAGAAAAATGGATTAGCTTTAATTAGGTCCTTAACTGGGTTAGACCTAGGGTTAGATTACTTAGGATTTGGTCAAACCTAATTAAGTTAATTAGGATTAGGTCATTTCTATAGATCACTTTAGTAGTTGTAGTTGATCAAAGTCCATACATCTAATAAATGGATACTGATCGTGGTTTAGTGGTCAAGCCTGAGTCTTTAGGCAGACCAAATCAAAACTAATAAATCGATTTGTATCTATGGTAAGTTTGGCATCCCAGATCGATGGTTTTTAATTGGCAGCCCACTTACCTAGCCATTTTTTATGGTGTCTAAGGCAAGCCTTGGCAGACCCTCTTATTGATCTCACTTACCTGACCAATGTGGTTAATCAAGTCTTTATTAGGTTGCTCATTGATTCGTGCTAACCCATGTCATATAGAAAATTAGTGAGACTAATTTTATTCAGTAAAACTGATTTAGGTGCCCATGGATCAATATTAATCCTAATCCTTATCAAAGACTTGAGAAGTCAGTGGGAAGACTTGACCTGGTGAAGTCAGTGGAAGCAAATTGGTCCATATCTTTTCTATCTTTAAATCATAAATAATTTTAAATTTTCTAAAATTATTAGATCCTTAAAATGTCATAGTTATGGAGATAACTAAGTCCAATCCTCCATTTAGGTGTTTGATAATGGGTCCATTAACTCAATGATCATTGGAGGCCCATAGGCCTAGTGCTTGTTGACTAATGCAATTATCATTCATCATATGATGACTTGAATTTGTCTCTCTAATGGTGGTTAGGTTGACCAACCATAGTTGGATTTAATTATTCGTTGGTTAGATGTACCATGTATAGTCATGTTAATAATTAGACCTAACTGGATCCTTTCAGTGGAGACCCTAGCCTACTGATTAGGTTTCTAAGGCAAAATTAAATTACTAAAAGTTATTTGGAGTAATAATTAGTTATGAACCTATCCTTAGATGTACATGGGTTGACCAACTATAGTTAGGCTTGTGTGCAGTCTATGTAGATTTTAGTACCTACTAGAGAATTAAATTAATTCTCCAAATTGGAGGTAGAGACTACCAATTCGAATAAAATAGTAAAAGAATCTTAAGACTAAAGTCCAAGTCTCTAGGCTTAAAATAATTCATATACATTAGGTCTACGTTCTCTTTTCTCATGGAATAAGGCTAAATCCTAATTGCTCCAATCATTGTTAGACAATAATGACTTATGGGATCCAACTTCAATAATTAATATCAAAAGTTGAATTTGGTTCAGCAGCATGAATTAGTTCGTATTGGGACTTCTAAGCCCAGTCAAAATAATTAGTCTAAAATTGATCCAAATCAGGCATAATGCTTCTACTGTTAAAAGCAGGGTCATAGGAAGAAGAATTGTCTTTCTTCCATTGACCATAGTAGGCTGAACAAAAAGAAAGGAGCAAGAGTTGGTTATCAAGGATATTATATGATAACACCTTAAAATTTCTCCATATGTAATTCTACTACCTAGATATTAAATACCAGTGTTCATAAGCAATTTGTTGCAAGGACTAAAAGAAAGTGGAATGTTTGAAAATGGTGAGAAATACCTAAATGTTGAGGATGAAAGTCTTGTTCCAATCCTAGCTTTAGGAATTGTCAAGCTTATTTTCAAAAGATATCATTTTGAGTGATTATCACCATTATCCATCATTTATGACAAATGTGATCGCTGTTGGCCTTTTGGTTAGAGATGGTTATCATTTATCAATAAAGAAGATTATTGTGATATTATTATGAACAATATTACCATAATATATGGATAATAAAAAAATAATATTTAACATTTATATAGCCTGTTAAGTGTAATGTACACATTTAATAAACACCCAAGTTAGATTATGTCATGGATGTCTATCTTTGGCATTATAGGCTTAGTCATCTTAACAAGAATAGGATGAACGGGTTAGCTAGAGAGGAAAACTTCAACATCAATAATTATAAATCATTGATAACTTATGAGTCTTATCTTCTTATAAAGATGACAAAGTTATTTTTTACTGAAAAAGGTAAAGAAGCCAATAAAGTTCTAAGTCTCATGCATAATAATGTATGTAGACCAATGAACTTAAATGCCAAAGAAAGATATTAATATTTTATTATACATGATCTATCTGGGCATGGGTACGTCTGGCCTAAATTTTTTGAAATATTCATATGATTCAATAATGAAATAGAAAAATAAACTAGAAATGATATTGAAACTCTTCGATTAGATTGAAGAGGCAAATACTTATCCAGTAAGTTTATGACATATCTAGGAGGAAATTGGATTCTCTCTCAATGAATTTTTTTTCAAAACACAGTGTATCTGAAAAAAGAAATTAAACTTTGTTAGATATGGTTCAATCCATGATTGGGTTCACTTGTCTGCCTGTTTCATGGTTGTGCTGTTGTGACTACTTGTTTTATTCTAAAATATACTAAGTAAATCTATTGTAAATCTTCATATGGAATATGGATCAAGTGTAGACCTAGACTCTCTCACCTTCGAGTTTAGAGTTGATTGACCTATGTCAAAGGTTGGCACATAGATAAACTTTGATCTTAGTCCAATAAGTATTTAAGGGTTATTAATTATACCATACCGAAGAACAAAAGATGTTCATTAAAAGAAGGGCATTTCTTTTGGAAAGGAGTTTCTTAGAGAAGAAACTGATACCTATCAAGTTGAATGTGGAAAAGTTTGACTAGTAGAAAATGATCTGATATATTCTAGTAAACCTATAGAACCAGATTTGATTAGATTAAATCTGGAGCCCATTAATGTATCATCTTTAAGGAGATCTAGTAGAGTACCGTGTTAGCCGAACATATACTTCAGTATCTAGGTCTAAGATGGTGATCTTGTTGAGCTTGATGAGAACAATAAGGATCCGATCATCTATAGGGATGCAATGCAGTGGACTGACTCTAAGAAATGGCTAGGAGCCACATAATCTAAATTGAAGTCCATAGAACTCAATAGTATATGGACACTAGTTGATTCACCTAAAGGGATAAAATTCATTGGTTGGGAATGGATTTTCAAAAGGATCAGAGTAGTGCAGATAGAAATGTAAAGACTTGTAAAGTCCATTTGGCTATTATCTCAGTTTTCGAACATACGTTTTTAACATATATCTTTGTCATGAACAAAGACAAACCCTGGATTTATAATTGGGTAAAATGTTCTATAGTGTTATTTCTTGTATTATCTATGGATGAAATTTTCTTAATCAAGAATGGCATTCCAGCATTGCAAGAAATAAAGATTTGGCTATCATCTAATTTTTTCATATTCAAGATCAGATATAGTATGCTCACTAAGGATAGTGAGCAGATACCAGTTTGATCTAAATAAGAACCACTGAAAGATTGTATAGACAATCTTTAAGTTTTTGGAAAATACTAAAGTACAGTGACTCAAATATGAAAATACTGATTTAAAATATATTGATGTTTTGATTTTAGTCTGATTAACATGACAGCAAGAAAATATTGGATCATACCCAAATTATAGGAGCAATCTGCTGGAAAGATTCCAAGTAGGATATTATAGCCTATTCAGTTAGTGATGTAGAGTATATCATGACATATGATGCTATCATGTAAGCTATGTAGTTACTGAGATTCAATAGTAGGTTGGGAGTGGCACCCTCCATCGATGGTCCAGTCCTATCATAACATTGGAAACATAGCTCAGGCTAAAGAATCGAAGGACCAACATATTCTTGATTGCCATCACCTTTGAATTTAGATTAGGGTGACATCGATTTTTGGAAGATCGAAAATAAAAGAAGAACTTGATCGACCCATTTACTAAGGTCTCGAAACTAAGGAGTTCTACAAACTCAAGTGAAAGATAGGATATTTGATATCATTCTGATTGGTATTAGTCCAAGTGGGAGTTGTTAGAAAATGTTCCCTAAAGCCAATCATCTAAGTGATAGATGATTGAAATTAGTATATAAATTATCTAATAATAATAGTTATTTGGCTGGTTCATCATAAAAGTTTCATCTTTCTTAAATGAACTTCTAAATTATGATGAAGTCTTTAGAACCATAATCAATCAATAAAGGAGGATTTATCGAATGGTTCTTAAATTATTCACAATCAAATGATAAGTTATTAATAAGAATGATAACTTATCGAGTGTAGGTCGTTGTATGTCAAATACGTTGATTGTCCTCATAATCAAATGGTCTAGACACATTGGTATGGCATCCAGGTGAGATGTAGGAGTATATCTATATTGAATATGATCAATGTTCACTTTACTATCAAGAGTAGCTAGGTAAGGCTAATGGATTTAAGTATCCCTCTGACCTAAGATCACCATAGTACCTTGCAAGCAACTCACTTTACTTTGGTGCTGGAATGGCTGTATTTCTAATATAGGTTTGAATGTTTTTTGGGTACAGTCATGTACTTGTGAAGTTGGTGTATGAGTCAAGATGGAATTGACCACTCTTAATTAACTTCAAAAAGAGAATAAGTCATTGTATTCAATTTAGCAAAATATAGACCTTGGTAATCCTCATGAGGGGTCATGGAATTTGCAAAATTTTGAGATACAATAGAGATAACTTATATAAGTGTTGACAACGTACTCAAAGTCATCTTGAGCATTATTGATCAAAGAGATAAATTATATGATAACTATGGGACAGGATTCTAAGAATGTTGTTTTGCATACATTCGACTTATCCGGACGTCAAGAACTATTGCTAGATGGTTACTTCAATTGGTATAGAAATTGATTTCTATATTACCGACTTAGGTTTGAACCTATGGGTTCATGCACATAATAGGTTGTAACCAAATCGGATGGTTAATCGATGATTAAGAATCATTCTAAGGTCAAACATTCAATATGATTGATGTTTGACCTAATGCAAGTGTTGCAGGATGATCGATTAGCAATTGGATTGCTAATTGGCTCAATTTGATTGAGCAATTGGGCTGAGATCAAGTCTAATTGAATTATATTCAATTAGATTTAGTTTGAACTTAATTAGATTAAGTTTAATTGATTTATTAGATAAGCCAATTATAAGGAAAAAATAATTTCTAGTTGGACTAGGATTTGAGTGCACCTAATTCCTAATTGAGTTAGGATTTAAATTAGATTTAAATTTAATTAAAAAGAAGAGAGATCCATGAAAGCCTAGGTGAGCATCCTTTATCTAGGAATTAGATCTATAGTGATAGACCGAATAGGATGCTAGGACTTTCATAGAAGATGTACATACAGATGTAACTGAAAGAAGTTAGTATGAAAACTCTAAAAAGGGGAATTAATACCTTTAGACATGGTATTCATCCTTTCAAGAAGAGTGCCCAAGCTCACCTGAGAAAAATAGAATGCATGAGCAAGATCCTTATGCTTTCTGTAATTAGGAGCCTCATGTATGCCATGCTATGTAGATCGACCTGATATAGCCCATGCTGTTGAGTGTCACAAGCAAGAATATCAGTCAATCCAGAAACACACTGGACTTCTGTGAAATGTATCCTTAAGTACTTAAGAAGAACTAAGGATATGATGTTGGTCTTTGTAACGGAGACTCCAAGTCTAGGATACACAGACTCAGATTTCATAGTCCGATGTAGATGATCGAGAAGTCGACATCTGGAAGTCTGTTTGTGTCATGGTGGTGCTGTCAGCTGGAAGAGTTCCAAGCCAATCATGATAGCAGATTCCACCATTGAAGCAGAATATATCGTTGCATCAGAGGCTGCGAAGGAAGCATTCTGGAATAAGAAGTTTGCTACAAAAATTGAAGTAATACCATCAGATGCCATTCCTCTGTACTGCGATAATAGTGGCGCCATAGCGCTTGCTAAGAAGCCGAGGTCTCACCAAAAATCCAAGCACATTGAGCGGCGATACCACCTCATCCGCGATTACCTCAAGAAGGGTTACGTCGAGGTCAAGAGAGTCGACTCCACAGACATTATGGCAGACCCGCTTACAAAGCCATTGGGCCAGCAAAAGATCGAAGCCTACCTTGAGAAGATGGGACTTAGACTTGTAGACAATTGGCTTTAGGATAAGTGGGAGATTGTTAGATATATGTTCCCTAGAACCCAGAATTGGCTGGCACTTGTAATACACTTCTAAGGGCAAAATTATAATTATGACTATAATCAATAAAATGGGTTATTTTCTATCACATATGTGTATTTAGTGTCTGTGATACATCCTTTGAGTCAAAGGTAATGATAATTCATATTTTCAAGAGTTAAAAATTTAAGACATGAATAATCACTATTAACTCATAAAATGCTCCCGACCATAGGATCATCACGAGGATGGTGATTGATCCGAAAGATTGGTGTACAATCGCTTCTCTTTAGTAGATGAGTCTTGAGTCTATGGTGTGGAGACATCGGAGCGAGAGTATAGGTACTCATTAGAGAATGAGGGCATTGAGCGTGACCACCTCGAGTAGTCATTCGGAAGTCTACCTTCTTGTCAATGACTGACTCGATGCTGTAGTGGTGTGTCTGGTTCTTTGACCTGAGGTGCGTTGGCAGTTCACCTTGAGGGTGTTATAGTTTGACTACACCATTACTCGGTCTCCTAGCCATATGGAACCCTGAGGTGTATGTTGGCTATAGCATGTTCATTGTAGGAATTGGATTGCATTAAGATGGAATCTATCTACCTCGGTAGTAGAGAAGCAGCCCTATGATGATCATGAGAATCAAGTCCAGAAGCCCATGGCCTTGGCAGAAGTAAATAAAGAAAGTTTCTATTTAACTTTTCACACGGACCAGAATTGAATGATTACATTGTATGATAGAAACTAGGGTTTGACGAGTTCACCTTAACCCTAATCTGATCGGGGCTCAAGATAGAAGAACTTAATCACACAGGTAGCTACACCAAGAGGTTTGCATTCAGCTCTGATGGGTTGCCACCATACACTGCTAGGTGTTACTGGTGGATTTTTGGAGCAATTAGAATGATTTAGATGATCAATTATTCTAGCTGTTCAAATCAGAAGAGTTCTGATCCATCGAAAGGAGTTTCGATGATGTCGATGATAGAGATCATGACATATCCCATTACCTTACAGAACTGAACCTAACTGGGTCACACAAACAAGGGTTTGAATCTGGTGATCATCAATTGAACTGATCCAGTTCAATTAATCTGAATGAGATTCAATTAGGTTCAAGAAAATCATGCTAGCACTCGATTAAACCTAACGTTCTTCTTTTACTATCATAAATAGTTATCCTGACTAAGCCAAAGGAGTTTGTGCTCGATCAGAGGCCTTCACATTGTCTGATTGGAGCTTGTCCAGGTCAGAAAAGGATTGTCTTATTTTATAAGATAATACCTGCCATTTTTGATCACCTGCCATTTCTCATCCTTTGACTTTGGTCAAAAGTTGACCATTGACTGGTCAAATGTTGACCATTGACACTTTGACTTCTATCTATGTGTCATGCACCTATTGGAGGGCTAGTGGAGGCTTGTCCCCCTATTAGAACCTAGTAAGGAGGAGGGCGAATGACACCCTTAGCATGTGCCTAAGTTGGAGGCGCCCAGGAGTCCCTGTTGGCTAGGGACTCCATCTTCTTTCTGGATTCTGATTTGACTTCTTCTAAGAACCATAGTTGACTGATCTTAGGCACCATCTAAGGAGGAATCCAAGGGACTCTATTTCCATCAATCATATTTAGATCTGATTTCACAAAGGATTGTGATTGGTTGGGAAGAAGAGGAGTTGGATCACGCATAGTCTATAAATAAGACCCTGCACCCAACTCAAAAGGCAATTGAATTCTCCATGCCCCAAGGCTATTTCTCTCTCCCTCCTCCATGCCAAGCCCATCTTCTCCCTCTCCTCTCCATGCCCAAAGTAGTTTGGGATCTTGGTTGGTGCAATCCAGATGAGAGAAAGATGACAGAAAACTTGAAGGCTGCGCTGCTGCAAAGGACAACTGCTGATCTTTGAAAGGTATTTTGAAGATCCTCCAAATCAGATCCAGATCTAATTTTTGGAGACGTGATAGAGAAGAAGAGGATCTCTAGATCCAGCCCGAGTGGATATCGATAGAGGCTAGGAACTTGTGTGGCTAGATCCAGAACTTTTTGCTGCTTACAAGATCATCAACGGGTAATAGGATTACCCTATGTCAAGGTAAATTAAATTTGATTTAATTTATCTAAATTTATTTTAATTATTAAAATAATAAGAATTAAATCTGAAACATCCTAGATCTGATCAAGATTAAGGAGAAAAAAATTTAAAATATATCTCTTGATCCGATCAGTTCTGAACAAATTTGATCCAAAACATCAAGATTTTTCCTTCAATAAAAAATATATATTATGAGAGAAGACAATCTTCTCTTACCTCTGTCTTCATCAGGACATCAACTTTTATTGTCCAAATGAAGGATCCTCCTCCAAGATTGTTGGCATCCATAATCACACACACCTCCTTTTTTCCTCATCTTTTTCAAGGGAAAACATGAGGTATTTGATGCCATCCTCCTATCTAATAGGAGGCACCACAAAATAAGGGAAGACTAGGTCAAATGACCTAGTCAAACATGGATGTTATGGGGCATCCAACTCTTGGATGCCCCTTCCCCTACTTTTTCTTCATGGAGACTAGGAAACCATGCACAAAAGAAAGAAAAAAGTGGTGACAAAAAATATGATGGGCATGGAGAAAATTGGTGCAAGAGATGAGAAGGAAATTTGGTTTCATGGGACTCATTCTCATCTTGCCAAGTTTGACCAATTCAAATAAGATTCTAAATATAAAATTTAATTTCCAAAACCATCTGATGTGGGGCATGGGAAATCAATCTTAGGCATGAAAAATCATGTAAAAAATTTGGAAATAAAATTAGTGGGCATGAAGATTATTTGCGCAAAGAAGGAAACAAGGAATCCTAGTCTAACTAGGATTCTCATGTATTGACTAGGTCAAACCAATTTTTAATCTAATTAAAATATGATTTATGCAAACCTAATTATAATTGATCCTAGTCTAAATAGAAAACTTATTAATTTAGATTTA
>QRFJ01001737.1:0-30267 GCA_006176705.1 Cocos nucifera
AGAGAGATGACTGGCCATTGACCCGCAAGCATCGATCAGGTGAAAGAAAGAGTTCGTGGCCGATGCACCAGAAAGGAAGAAGATATAGGCAGAAGTAAGTCGACAAGCTTATCAATGCCAGATTTATCCAAAAAAGTTAGCTACCAGACTTGGGTCTCTAACATGGTCCGGGTCAAGAAAGCCAATGCCAAGTGGAGGATGTGCATCGACTTTAAGAAGCTTAATAAGGCCTACCCAAAAGACAGCTATCCTTTTCCAGAATTGACCAACTGATGGATGCGACTTCAGGCTATGAGCTCCTCACCCTCATGGATGCCTTCTCTGGCTACAACCAAATTTGGATGGCACTAGAGGATGAGGAGAAGACTGCTTTTATTATTAACTATGATCTTTACTATTATAGGATCATGCCCTTCAGGCTTAAAAATGTAGGCGTGACTTACCAGCGCTTGGTCAATAAAATCTTCAATCTCATATTAATCTGAGTTGGGTACAGGGTCTTATTTATAGACTAGCTGTGATCCAACTCCTCTTCTTCCCACCAATCTAACCCTTTTGAAATCAGATCTAAATTAATTGTGGGAATAGAGTCCCCTGAGATTCCTCCTAGAGGGCGCCTAAGACAGTCAAAGTTGGTTCTTAGAAGAATCTTAATTGGAATCCAAAAAGGAGATGGAGTCCTTGTCAACAAGGACTCCTAGGCGCCTCCAACTTGGGCACACGCCTAGGGTGGGTGCCTCGCTTCTCCTTACAGGTCTGGAGGGGGACGGCCCCCACCAGCTCTCCAATAGGTTGTGACATGTGGTCAAAAGTCAAAGTGTCAATGGTCAAGTTTGACCAATCAAAGGTAGACTTTTGACCAAAGTCAAAGAAAAGAAATGGCAGGTGACCAAAAAATGGCAGATAATAGTTTTATAAAAATAAGACAACCTATTCTAACTTGGACAACCTTCAGTTCAGACGCATATGAAGGCCTCTGATTGAGCACAAACTCCTTTGGCTCAGAACAGGACAACTATTTAGATAGCAAAAGAAGAACGTTAGGTTTAATCGAGTGCTAGCATGATTTCCTTAACCTAATTGAATCTCATCAGATCAATTGAACTAGATCAGTTCAATTGATGAATCACCAGATTCAAACCCTTGTTTGTGATGCCCAGTTAGGTTCAGTTTCTGTATGGTAATGGGATATGTCCATGATCTCTATCATCGACATCATCGAAATCTTCTTTCGATGGATCAGAACTCTTCTGATTCGAATAGCTAGAATGATCGATCATCTAAATCATTCTAATTGCTCCCAAAATCCACCAGTGACACCTAGCAGTATATGGTGGCAACCTCAAGAGCTGAATGTGAACCTCTGGTGGCAGCTTACCTGTGTGTTTTAAGTTTCTTCTTCTTGACTCCGATCAGATTAGGGTTAAGGTAAACTCGTCAAACCCTAGTTTCTGTCAATATGTAATCATTCGATTCGAGTCCAATGTGAAAATCTAAATAGAAACTCTTTTTATTATTTCACTGCCATGGCCATAGGCTTCTGGACTTGATTCTCATGATTATCATAGGGCTGCTCCTCTACCACCGAGGTAGATAGATTCCATCTTGATGCCATCCAGTTCCTACAATGAACATGCTATAGCCAACATACACCTCAGGATTCCATATGGCTAGGAGACCGAGTAATGGTGTAGTCAAACTATAACACCCTAAGGTGAACTGTCGATGCACCTCAGGTCAAAGAACCAGACACACTACTACAGCATCGAGTAAGTCATTGATGAGAAGGTAGACTCCTTAATGACTACTCGAGGTGGTCACGCTCAGTGCCCTCTTCTCTAAGAGTACTATACTCTCGCTCCGGTGTCTCCACACCATAGACTAAGACTCATCTACTAAAGAAAAGCGATTGTACACCAACCTTCCGGATCAATCACCATCCTTGTGATGATCCTATGGTCAGGAGCAATTTATGAGTTAATAATGATTATTAATGTCTTAAATTTTCAACTCTTGAAAATATGAATTATCATTACCATTAACTCAAAGGATGTATCACAGACACTAAATAACATATGTGATAGAAAATAACCATTTATTGATTTTAGTCAAAATTAAATTTTGCCCCTAGAAGTGTATTACAAGTGTCAGCCAATTCTGCTTTAGGGCACATATATCTAACATCTCCCACTTATTCCTTAAAGCCAATTGGCTACAAGTCTAAGTCCCATCTCTAGGTGGGGACTTCGAATTCTTGCTGGCCCTAATGGCTTTGTAAGTGGGATCTGCGCACATTATCTATGGAGTTGACTCTCTTGACTCGACGTTACCCTTCTTGAGGTAATCGTGGATGGGGTGGTATCACCATTTGCTTGAAACTCTTCCTGCTGACAGTACCACGCATTGCACATAAACAGTCTGTCAGATTGTTCGACTTTCGATCATCTAATATCAAAATGAAATCTGAGCTGTGTATTCCTGGACTTGGAGTTCTCATTACCAAAGACCAATATTATTACTCCATAGTTCTTCTCAAGTACTTAAGGATACATTCACAGAAAAGTTCAGTGTTCTTCACCCTGAAATTTGACTGATAATATCTATGCTTGTGACACTCACAGCATAGTATATCAGGTCGTGACATAGCATGGCATACATGAGGCCCCCTATTACGAAAGCATAAGGGATCTTCTGCTCATGCGTTCTATTTCCTCAGGTGTGCCTAGGTAACATCTTCTTGCGAAGATGGGAAATTACCCATTTTTCTTTTGAAAGGGCGAGGGTAAATTTTAAAATTCCCCCTTTTCTTAGGAGGTTTTTCCAATTTTTTAAACTAAACTCTTTGAACCTTCTTAGTTTCTCTATTTATATCTTCTGTAAAAGTCCTTAGCATCCTATTCGGTCTAATCCCTATAGACCTTAATTCCTAGAATAAAGGATGCTTTCACCTAGGCTTTCATGGAGATTTCTTTGACAAACCATATTTTGACTGTCGTCAAAATGGAATATTCAATCCCAAAAGGAGGGATAATCATCCACGTACAATATGAGGAAGACAACAGCGCTCCCACTTACCTTTTGAAAATACACGGTTTCCTCTCTTCGTTTTTTGATGTAAACAAACTTTTTTGATCACATCATTGAAAGGAGTGTTCAGCTCCGAGATGCTTGCTAAGTCCATATATGGACCTTTGCAGCTTGCAAACCTTGTGATCAGTATCACTGGATGTGAAACCTAGCGGCTGTTCCATATAGATATCTTCCTCAAGATATCCATTTAAGAATGCCATTTTCACGTCCATTTGCCATATTTCATAATCGAAATAGGCTGCAACGGCAAGCAATGTGCGGATGGATTTTAGCATAGCCACTGGGGAAAAGGTATCCTGATAGTCAATGCCTTCGCATTGACTATAACCTTTTGCCACTAGTCTAGCCTTGAATGTCTCCACATTCCCATCTGCACCAATCTTTCTCTTGAAGATCCATTTACACCCAATAGGTACTATACCTTCTGGTGGATCTACCAAGGTCCAGACTTGGTTTGAGTGCATCGAGTCAATTTCTGACTGCATTGCCTCTAGCCATTTCTCGGAGTCGATATCTGATATCGCCTCGTTGTAGGTTTTGGGATCATCACCATGAGCACCATTACCTACGAGGAACATTTCCTCTACTTCCTCTGAAATAATACCTAAGTATCTCTTCAGGGGGATGGAAAACTCTTTTCCGATCTACGAGGTGGAGGAGGTAGTGTTCTTATTGGCTCAACCTGATTTGGTTCCAATTGGTCCTTAGCTCGTTGTACTTGTGAGACTTTCTCATCAAGCTTGAATCTGCTTTTCCAATGCCGCTATCTTGAATAAACTATTTTTCAAGAAAGATGGCATGTCGACTCACAATCACATTGTGGTCTTCTGGAATGTAGAAATAGTATCCTAATGACTCTTTAGGATATCCTATGAATCGAGCTCTGAAAGGACCTAAACTCTAACTTGTCCGCTTGTTGTCTTTTGACATGAGCCGGACAACCCCAAATTCTGAGATGACTCAGACTTGGTTTCTTACCGTGCCATATCTCATACGGTGTGGTAGGAACGGTTTTAGAGGGAACCCTATTCAGTAGATAAATTGAAGTTAACAATGAGTGTCCCCAAAGGAAATCAGGGAGGTCTGTGAAGCTCATCATGGATCGAACCATATCCAATAGAGTCCGATTTCTCCATTCTGAAATCCCGTTGAGTTGAGGTGTTCCTGGTGGAGTCCATTGAGAGACTATGCCATTTTTCTTTAGATAGTCTAGGAATTCTCCGGCTAAGGTATTCACCTCCTCGATCTGATCGAAGAACCTTAATGGGTTTTCCAGTTTGTTTTTCTACTTCATGTCTGAATTCTTTGAACTTTTCAAAAGCTTCAGACTTGTGTCTCATAAGATACACATACCCATACCTAGACAGATCATCGGTAAAGGTAATGAAGTAGACAAAATTGCCTCTAGCCGGCACATCAAATGGGCCGCACACATCAGTATGTACTAGGGCAAGGAGATCTGTGGCCCTCTCCCCATGTCCAACAAAAGGGAGTTTAGTCATTTTGCCTTGAAGACAAGATTCACAAGTTGGATATGACTCGAAAGTCAATGGACTCAATAGCCCATTTTTCTCCAATTTGTTGATCCTATCTTCTGCTATATGACCTAATCTCAGGTGCCATAGATATCTATCGTTTGGACTATCCCTAGGTCGTTTGGCATTCACGTTTTGCTCGATAGTTAGAATAGGTACATCAATATGTAGCTGATAAAGACCATTAATAAGAAAACCATTTGCAATTTTATTTCTTTCATAAAGAATGTTACAATGGTCCTTAAAGAAGGTGAATCACATAACCTTCTTGTGCTAAGCATGAAACAGAAATCAAATTCCTGCTAGCTGCAGGCACATAATAACAGTCTTTCAAAACTAAGTCTAAACCAGATGGTAATCGAAGAGGGTATGTTCCCACGGCTACTGCAGCAACTCTTGCTCCATTACCGATGCGTAGGATCATGTCTCCATCCCTCAGCCTCCTGCTATCCTCAAGACCCTGCATAGAAGTGCACAGATGAGCACTAGAACCAGAGTCAAGCACCCAACTGGATGCAGAAGAAATCGTAAGGTTAGACTCAATAACGAGCATACCTCCAGAAGGACCTTCCTTCTTGTTCTTCAGGGTGGCCAGGTAAGTAGGGCAGTTCCGCTTCCAATGGCCGTCGCTGTTGCAATGGAAACACTTTCCTTTGACATCGGCCTTCTTTCTTCGGCTCTGCCTTCTTCTTCTTTGATCCTTCCACCTTTTGCTTTTTCACAGACTTCTTTTTCTTTCCATAAGACTTTCTTTTGGAAGAAGTCCATTCCATAGCAAGAACTGAGCCTTTAGAACCTTTCATAGAAAGCTCAGCGGTAACCAGCATATTCATTAATTCTCGGCCAAGGAATTCTTGAAGTTTATGCATGTGGTAATTCATGATGAATTGCCCATATGCATCAGTCAAGGATTGCAGAATAATATCGTTCTGCAGGTCCAAGTCTAACTTCACACCGAGCTTCTCAAGCTCTTCCATGTCCTTGATCATTGTCAGACAGTGATCTTGGACTGACTGCCCATCACGCATCTTAGCCTTAAAAAGTCATTTCGTGACTTGATATTTGGCTGCGCGACTCTGTTCACCAAACATCTCCTGCAGGTGAGCCAACATTTGGCGAGCAGTCCCGATATCCTTCATGTTGGCGCTGGAGCTCATCAGACATCGAGCCCAACATGTAATATCTGGCCTTATTATCTTCGTCTATCCATTTTTCCAGAGATGCTCTCTGTTCAATAGATGGACGGGCTGGTAAGGTGGGAGGGTCCTGGTCCAAAACATGGGTTAACTTCTCGAACCCAAAACTAATTTTGTAGTTCCTGAGCCAATCTTTATAATTGGGTCCAGGTCAGTCTATGTGTGTCCAGGATACGTGCCAATGGGTTGGACGCAGACATTTTTCCTGTAGAGAGTCAAAGATTCTAGTTAGATATTGTAATTTTGACTTGACCAATTTATTTAGAATTTTATTTTTAAACAAATTAGCTCCCACTATTTTCTCGGATCCCTACACTCCCTCTGTAGAGATGCAAAAATCTCCATGATTAATGATTTCTAGTGGGTGGTGCGGTCTCACCAACTGACTCATCACCTCACCTAACAGTTATTGGTGATGGGTTAGCCAATGAGTGAACAACTCTTGTTCAATGATTCTCTAATCATGGTGCACCCAAACTTGGTCTCTAATTCATGAATCTCACCGTATCCAAAATATTGATCCACTCCTTAGTTAAGTCAGACCCACCATTTGCATAGACTGGGTTCCTAATTGAGTCTCTCACCGTATCCGAAATATTGAGCCCAACTCATCCTCCAGCCCATAGCATCCAATGCCTAATAGACATGGTTGCATCTTTCCGGTGCAACTGAGCCACTGTATCCAGTCCGAGAACAATCAACCCCGGGAAGGGCCCGCACATCTACAATGGTGGAAGACCTCAGACTTAATCTTTTCTTAGGGAGAATTGATTCAGGTCTCATTAAACTAGACTTGGCATAGTCATAACAATTATGACTAACCTAGTGGCATGGGTTAGCTCGGATTATTGACCACCTCAGATCAGAACTGTGTCAACAGATATGGCCAGGTAAGTGAGACCGGTGGAAGGAATATGCCATTAACTCGTACAAGAATGCATTCAGGTCGAGTAGCTTCCAATTAAAAACCAGTCGGTCGTATGTGCCAAACTTACCTTAGACACCAAATTGTTGAGCCAGAACCAATTGGGTTAGCCTACAATCCAGACTCTAACCTCTGAGCCTAATTAGGTCTTGCTTGATCGTGACTCGATCTTGACCCAGACTTAATCCTATTAGGCTGGTCAATTTAAGCATTGTTGATCCCATCTAACCAACTCTTGATTCGGTTTGATCAACCGCTTAGACCTAATTGAGCTACCCAAGCCCGAACCCAGTATTATGAATATGTCTTAGATCTGAAATTCTCAATTTTAGATCTAATTAATATTTCCATAATCTTAATTCTTTAATTAAGTAGGGTTCATAAACAAAATATGCACAATAAATCCTAGGGTTTCAGGATCTAGGGTTTTGCAGAAAGTAAGTTTTGGGTTTCTGATTAAGGACGAACACGCAGCACCCCTACACATCATAAGAACACCCCATCGAATGGGAAGAGAGGGCCTTTAAACCCTTCTTCGTTCTTATGACCGGACGGCCAAGAGGAACGCCTTAATCAGGAACATGCAATACTACAAAACAGTATTTAGATCTATATCATATATCTCATATACAAAGTTAGATCTAATCATGGCATATTTTGCATACATCTCATGTATCGAATCATGCATATTTTCAGATCTAAATTATCTCATAATAATCTAAAAAATTAGATTTAAATTGATCTTAATCAAAATAAATTCTAATCTAGACAACTTATGTAGAACTATTCTACAACTAGTCTAGACATGCATCAATCATATCTCATATGATGTTTTAAAATTAAATAATTTTATTTGCTATTTTTTAGATGTTATTATAACCATTATAATATCAAAAAATAGTAAATAAATAGATCTAAAATATGATTTAATCAAATTAAATTGAAAACATGCAAGACTATTCTATAGAACTATTCTATTCTTAGAACTAGTCATGCATATTTCTAATCTTAGATCCAAATCATTTAATTTTAATTTTTTCTGATTTCAGATCTGATCACATCTCATGTGACATCTAAAATCAATTATTTTCTGAATTAAAATAAATTTAAAATTAGATCTAAACATTTTTAGAACCTTGGCTCTGATACCAGTTGAAGGAAAATCCTGATTTCTCGGTCCAGGTTCGTTCAGATCTGATCAGATCAAGAGATATATTTCAAAAATTTTCTCTTTGATCTATATCAGATCTGAGATATTTCAGATCTAATTATTATTATTTTAATAAATAAAATAAATAAAGATAAATTAAATCAAATTTAATTTACCTGATTTGGGTAATCCTATTACCCTGTTGATGATCCTGTATGCAGCGGAAGGTTCTGGATCTAGCCACGCAAGTGCCTGGCCTCTACCGGTATCCACTCATGGGCTGGATCTGGAGATCCTCTTCTTCTCTATCACATCTCCAAAAATTAGATCTGGATCTGATCTGGAGGATCTTCAAAACTCCTTTTGAAGATCAGCAGTCGTCCTTTGCAGCAGCGCAGCCTTCTAGCTTTTGATCGCCTTTCTCTTGATCTGAATCGCACCAACCAAAAATCCAAAACTCCTTTTGGACGTGGAGAGGAAGGGGAGAAGGTGGTTTGGCATGGAGGAAGGAGGGGAGAGGCAGCCTTGGGGCGTATGGAAATCTTAGCTTCAATCTCATATTAATCTGAGTTGGGCGGGTCAGGGTCTTATTTATAGACTAAGCTGTGATCCAACTCCTCTTCTTCCCAACCAATCACAACCCTTTGTGAAATCAGATCTAAATCTGATTGGTGGGAATAGAGTCCCCTGGATTCCTCCTTAGAGGGTGCCTAAGACCAGTCAAAGTTGGTTCTTAGGAGAACTCTAATTGGAATCCAAAAAGGAGATGGAGTCCTTGTCCAACAAGGACTCCTAGGCGCCTCCAACTTGGGCACACGCCTAAGGGTGGCGTGCGCCCTTCTCCTTGCCAGGTTCTGGCAGGGGGACAGGCCCCCACCAGCTCTCCAATAGGTGCATGACATGTGGTCAAAAGTCAAAGTGTCAATGGTCAACATTTGACCAGTCAAAGGTAGACTTTTGACCAAAGTCAAAGAACAAGAAATGGCAGGTGACCAAAAATGGCAGGTAATGTCTTACAAAATAAGACAACCTTTTCTGACTTGGACAACCTCCAGTCAGACCATATGAAGGCCTCTGATTGAGCACAAACTCCTTTGGCTCAGTCAGGACAACTTATTTATGATAGCAAAAGAAGAACGTTAGGTTCAATCGAGTGCTAGCACGATTTTCCTTGAACCTAATTGAATCTCATTCAGATCAATTGAACTAGATCAGTTCAATTGATGATCACCAGATTCAAACCCTTGTTTGTGTGACCCAGTTAGGTTCAGTTCTGTATGGTAATGGGATATGTCATGATCTCTATCATCGACATCATCGAAACTCCTTTCGATGGATCAGAACTCTTCTGATTCGAACAGCTAGAATGATCGATCATCTAAATCATTCTAATTGCTCCCAAAATCCACCAGTGACACCTAGCAGTATATGGTGGCAACCCATCAGAGCTGAATGCGAACCTCTTGGTGCAGCTACCTGTGTGATTAAGTTCTTCTATCTTGAGCCCCGATCAGATTAGGGTTAAGGTGAACTCGTCAAACCCTAGTTTCTGTCATATGATGTAATCATTCGATTCGAGTCCAATGTGAAAATCTAAATAGAAACTCTTTCTATTATTTCACTCTGCCATGGCCATGGGCTTCTGGAACTTGATTCTCATGATTATCATAGGGCTGCTCCTCTACCACCGAGGTAGATAGATTCCATCTTGATGCCATCCAGTTCCTACAATGAACATGCTATAGCCAACATACACCTCAGGGTTCCATATGGCTAGGAGACCGAGTAATGGTGTAGTCAAACTATAACACCCTCAAGGTGAACTGCCGATGCACCTCAGGTCAAAGAACCAGACACACTACTGCAGCATCGAGTCAGTCATTGACGAGAAGGTAGACTCCCTAATGACTACTCGAGGTGGTCACGCTCAGTGCCCTCGTTCTCTAACGAGTACCTGTACTCTCACTCCGGTGTCTCCACACCGTAGACTCAAGACTCATCTACTAAAGAGAAGCGATTGTACACCAACCTTCCAAATTAATCACCATCCTTGTGATGATCCCATGGTCAGGAGCAATTTATGAGTTAATAATGATTATTCATGTCTTAAATTTTTAACTCTGGAAAATATGAATTATCATTGCCATTAACTCAAAGGATGTATCACAGACACTAAATACACATATGTGATAGAAAATAACCCATTTATTGATTTTAGTCAAAATTATAATTTTGCCCCTATAAGTGTATTACAAGTGTCAGCCAATTCTGGCTTTTAGGGCACATATATCTAACATCTAATTACTCTCAAAATCCTTCAGTGACACCTAGCAGTATATGATGGTAACCCATCAGAGCTGAACACGAACCTCTTGGTGTAGCTACCTGTGTGATTAAGTTCTTCTATCTTGAGCTTCGATCAAATTAGGGTTAAGGTGAACTTGTCAAACCCTAGTCTCTATCATATGATGTAATCATCCGATTCAAGTTCAATATGAAAATCTAAATAGAAACTCTTTCTATTATTTCACTCTGCCATGGCCATAGACTTCTGAACTTGATTCTCATGATCATCATAGGGCTGCTCCTCTACCACCGAGGTAGATAGATTCCATCTTGATGCTATCCAGTTCCTACAATGAACATGCTATAGCCAACATACACCTCAGGATTTCGAATGGCTAGGAGACCGAGTAATGGTGTAGTCAAACTATAACACCCTCAAGGTGAACTATCGATGCATCTCAGGTCAAAGAACCAGACACACTACTGCAGCATCGAGTCAGTCATTGATGAGAAGGTAGACTCCCTAATGACTACTCGAGATGGTCACGCTCAGTGCCCTCATTCTCTAATGAGTATCTGTACTCTCACTTCGGTATCTCCACACCATAGACTCAAGACTCATCTACTAAAGAGAAGCAATTGTACACCAACCTTCCGGATCAATCACCATCCTCATGATGATCCTATGGTCGGGAGCATTTTATGAGTTAATAATGATTATTCATGTCTTAAATTTTCAACTCTTGAAAATATGAATTATCATTACCATTAACTCAAAGGATATATCACAGACACTAAATACACATATGTGATAGAAAATAACCCATTTTATTGATATTAGTCAAAATTATAATTTTGCCCCTAGAAGTGTATTACAAGTGTCAACCAATTCTGGCTTCTAGGGCACATATATCTAACAGCTTCATCTCTGGATGAAAATGGCCCCAGGAAGGATGCCTCATTTATGAACATGAGTATAGCCATGGAATGTCTCGATGGTGCTTTATCTTTGAATTAAAAAAAAAAAGACGTCTTTGGCAAGTCTGATCTGGTATACTCCCTTCATTCAAACTAAGGCTCGAACTCGAAAGTAGGGGGGCTATTATTGGTGGAGTTTTGTACTAGCCAAAGACATGATAATTTAGGCTAATTGAAGATCATCAGAAGGCTGAGGCCGAGATCCAATTTTAGGCTGAGCTTAAGGTCATCAAAAAATTGAGGCCAGGGTTAGAATTTAAGCTGATTGAAGGTCATCGAAAGACTGAGGCCGAGGTCCTATGTTAGGTCGAGCTTAACGTCATCAAAAGATTGAGGCCAGGGTCAAAATTTAAGCTAATTGAAGATCATCAGAAGGCTCAGACCAAGGTTCTATTTTAGGTCGAGCTTAAGGTCATCTAAAGATTGAGGCTAGGGTTAGAATTTAAGCTGATTGAAGGTCATAAGAAGGCTGAGGCTAAGGTTCTATTTCAAGCCAAGCTTAAGGTCATTAAAAGATTGAAGTTCTCACTCTCGGCTCTTGGTTGTCAATTCACATAATTAAGAGGTGGTCCCCCACATGCCTTCAAGGAACAATACCTGACATGATTTCTGAGAATATTCTAGTGGACAAGCAAAATATCTCTGATAACTTTCTGCTCTTTTAGACTAATAACCCACGATCCATCCTAACAAACTCTAAACCCTTTTAAAATGGGAAGAAAAAGGGACCCCAAGGTATGCAAACTCTTCTCTCTAAAAATGTTTATCTTCTTCCTTATGTTGAACAAAAAATTAACTTGAGCATTGGAGGATCCCTATTAGAGCCAACTCTAGTCGAGAAGTTCTCTTATAGGTATGGTTGCCTCCATCCCATCATCATCAACTTGCCTCCATCACACAACTCCAGTAATCTGATCTTAAGATAGATTTTCACATCAACATTTGTGATGACATATCTCTCCATGAGGAGTTGAGCAACCCTCCAGTCATCAAGAAAAGCATGGTCCAGGTCGGTGTTGTTACCACTCAATTCCTTAGAGTTCTTCTGAGGCCAAACTCTCTTGGTGATTGATTTTTTCTTCCTTTCTTCAACCTCCTTTTTCTTCTCTGCAGGAGGTGTGGAAGCAATGATCTCGATAGGCAAGCTTAAGGCCAGTAGAGGCACCACAACCTCTAGAGCAAAAGTCGCCTGGGTTGGAATGGCTGAGCTTGAGTCACCAATCTTTATCCACTTTGACGTCTCCCCTGAGGCACTTTTCTTCCTTTTCTAGGCTTGAAGTTTCTTTGTCAACTGCTTCAATTCATCAGGAGTCATCTCTATAAAAATGAGCAGGCCAAGGTTAGGAAAAGGTGAAGAAACAGAAAAGAAAGTGCAAGTCGATACCTTCAGGATTGATAGGACTCAAGCCGAGGTTGTATAAGGTTTGGTCATCTACCAAATTAGTCAATAAAGGAGTTTTATAATTTTTGAAAATATTGGCAAAGTCTAGGTCTTCCTGTTCTAACCTTGGAGCCCTACAGATGAAATCTTTGAGTAGGCCCCAAGAAGGGAGTCTTCGTTTAAGTGAAGGGGTGACTATGAAAAAAAAATTTTCTTTTAATTATGAATGGATGAAGAAGCACCTTTAAGTAATCCCTTTTTGTCAAATTGGGATGAGATGTACCATCAGTTTTTAGTAAAAGGGTGATGCTTAAAGGTGAAGAAGGTATGAAATAGAAAAGATGTAAGATGGACTTTGGCAAGAAAATAAAGTGTGCGAAATCCTATGATGAAGCGAAATGAGTTTGGCACAACTGAAGAGAAAGATATATTAAGAAAATGGAAGAGCCCGACAACAAAGAAAAGGATGGACAGTCGGAGCTTGGCCTGGAGGGTCTCTATATAACATCCTAGATTGGAAAAAGGATGAATTACTATTTCGAGTCTTGAAATTTTTTTAAGTCTGAGAGCTATCACCTATAAGGAGGGCTATATGAAATATGTATTTTTTTGGAACAAAAAGTCCTGATAATTGAACTTTAGGTGTTGGTAAGTTATAAAATGATTTTTAACAAATTTTGGAGATCCTTTAATCTATTTGTTCAGAAGCAAGAAAGTTATAAAAGTTTCGAATTTGGGTAATTTGAACTAGAACCCAAATTTTAGTTTCTTATTCTTAAGGATTTAATTTTTTTGATATTTTTTTTGGTTCCTGGTAGGGGATGTTTTTTATTTACATTTATATTTTAAAGTTAATGATATTAACTTAAAAAAAGAAATGTAAATAAGCTGAGAATTGAGTAAAGCTTGAATAGAGTCTGAAGAGTTAATTTTTGAAATCTTGAAGTTCGAGCTGACCCAAATTGAAATCGAGTTGGCCCAAGTCTAAGGCTACAGAGTGAGTTTTCTATTTTTCTTGAGAGAGCTGACCCACCTGACAATCGAGCTGACCCAATTTAGGGCTGAGCCAGCTCATTCAGTAGGAGTAGAAGAGCGATGCGGGCCGTGAAGCTTTAAAAATGGTATTTTAAATGGATTTTTGGAGAAACAACTTAACAGCTGGCTTCCTTGGAGTGTGCCACATAGTTAGAAGAGAGAGGGAGAGGTGTGTTGGCTTCTTGATTAGGTGACACCTAGCAAATTCTGTGTTTCTTCTAAAATAAAAGCCACCAATTCTCTTTTCTTCTTCTAGGAGTTCCTTGGTTAGAATAGATAGAAAGAAGAAGGAGAGGGCCAGAGAAGGAAGAGTTTTTAGTTACAAATTCATAAGATTCGGTGGAGAAAGAGATGGTTTGGGAATAAAGTGGTTTGGAGGAAGAAAGGCTACTGGTAGTTGGAAAGAGAGAAGTTGGTTTTAGAACTTCTGCAGGATTGTAGCAGTTTGAGGTAAAGCTCTTAAGCTCTAAATTAGTTTCGAATTAATCATTTAAGTAGTGTTATTAGATGAGATGTTGTAGTAAAGCAAAATTAGACAATTAAACTTGAGTTGGAGGATGAATTATGCTATCAATTTTACTAGGAACTACCGAATGATTTAGTAAGTAATTAGAACCGTGTTGATTGAATTTGGAACTATTTGTAAGGATGAAACCATAGCTTAACTTTGAGAAATTTCTGAATTTATGTTAAGTATAGTTAGACCTAAGCTAAAGCAAGCAGGATAAAGTAAGAGTAGGAAGAATTAGAGAGTAAGCTTAATGAAACAATGTATGTGCTCTCATGTTCTTATGTTCGAAGGTTTGTATTTATCAAAGTCTATTAATGCTATAGGAGAGGAAGAAGGCTCTCGAGGAGTGATTTAAGTAAGTCAGATATCAAAGTCATGCAATAGCTAGTTAGCTAGAGGTGAGTGGATTTTCTTATCTAGCTTTGGTATTTTCTTTCTTATATGTGGTTCTATTCATTTTTATAAGTATGAAATAGGGATATTTATAAATGTTTGATACTTAGCTTATCTCTTGTTTGGAATTTATTTAAATCAGCCTATCAGTACTTGAAAGTTTACTCAGTATCAGCTTTTGAAAAAAATAAAACATAACATGGCATGTCATACAGCATATAGTAGTCGGTATGTCCTTGTGATTTAAGATATCAGAATGCCCAGTGGGGCTTGGCAACGTATCAAAATTCTCGATGGGGCTTGGTAGTATATTAGAATGCCCGATGGAGCTTTATCATCAGCATTCATACAATGTGCTGACTACTCATGGTAGGGGTGTGCTAGGGGTAGTCAGCCATAGCCATCAGCATTATTCTAAAAAGAGAAAAATGGGTGTATTTAGTTCAGCAGAATTCTTTTAGCTCAGCAGATTCTATTAGCTCGATAAACTTATTTTAGCTCAATAAAGCCTTCTTTTACCAAATTAATTTATTTGTGGTCTTGTTCTTATTTGGTTTACTTATATTTGAAAGTATATCAGAAACATAAGTTATATGTTATGACAGTGAATATTATAGCTATGCCTTCCTATTTTTCTACTGTTAGATTGTTTATCCACCCACTGAGACTTTCCAAGTCTCACCTCTCACTCTTTCTCATTGTAGTTTTGGAGTAGCTGAGCTTAGAGGGTTGTATCAGCATGTTTGTTAGTAGCCATCTTAGAAAAAAGAAGTTGATTATGTGAATCAGGAAAAGGGCGTTGATAGTATTTTGAGTTGTATTAAATAGTTATGTTCTTGAACTAGAAACTATTAAGAATGTTTCTTTTTTGGAATGTATGTATAAAGTAATTTTTTATTTATGAAATACTAACATTGGATTTGTGAAATGACAAGTTAAATTGGAATATTTCTTTTAGTATGTTAAATAGGCTTAATTGAAATATTTGTGATTGATTGAGAAATTGGTTAAGGTAATTGTTTGAAAAGCAGGTTTAAGTAATATTACAATTCAGCTTAGTTTAGAATACCTCTTAACCTTTAGATAAGGGTGGGGTGTGGCACCATCATTCGGATTCAGGGGTGGGGTGTTACACTCTATATACAAGCAGAATCGACCTAGAGGAGGAGCGCAAGCTCGGCTCTCTGATCTGAAAAGTTCAAGCTCATACTCGAAAGGAACCCCATACCAGACTCGGATGAGGGAAAGGTCTTCAATAGAAATGGTACAGAGAATGGTCTCTGGGACAAAGGTTGGATGAACTACTTCTTTAAGTTCAACCTCATCCCTAGAATCGGGGTTAGAAGGGTTTAGATTGGATGAACTCATAGAAGAAGAGGACCAAGAGTACTTAGAACCAGGAGAAGCCATTTTAGATCGAGAAGAGTTGAAAAAAATCTATCAAAAAATAGAAAAAAAATCAAGAGAAGAATAAGAAAACTGGAAGAGGAATAGATAAACCCTTAGAAACCCAAAAAAATAGAGGAAAGATAAGAAAAATGTAAAAGACAAGGTTAGGATACTAACCTCAATCAAGTAGAGAATCCGGCAATACAGTCAGAATGATGAAAGAAGAGCAGAGATAAGGCAATGAAGATTGAAAAATACATAGGATAGGATGGTCAGGGTCGAGGAAGCTGAAGAACAGGAAAGGAACGGGAGAAGAAGTAGGCCTAAGTAAAGAAAGAGGAGAGGATGGGTGCTTAAATAGTTGGTAGAATTCCAAATTTATAATGATTACAGATCGGCAATGCTGAATACCCTTCTTCAGCATGTCAGTCTTATTATAGCAGTTATAGATGTTAGAGAAAATCATCATTGTGCCATGCTATCAAGCTCCACACCAAATGAATTTCAAAATTCAAGATCTTCCCAAATCATTCAGTAGTAAAGGGCTCATACGTCGATTTGAACAGTCCAATATTTTTCATCTCCCAAAGGTGGGAAACTAAAGGAGACTTCGGTGATTGCAAGTTGTTGACCTTGAGATTGATTTTGATGATTCCAAACATTTTAATTTATTATATATCTAATTATGTGTCTCAAGAATGTGTGTAAGAATTTTCAAGTATCCAAAAAAAGAACTTATCTCAAGAATAAATCCTCTCAAGATGCTATGCCAAAATGCTTAAAAGAAACAAATTCACACATATTTGGATGGCTTGATATGAAGAAAGTATGATTGGAAAAAGAAAAATTAAAATTGAAGGAAGCAATTATATTTAGAAGAGTTTGGGGCCAAAAAACTTAAGTTTGGAAGGTCAAACATTAAAAAAAAATGAAGCCAAAAATTTTGGAGACCTCTCCTAAAAATTTGGAGGCTTCTCCAAGCTGTTTGTCATACTTCTACATTGCCCTGGCATAGGCTTGAGACCTCTCCAAAACTAAGTGAGACCTCTCCATTTCAGAAAACAAAAATCTCATTTTTCTATTCTGAGATCGAGAGCTCTCGAAAATTCTCGAGAGCTCTCGCAGAAAAATTGAGAGCTCTTCAAATGCACTATGATAAGTACCATAAATTCATTAAGAAAGGATTAATTTATTAATTAATTTATATTTATTTTTAAGAATTAATAATTAGTTTATATATATTTAAAGAAATTAATATTTTTATTAATTAAAAAATTAATTAAAAATAATAAAAATAAAAAATAAAATATTAAGATTAGTAAGAAAAGCTTATTTTTTTATCATAATGACATAAATTTGAAGCAAAATGAAGCTAAAATGGACTAGATATGAATTTTTAAAGAAAAAAATTAAAATAAAAAAAGAAGTGGCTCAGTTGGCTCGTAAAGCCAAGTCGCAAAGTCAAGCCAAGTCGGCATGTTGCTGAAGCCGACTTAGCTGCTGAGCCGACTCGCTGGTCCATGATCCAGGCATGGACCGCCAGCTCAGCAAATTTCGACCAGTCGGAGCATGCCATGTGGTAGACCAAGACCCTTAATTAAAGGATCTACAGGAAATTCATCACGACGTACACGGGTAGTATTGTAATTTCACAAGCTAAGGTTGGTGCTGATTGGTTACGGCCTATATTGTGGTCGGTCTACGTGGTCCTTATGAACAGTAATGGCACCATCGGACGACTGTGGTGGTTTGTGGTCTAGATTCAATAGCCATGGCTTTTCCCTACATTGATTCGGTTTCCATCAACCTCCCTATCTCGATTCGATGGCAGCGCTCACTTCAAACTTCGATCCAATGGTCCACAAAGCTCTCGATGGTGGTTAATCTCTCTAACGCATATCCAATAGTCGAAACTCCATCATCAGGCATGATCCGACGGCCTATATTAAATTTGACTGTGGATAGGTTTTTAAATGGGTTTTTGAGCAATTTTGGAATCGTTTGATCCCCATTCGATGGCCAGATTTCACCCAAAGTAGTAGAATTCAATTCAGAACTCTTTCAATCTAAGTTTCCATCAAATTTCTCTATATTTTGATAATTAAGATGGCCCTTAGTCCCATATTGCTTGCAGAAAAATCCTCTAGCCCTCCAACATCTATAAATATGACCCCAGGCCATCAAATCAAGGCATCTTTGGTCATGGAAAGGATTTTGATAAAGGTTAGAGCTATACTTAGGTTAGAGGCTACTTCAAGACAACAGGTTCTACGAAGAAGAGCTGACTTTTATACCATCTCAATGCAAATGCCGATCCAAGATTAAGATCAGCTATTTTTAATTTCCTTTTCTTTTCTTTTTAATTTCATGTATTTAAATTTTAAACTTTTAATTAATGCAAAATTTATTTTATACACTTTAAATTTAGCTTTCTATTTTAATTATAATTTAATTTTTATACTTTAATTATTGCTCTTTATTTTATTACAAGTAGATGCTAAGATCTAAATAGTAGATCTTAGTACCAAATTTATTTTTCCACACCATTTAATTTCTATTTTTTATTTTCTATTTTTTGACTTCAAATTAATTTTCAAAATTTTTTTTTTATAAAATCAAAGATTTCAAACTAAAACACTATCTTCTCTATGGATTTGATCCGACTCATTATTTTTAATTTATTTTTAATTATTTTAAGAAGTCAAAATTAAACTGATAAATATGGTATCTTAACAACAATATTATGCTCTTATCAAGTTTTTGGCGTCATTACCTAAGATGGCATAAAAATTAATTTCTTTTAATTTTTTTAATATTTTTATAAATAAAATTATAGATAAATTTTTAATTTTTTTAGTTTCTTGTAAATATTTCTTACTAACTTTTCTTCTTTATTTTGCAGATAAAAAAAAGAGAAGTAAAAAAAAGAACAAAAAGATTAGGGCAAGGAGGAAGCTTCGAGTCTTATTTGGTACGATCAATCCTAAACCTAGATTTTTTTTAATATTATTTATTTTATTTTAAAATTAATTAAATATTATCAACTTAAAATCTAATTAAAAGCTTCATATCAAGATTAGAAATCCTAACTACTTAGAGTATTCATTATTAGATGTGTGCCTTAGAAGCCAGATTAGCTAACACTTGTAATATACTTCTAAGATCAATTTCATAATTTTGAATATAAATTAATAAAAAAATTATTTTCTATCATAGTGTGTTTCTAAAGTGTATGTGATATATCCTTTGAGTTAATGGTTATGATAATTCATATTTTTAAAGAGTTAAAATTTAAGACATAAATTTTCATAATTAACTCATAAACTGCTTCCAACCGTGGAATCATCACGAGGATGATGATTGATCTGGAAGATTGATGTACGATCATTTTCTTAGAGTAGATGAGTCTTGAGTCTACGGTAAGAAGACACCGGAGTGAGAGTATAGAAACTCATTGGAGAATGAGGGCACTGAGCATGACCACCTCGAGCATTCATAAGAAAGTCTATCTTCTCGTCAATGACTGGCTCGATGTTGCAGTAGTATGTCTGGTTCTTTGATCTGAAGTGCATCAGTAATTCACCTTGAGGGTGTTGTAATTTGACTATACCATAACTTGATCTTCTAGCCATTCAGAATCCTGAGGTGTATGTTGGCTATAGTACGTTCATTGTAGGAATTGGATTGCACCAATAAAGGATCTATCTACCTCGGTAGATGAGGAGTAGCCCTATGATGATCATGAGAATCTTGTCCATAAGCCTATGACCATGGCAAAGTATAGATGATAGAAAGAGTTTCTATAAGAGTTTCATATAGGATTCGAATTGAATGATTAATTTATATGATGGATATTGGGTTTGACGAGTTCACCTTAACCCTAATCCTATCGGGATTCAAGATAGAAGAATCCAGTCACACAGGTAGCTGCATTGAGAGGTTTACTTTTAGCTCTGATGGATTGCCACCATATATTGCTAGGTATCATTGGTGGATTTTGAGAGCAATTAGAATGATTTTGATGATCGATCATTCTAATTGTATGAATCAAAAAAATTCTGATCCATCAAAAGGTGTTTCGATGATGTCGATGATAAAGATCATGACATATCTTATTACCATACGAAACTGAATCTAACTAGGTCACACAAATAAGAATTTGGGTCTGGATGTCATCAATTGAGCTAACCTAGTTCGATTGATTTGGATTAGATCCAATCAGGTTCAAGGTAATCGTGCTAGCACACGATTGAGCCTGACTTTCTCCTTCTGTAATCTTTCTGATTCATCGCAACCAAGTCAAATTTGATTTCACTCATTTCTATATCTTGAATTAGTTTATTTTCATATAATTGGAATAAGTCTAGATCAGATTAATTATGAAAATTAAATTCATTCCTAGTGCAATTGGACTAGGGTCAATAGTTAACCCAATTGAGAGAATTGAGAATCACATGATTAGAGAATTTTAAAAATTACTCTTGAAATAATTTTGCTCTAATTTTTTTATATGTGAAAGGGCATGACTTATACTTTGGGTGTGCAAACTTTTATGATTTTTGGAGGTGCCTAGATTGGGTTTTGATGGAGTTTGATTTGGATCAAACTCTTGAGGGAAGAGTCCTAGACGCACATGGACTCTTCCTTATCCTTTCATGCTGCCACCTTCTAGATGGAATTTTAGCATCAAAACTAGATGAGATCTAGGATTTTTCATGGAGATTAGGTCTAGTAGTCCCAATGGTTGAATTAGTAAGGTTTTTGATTAAAAAGAGACTCTTTATGGTACTATGTCTAGTATAAGAACTCTTCTCATGAAATTGCCTCAACGTAATTTATTTTTTCCACACCCAAAGGAGCCTTCCCTCTAATATCCACACCCCCTCTATCCTCTCTCTCCCTCTTTTCTACATGTCTGAAAAGTTAGGCATAAATCTGAGTTGAAGGTCTATGGTTTTTGGCACAAGATTCAGCATCTATGCGATGGTGTTTGTGAGACGAACAGGTTATCCTCAGAAGTCATTTTGAAGGCTTTTTAAATCAAATCTAGATCTAATTTTTGAAAAAAATATTTATGAGGAGAAGACATTCAAATCCTACCTGAGTGGATACTGATAGAGGCCAGCCACATACGTGGCTCCTTCCAGAACCTCAGGAATCAATAGGATCATCGTAGGATAATTAGATTACCAAATCAGATATTTAAAATTAAATTTGATTTAATTTTATTTTTAACTTTCAATATTAGATCTCTATGATCAGATCTAGAAAATCTCAAATCTAATAAGAATTTTAAAATTTTTTTTAAAATATTTCTTCAGATCCAATCAGATCTGAATGATCCTGTGCCGAAAAAATAGGTTTTTCCTTCAACTGGTATCAGAGCCAGGTTGTAGTTCTTCAGATCTATTTTAGATCTAATTTTATTTTTATTTTTAATTTGATATTAAAAAGTTTTAGATATCACATCAGATATAATTAGATCTAAAATTAAAAAATTAAAATTAAATTATTTAGATCTAGTATGTATGAGATGCATGACTAGACTAGAAATAGAATAGTTCTATGTGTAGTCTAGTATAATCATGTTATTAATTTAATTAAATATAATTTAGATATATTTAATTTCTACTTTTTTGATATTATAATTATTGTAATCAGATGTAAAAAATAGAAAATAAAATTTTTGATTTTTGATTTATTCATATGTGATATGAAAAGATGCATGTTTAGACTAGTTGTAGAATAGTTCTATAAATTATCTAGAATAGTTTTATTTTAATATGATCAAATTTAAATCTATTTTTTAGATATTATATATGATATTTTAGATCTAAAAGATATGCATATTTAATTTAGTGATGATACATGAGATGTATGCAAAGCATGTATTAGTTAGATCATTAATTATATATATGATATATGATCTAGATCTAACTAGTTTTGTAGTTTCAATTATATTTTTGATTAAAGCATTACCCTTAGCCATCCGGCTATAAGAATAAAGTAGGGTTTAATAGCCCTCTCCTTCCATTCGATGAGGTGTTCTTATGGCATGTAGGGGTGCTGCACGTTCGTTCTTAATAAAAAATCAGAACTTATTTTCTACAAAATCTTAGATCCTAAAACCCTAGGATTTTGATATATATTTTTTATTTATGAACCCAAGCTTAATTAAGAATTAAGATTATGAAACTAATTAGATCTAAAATTGAGAATTCTTAGATCTAAGATATTTTCATAAAATTGGGTTCGAACTTGGGTAGCTCAATTAGGTCTAGTGGTTGATCAAATCGAATCAAGAGTTGGTTAGGTAGGATCAAGAGTGCTTAGAATTGACCAGTATGAGCTCAGAAGTAGCACTCTCAAGTCCTAAAAATATGAGAAGATAGGTCATGGAAAGATGGGAGCAAGCCGAAAGAAGAATCAGTCTCAATAGTAAAGTTCAAAAACTAGATCGGGTCACTCTGAGACTGAGCCAGCTCAGTTGGAAACTAGATCGGCTTAGTCCAAAACTGGGTCGGCTAGGTCTCAAAGAAAAATTCAGACAGAAAGCAGTATTTTCAAGCTATTGGCACAACACAGAACTGGGTCGAGTCAGTTTGGGACTAAGCCGACCTAGTCGCAAGTTAGCCAGCTCTATCTAAAATTAGGTCAGCTCAGTTTTTATGGGTTATTATTTTATGTACGTGGATTATTTGGATTTAGAGAGTTTTTCTATGAGCTTGAGCTTGACCCTTTATAAAGTATATATACTGAAAATAGGTCAAGATTGTAAGAGTGCTGAAATATAATAAATAAAATCTCTTCTTCTCTTCTTCTCTATTCCTTGATTTATTTGATCATGCTTTCATAGAGATCTCTAAGAAGTACTTCCTTGTTGCTTGGCTAATCACCAACGGCTACACCGATCCATATAGGAAGAGTGCATATTTCCAACATTTGGTATCAGAGCGGTATTGCATGGAAGGAAGGAAGACACCTAGGATTTACTACATCCAGAATCTGTTGCACCAGGTTTTATCTTAAAACTTTTAGTTTGCTTCGTGGTTGTCTCTAGATTGAGGTGGAGATTATTTACACGGAGGAACGGTGATACAGAAGTTTGGAAAGAGGATCTAGGGCTAGTTAGATCTTCTGTGAAGGGTAGTTTTACTAGTATGTGATCGTGAAGGATGTTAAGAATCTATTCTTGACTTGTTTGAAGTTATGGAATCAAGTGGATTCGAAGTGGATTTTGAGAAGTTCGATGGCAAGAAAAATTTTATCTTATGGCATCAAAGAGTAAAGGACTTGTTGGTATAGTAGAGGATCTACAAGGTCTTGACAAAAGGAAGGCCAAAAAAGATCAGTGCTGAGAATTGGGAAGAGTTTGAGGAAATTACTTTTAGCACAATCTGGATGTGCTCGGCTGATCAGATTTTGCCCAAGGTTTGCATAGAGACTACGACAAAGGGGCTCTGGGAAAGACTGGAGAATATATACATGGGGAAGAACAGGATGAACAAGCTGTGTTTGAAGAAACAGCTACATAGTTTGAGGATGCCCAAAGGCGGAGATCTTGTGGCACATATCCAAAGGTTCAATCAGGTGTGTTCTGAGATCATGAGTTTGGATGTGAATATCGACGAGGAGGATCGGGCATTGCTGCTATTATTTTCTCTCCCAGGTTCGTATGATGGTCTCATAACAACTCTAGTTTATGGGAAGGAGATCCTAAACTATGAAGAGATTGTTGGTGTGTTCAGATCAAATAAGTAAAAGAAGAAGATCTGTAAGGGAGACCCTAAGTCTGAGATCTTGGCTGTGAATGAAAGATAGGGAAGATCAAAGGAGAAGATAAGAGAAAAATCCAAGGGTAGGTCAAAGTCTCACAATCAGAGGAAGATGATATTGAAATGTTATAAATGTCATCAGCTTGGACACTTGAGGAGAGATTGTCCCCTTTTGAGATCAGAAAAAGGGAAGGCCAGCAAGAAAGATGATACAGCTTCTGTGAGTAGTGGAGAAGACCTGCTAGTTGTATCAGATGGATCCATAGAGTGTGATACTATGTGGATATTAGATTCAGCATGCTCGCACCACTATACTTCTCATCAGGAGTGATTTACTATCTACCAAAAGGTCGATGGTGGAAGTATCATCCTTGGAGATGATCATTCATGCAAAGTAGCTAGAATTGGCTCTATCAGGATGAGGATGTACGATGGGATCATTCGTACATTATCAAATATCAGGCATGTACCGGAGTTGAAAAAGAATTTGATTTCTTTGGGCTACTTGGAGGAGCAGGGTTATGCTTTTAGTAGCCAGGCTGGGAGTGGATATCTAAAAATTTTTAAGGAAGCTTTGGTGGTGATGAGAGGTAGAAGAGGGAGCAACAATCTTTATAGAATAGAAGGCTCAGTGGTAAATGATAGTGCAGAGGTGCTAGCAGCAACACAGGAGGAGCAGATTTTATATCGGCTGTGGCACTATTAGATGGATCATATGAGTGACTGTAGGCTCACAGAACTAAGCAAAAGAGGTATGATCCCAGCCCTGAAGAAGGAGGGCACAGATCTTTGTGATCCATGTATCTTTGGCAAATAACATAGGATGAAGTTTGCCAGAAGTACCAAGCGCAGCGAGGAAGTGCTTGATTTAGTACACTCGAATGTGTGGAGACCAGCTCTTGTATCAGCTAGAGGTGGGGCAAAATACTTTATTACTTTCATTGATGATTTTTTAAGGAAGGTGTGGGTTTATCTGATCAGAGAAAAATTAGAGTTGTTTGCCTGATTTAGAGCCTAGAGAGCTGAAGTAGAGAAGGAGTCAGGGAGACAGATAAAGTGTCTGAGATCGAACAATGGAGGAGAGTATACTAGCCTGAAGTTTAAGAGGTACTGTGAGGAAAATGGCATCAAACGCCATTACACGATGAGGATGACTTTCCAACAGAATGATGTCATGGAGAGAATGAATCAGACACTAACCGAGAAGGCATGGAGTTTGAGGCTACACACATCACTCTCAAAGTCTTTTTGGGGTGATGCTCTACCTTTTTCTTATTTTCTTGTGTATAGGTCCCCTCATTATAAGCTGAATGAAGGCATTCCAAAAGTGGTCTAGAGTGGGAAGAAGATAGAGCTTGACCATCTGAAAGTCTTCGATTGCACAGTCTATGCACATGTGGAGGCAATCGAGAGGAGCAAATTGGATCCAAAATCTCAAAAGATGACATTCATAGGATATCCACAAGGAGTCAAGGGATACCTACTGTGGGACTCTCAAGCACAGAAGTCAGTAATCAGTAGGAACATTATCTTTGATGAGAAGAGCATCTTGAGGAGGTCTGGGATAAATAAAATTGGATAAATAGAGGTGAACAACGATGGTCAATCAGAGAATGATGGCATGCAGGTTACATCCACTTATGGGAGTGTTCCTGTTGAGGTGGAGCTGGGCAAAAAGTATTGTCTCAGATTGAAAATCAGCATGGAGGGCCGATAGTTTAGATAGATGTGCAGGAGCAGCCATAGATATCAGATAGAGATGTACCAGTGGGAGTGGCTTTACACAAGCCCCAGCATACTATTAGGAGACTGGTCAGATATGGCATTGATGAGGTTATCTCCTATGCACTCATCACTTCTAATGGAGATCCAGAAAATTATGCAGAGGCCATGGAGAGTGAGGATCATGATTCATAGATGTAGACTATGATGGAGGAGATGGAATCACTTGAGAAGAATTAGACATGGTAGTTGGTGGATCTTCCAAAGGATGCTCGACTTATTGGCTCAAAGTGGGTGTTCGCAAAGAAAGAAGCACCTTCAGAATAAGGTGGAGTCAAATTCGAAGCAAGGCTGGTAGCAAAGAGATACTCACAAAGGGAAGGGATTGACTACACAAAATTTTTTTCTCCTATGGTGCATCATACATGTATTCGAGTTTTGTTGTCACTGGTGGCACAGCATAATATGGAATTGGAATAGATGGAGGTGAAGACGGCCTTCCTTCATAGAACTTTGGAGGAAAGAATCTACATGAAGTAGCAAGATGATTTCATGGAGATGGGATAGGAAGAAAAGGTGTGTTTACTCAGAAAGTCTTTGTATGGCTTGAAACAATCCCCTCGTCAGTGGTATCGAAGGTTTGATAGATTTATCTTGAGCCTGGGTTTCAGCAGATGTGAACATGATTATTGTGTCTACGTCAAGGCTGTAGATAAGGAGGATGCCTTGTACCTATTATTGTATGTAGATGATATGCTCATAGCCAGTAGAAGTATGGATGCTGTGAAAAGGTTGAAAAGAGCATTATCATCTAAATTTGAGATGAAAGATTTGGGTCCAGCTGAGAAAATCCTTGGAATGGAGATTTACAGAGATAGGTGCAAAGGTGTGCTCCATTTGTCACAAGAAAAGTATGTCCAGAAGGTTTTGAAGAGGTTTGAGATGAAGAAGGCTAAACCTGTAGAGACGCCATTATCGAGCCATATGTCTCTCTCTAAGTTACAGTGCCCCTAGTTAGAAAAGGAGAGAGAGTACATGGAACGAGTTTCTTATGCAAATGCTGTAGGCAGTGTGATGTACACTATGGTGTGCTATAGACCAGATATAGCACATGCTGTGAGCACGGTTAGTAGATACATGGATAACCCTAGGAAGAAACACTGGAAAGCATTGAAATGGATATTAAGATATCTGCATGGAGCAAGGGATTATGGTTTGGTGTTTGGTGGGTAGCCAGAAGGATTTGGAGAACAATCTGTGAAGATGTGTGAAGGTTCAGATCCTCTGAAAGGGTTTGTTGATGCAAATAATGCTGGTGATCTTGATACAAGGAGGTTTACTACTGGATACCTCTTCTGTGCATATGGTAGACCGGTGTCTTAAAGATAAACCCTTCAGCCAATCACAGCCTTGTCTACCATAGAGGTCGAGTACATTGGGATAACGGAGGCCGCAAAGGAAGTCCTTTGACTTAGGAGGCTGATTGATGAGTTAGGGGTGGAGTAGAGCAAGGTTATACTATTCAATGATAGTTAGAGTGCTCTGTTGTTGGCACAGAACCCAGTCTATCATACACGCATAAAGCATATAGATGTGAGGTACCATAGGATTAGAGAGTTGATGGAGGAAGGTGAAGTGAAACTGATGAAGGTACATACCAAGAAGAATCAGTCTGATATACTCATGAAGGTACTCCTTAGAGATAGCTTTCAAAGATGTGTGGCACGGATGAGTCTATTAAGAAGTGATGAGTTCACAAGGACTTGAAAGCACCAAGATGGAGAATGTGAGCTTAGAAGTGGCACTCCCAAGTCTTGGAAACATGAGAAGATAGGTCATGGAAAGACGGGAGCGAGCCGAAAGAAGAATCAGTCTCAATAGTAAAGTTCAAAAATTGGGTCGGCTCACTCTGAGACTGAGCCGGCTCAGTTAAAAATTGGGTCGGCTTAGTCCAGGACTAGATCAGCTAGGTCTCAGAGAAAAATCTAGATAGAAAGCAGCATTTTTGGCCTATTAGCATGGCACACAACAATTGAATGGAATCATGATTTTTCGGGGTTAGGTTCGTTCAGATTTGATTGGATCGAGAGGCATATTTTAAAAATTTTCTCTTAGATCCTAATCAGATCTGATATTTTTCAGATCTAATTTTATGATCTAATAAATAAGAAAATTAAATTAAATTAAATCTAAATTTGTTTTATCTTGATATGGGTAATCCTATTATCCGTTGATGATCCTGTGATTAGCAGCGGAAGGTTCTGGATCTAGCCATGCAAGTGCCTGGCCTCTATCCGGTATCCACTCAGGCTTGGATCTGGAGATCCTCTTCTTCTCTATCACATCTCCAAAAATTAGATCTGGATCTGATCTTGGAGGATCTTCAAAACTCCTTTCGAAGATCAGCAGTCGTCCTTTTGCAGCAGTGCAGCCTTCTAGCTTTCTGTCGCCTTTCTCTTGATCTGGATTGCACCAACCAAGCCCAAACTATCTTTGGGCATGGAGAGGAGAGGAGGAAGAAGGTTTGGCATGGAGGAAGAGAGGGAGAGGCAGCCTTGGGGCATGGGAATTGAGATTCAAGACTATAAAAAGTTGGGCGCAGGGTCTTATTTATAGACTACTGCGCCATGATCCAACTCCTCTTCTTCCCAACCAATCACAACCCTTTGTGAAATCAGATCTAAATCTGATTGGTGGGAATAGAGTCCCTGATTCCTCCTTAGATGATTCCTCCTTAGAGGGTGCCTAAGACCAGTCAAAGTTTAGGTTCTTAGGAGAACTCTAATTGGAATCCAAAAAGGAGATGGAGTCCCTATCCAATAGGGACTCCTAGGCGCCTCCAACTTGGGCACACGCCAAGGGTGGCGTGCGCCCTCCTCCTTGCCAGGTTCTGGCAGGGGGACAGGCCCCCACCAGCTCTCCAATAGGTGCATGACACATGGATCAAAAGTCAAAGTGTCAATGGTCAAATTTGGTCAACTTTTGACCAAAGTCAAAGGAACGAGAAATGGCAGGTGACCAAAAATGGCAGGTAGGTATGTCTTACAAAATAAGACAACCTTTTCTGACTTGGACAACCTCCAGTCAGACCATAGTGAAGGCCTCTGATTGAGCACAAACTCCTTTGGCTCAGTCAGGACAACTTATTTATGATAGTAAAAGAAGAACGTTAGGTTCAATCGAGTGCTAGCACGATTTTCTTGAACCTAATTGAATCTCATTCAGATCAATTGAACTGGATCAGTTCAATTGATGATCACCAGATTCAAACCCTTGTTTGTGTGACCCAGTTAGGTTCAGTTCTGTATGGTAATGGGATATGTCATGATCTCTATCATCGACATCATCGAAACTCCTTTCGATGGATCAGAACTCTTCTGATTCGAACAGCTAGAATGATCGATCATCTAAATCATTCTAATTGCTCCCAAAATCCACCAGTGACACCTAGCAGTATATGGTGGCAACCCATCAGAGCTGAATGCGAACCTCTTGGTGCAGCTACCTGTGTGATTAAGTTCTTCTATCTTGAGCCCCGATCAGATTAGGGTTAAGGTGAACTCGTCAAACCCTAGTTTCTGTCATATGATGTAATCATTCGATTCAAGTCCGAATGTGAAAATCTAAATAGAAACTCTTTCTATTATTTCACTCTGCCATGGCCATGGACTTCTGGAACTTGATTCTCATGATCATCATAGGGCTGCTCCTCTACCACCGAGGTAGATAGATTCCATCTTGATGCAATCCAGTTCCTACAATGAACATGCTATAGCCAACATACACCTCAGGGTTCCATATGGCTAGGAGACCGAGTAATGGTGTAGTCAAACTATAACACCCTCAAGGTGAACTGCCGATGCACCTCAGGTCAAAGAACCAGACACACTACTGCAGCATCGAGTCAGTCATTGACGAGAAGGTAGACTTCCTAATGACTACTCGAGGTGGTCACGCTCAGTGCCCTCGTTCTCTAACGAGTACCTGTACTCTCGCTCCGGTGTCTCCACACCGTAGACTCAAGACTCATCTACTAAAGAGAAGCGATTGTACACCAACCTTCCGGATCAATCACCATCCTCGTGATGATCCTATGGTCGGGAGCATTTTATGAGTTAATAATGATTATTCATGTCTTAAATTTTCAACTCTTGAAAATATGAATTATCATTACCATTAACTCAAAGGATGTATCACAGACACTAAATACACATATGTGATAGAAAATAACCCATTTTATTGATTTATAGTCAAAATTATAATTTTGCCCCTAGAAGTGTATTACAAGTGTCAGCCAATTCTGGCTTCTAGGGCACATATATCTAACAATCTCCCACTTGTCCTAAAGCCAATTGGCTACAAGTCTAAGTCCCATCTTCTCAAGGTGGGCTTCGATCTTCTGCTGGCCCAACGGCTTTGTAAGTGGGTCTGCCACATTATCTGTGGAGTTGACTCTCTTGACCTCGACATAACCCTTCTCGAGGTAATCGCGGATGAGGTGGTATCGCCGCTCAATGTGCTTGGATTTTTGGTGAGACCTCGGCTCCTTAGCAAGGGCTATGGCGCCATTGTTGTCGCAGTATAGAGGAATGGCATCTGATGGCATTACTCCAATTTCTGCAGCAAACTTCTTGTACCAGAATGCTTCCTTCGCAGCCTCTGATGCAGCGATATATTCTGCTTCCATGGTGGAATCTGCTATCACATTTGCTTGGAACTCTTTCCAGCTGACAGCACCACCATTGCACACAAACAGACTCCCAGATGTCGACTTTCGATCATCTATATCGGACATGAAATCCGAGTCTGTGTATCCCTGGACTTGGAGTTCTCCATTACCAAAGACCAACATCATATCCTTAGTTCTTCTCAAGTACTTAAGGATACATTTCACAGAAGTC
>QRFJ01001737.1:31101-76509 GCA_006176705.1 Cocos nucifera
TACCAGTTGAAGGGAATCATGATTTTCCGAGGTCAGGTTCGTTCAGATCTAATTAGATCGAGAGGCATCTTTCAAAAATTTTTTCTTAGATCCTAATTAGATCTGATATTTTTTAGATATAATTTTATTATCTAATAAATAAGAAAATTAAATAAAATTAAATATAAATTAGTTTTACCATGATATGGGTAATCCGATTACCTGTTGATGATCGTGCTGATTGCCTGAGATTCTGGATCTAGCCATGCAAGCACCTGGCCACTATCGGTATCCACTCAAGTTAGATTTGAAGATCTTCTCCTTCTTTATCTCATCTCCAAAGATCAGATCTGGATTTGATTTAGAGGATCTTCAAAACTTCTTTCAAAGATCAGTAGTCGTCTCTACAGCAGTGCTGCCTTCTTCCTTTCTCGTCAGCATTTTCTTGCCTGAATCGCACTAATCTGAAGCCCAACTATCCTTGGGTGTGGAGAGGAGAGAGATGGCCTAAAGGTGGCATGGAGAAAAGCAAGGGATAATCTTGGAGAATGGCTAAGAGAGAAGTCTATAAAAAATGGGCGTAGATAGGTCTTTATATAGACCCTACTGCGCCATGCAGTGCCACATCACCTCGGCCAATCACGTTTCTTCATTTAATTAGATCTAAATCTGATTGGTGGGATGACATCACCTAATCTAGTTAGATGAGAGATCCATAGATTCATCCTAAGGTGGTGCGTAAGACTGGTCAAAGTCTATAGGAGAGTGTCACCTAGTTTGAATCTAAGAAGCAATCTGGAGTCCCATCTGTGTGGGACTCTAGGCATCCCTATCCATGGGCAAACACCATCCTAGGCATGCACCCCCTCCTTTCCAAAATCTAGTAAGGCGACAATCCTCTATCTACTCTCCAATAAGTGCATGATACATGGGCAGATGTCCAAGAGTCAAAGATCAATGTTTGACCAAAGTCAAAGGACAAAAATTAGCAGGTGATGAAAAATGGAAGGTATTGTCTCAAATTTATCTCATAAATTAAGATAATCCTTTTCTGACATGGACAAGCTCCAATCAAATCAGGTAAAGATACTTGAGTGAGCACAAACTCATTTGGCTCAGTCGAGATAACTTTTAATGATAGGAAAAGGAGAATGTTAGGTTCAATCGTGTGCTAGCACGATTTCCTTGAACCTAATTGAATCTAATTCAAATCAATTAAACTGGGTTAGTTCAATTGATGATATCCAGATCTAAACTCTTATTTGTGTGATCCATTTAGATTCAGTTCTGTATAGTAATGGGATATGTAGTGATCTCCATCATCAAAACTCCTTTCGATGGATCAGAACTCTTCTGATCCAGACAACTTAGAATGATTGATCATCTAAATCATTCTAATTGCTCCCAAAATCAACCAGTGACACCTAGTAGTATATGGTGGCAACCCATCAAAATTGAAGATGAACCTCTTAGTGCAGCTACTTGTGCGATTAAGTTCTTCTATGTTGAGCCCCGATCAGATTAGGATTAAGGTGCACTCGTCAAATCCTAATTTCTATCATATGATTTAATCATTCGATTAAAGTCCGATGTGAAAATCTTAAGAGAAACTCTTTCTATTATTTCACTCTCTGCCATGGCCATGGGCTTATGGACTTGATTTTCATGATCATCATCAGGCTGCTCCTCATCCATCGAGGTAGATAGATTCCATCTTGATGCAATCCAATTTCTACAATGAACATGCTATAGCCAACATACACCTTAGGATTCTAAATGGCTAGGAGATCGAGTCATGGTGTAGTCAAACTATAACACCCTCAAGATGAACTGTCGATGCACCTCATGTCAAAGAACTAGACACACCACTGCAGCTTTGAGTCAGTCATCGACGAGAAGATAGACTTCCTTATGACTACTCAAGGTGGTCATGCTCAGTGCCCTCGTTCTCTAACGAGTACCTATACTCTCACTCTGGTATCTCTACATCGTAGACTCAAGACTCATCTACTATAAAGAGATGATTGTACACTAATCTTTTGGATCAATCACCATCCTCATGATGATCCTACGGTCAGGAGCATTTTATGAGTTAATAATAAAAATTCTTGTCTTAAATTTTTAACTCTTGAAAATAAGAATTATCATTATCATTAACTCAAGGGATGTATCAGAGACACTGAATACACATATGTGATAGAAAATAATTTATTTTATTATTTATAGTCAAAATTATAATTTTATCCCTAGAAGTTATTACACTTGTCAGCCAATTTTGGCTTCTAGGTCACACATATCTAACAACAACTAGATCGGCTGAGTCTAGGACTGAGTCGACCCAATCAGACTGAGTCGATCTAGTCGCAGGTTAGCCGGCTCTGTTTGGAACTAGGCCAGCTCAATTTTCGTTGGTTATTATTTTGTGTACGTGGGTTATTTGGGTTTGGAAAGTTTTTCTATGAGCTTGGGCTTGACCCTTTGTAAAGTATATATACTGAAAATAGGTCAAGATTGTAAGAGTGCTGAAATATATTGAATAAAAGCTCTTTTCTTTCAGAAATCTCTTCTTCTCTTCTTCTTTATTTCTTGATTTATTTGATCGTGCTTCCGTAGAAATCTCTAAGAAGTACTTTCTTATTGCTTGGCTAATCACTAGCGGCCACGTCGATCTGTGTGGGAAGAGCGCATATTCCCAACAACCAGCCCAATAGTTGTATGTCTGGGTTAAGGTCGACTCACAGCCACATGTGATCAATCTAATTAAGACCTAATTTGGCTCCGTGGTTCGAGCCTAGATTGTAGGCTAACCCGATTAGTTCTAGTTTGATAATTTGGTATCTAAGGTAAGTTTGGCAGATATAATTGATTGATTTTTAATTGGGAGCTACTCGATCTGAATGCATTCTTATCGAGTTAATGGCATATCCCTTCCACCAATCTCACTTACTTGGCCATTTGTGTCAACCTAGTTCTGATTTGAGGTGGCTAACAGTTTGAGCTAACCCATATAACTAGGCTTGTCATAACCGTTATGATTAAGTCAAGTCTAGGAGATCTAAATTGAATCTTCCTAAGAAAAGATTAGGTCAATTGATCTTCCATCATTGTAGATATGTAGGCCTTTTCTAGGGTTGATTGTTCTCGACTGGTTATAGTGGCTCAGTTGCGCCAGAAAAATACAACCACATCTATTAGCATTGGATGCTATGGGTTGGAGGATGGGTTGGGCTCAATATTTTGGATATGGTGAGGGATCCAATCAAGAATCCAATTCGTGCAAATGGTGGGTCTGACTTAACTAAGGAGTGGATCAATATTTCGGACATATTGAGATTCATGAATTAGAGATCAGGATTAGGTGCACCATGATTAGAAAATCATTAGATAAGAGTTGTCCACTCATGGGTTGACCCATTACCAATAACTATTAGGTGAGGTGGTGAGCCAGTCGGTGGGACTGCACCATCTACTAGAAATCAATTGATCGTGAAGATTTTCACATCTCTACCCAGGAAGTATAGAAATCTAAGAAAATAGTGGGAGCCTAATTTGTTTAAAAATAAAATTTTTAAATAAATTGATTAAGTCAAATTATAAAATCTAACCAGAAACTTTAACTCTCTATAAGAAAATGTCTGCGTCTAATCCACTAGCCCATATCTTGGACACTAATTGACTAACCGGACCTAACTTCAAGGATTGGCTCCAAAACTTCAAAATTATTTTGGGTTCTAAGAAGTTGACTCTAAGAAGTTGACTTAGAAGAGCTTGAGAAGCTCGATGTCAAGTTGGACAAAGATTTGCAAATTGACATAATTCTGCAATCCTTGACTGATGCATATGGATAGTTCATCATAAACTACCATATGCATAAACTATAGAATACTTTGGTAGAACTTATGAATATGCTAGTTACTGCTGAGCTTTCTATGAAAGATACTAAAAGCTCAGTACTTGCTGTGGAGCAGACTTCTTCTAAGAAAAAATCTTTTGAAAAGAAGAAGAAGTCTGTAAAGAAACAAAAGATGGATGATGGAAAGAAGAAGGCAGAGCTGAAGAAGAAGGCCACTGACAAAGAAAAATATTTTCATTACAACACAGACAGTCATTGGAAGCGAAATTGCCCCTTGTACCTGGCCAGCCTGAAGAACAAGAAGGCAGGTTCTTCTGGAGGTATGATCGTTATAGAATCTAATCTTATGATTTCTTCTACATCCAATTGGGAGCTTGACTTTGGTTCTAGTGCTCACTTATGCACTTCTATGCAGCGTCTTGAGGATAGTAGGTGGCTAAGGGATGGTGAGATGATCCTATGCATCGAAAATAAAGCAAGAGTTGCTGCAGTGGCCGTGGAAATCTATCCTCTATGATTACCATTAGGATTAGATTTAGTTCTTAGATACTATTTTTATGTGCCTGCAGCAAGCAGAAATTTAATTTCTATTTCATGTTTAGCATAGGAAGGATATGTAATTAGTTTTTTTAAGGACCATTGTAATATTCTTTATGAAAGATAAAATTGCAAGTGGTTTTGTTATAAATGGTCTCTATCAGTTATATATTGATGTTTCTATTTTCAATATCAAGCAAAATATGAATGCCATAGGATCAAAATGACCTAGGGATAGTCTAAATGATAGGTATCTGTGGCACCTTAGGCTAGGTCAAATAGTGGAAGATAGGATTAACAAATTAGAGAAATTTGGGCTATTAAGTTTGTTGACTTTTGAGTCATATCCGATTTATTAATCATGCCTTCATGGCAAAATGACAAAGCTCCTTTTTGTAGGACATGGAAAAAGGGCCACAGAACTACTTGCCCTAGTACAAACTGATGTGCGGCCCATTTGACGTGCCAGCTAGAGGCAACTATATCTACTTCATCACCTTTATCGATGATTTGTCTCAGTATGGGTATGTGTATTTGATGCGACATAAATATAAAGCTTTTGAAAAGTTCAAAGAATTCAGACATGAAGTAGAAAAATAAACCAGAAAACCCGTTAAGGTTCTTCAATCAGATCGAGGAGGTGAATACCTTAGTCAGGAATTTCTAAACCATCTTAAGCAAAATGGCATAGTCTCTCAATGGACTCACCTCGAACACCTCAACTCAATGGATTTCAGAATGGAGAAATCGGACCATATTAGATATGGTTCGATCTATGATGAGCTTCACAGACCTTTCTGAGTTTCTTTGGAGACATAGTCCAATGACCGCTATATATTTACTGAATAAGATTTCCTCTAAAACCATTCCTACCACACCATATGAGTTATGGCATGGTAAGAAACCAAGTCTGAGTCATCTTAGAATTTGGGGTTGTCTGGCTCATGTCAAGAGACAATAGGTGGACAAGTTAGAGTATAGGTCCTTTAGAGCTTGGTTAATAGGATATCCTAAAGAGTCACTAGGATATTATTTCTACATTTTCGAAGACCATAATGTGATTGTGAGTCAACATGCCATCTTCCCTGAAAAATACTTTATTCAAGATGGTGGTATCGGAAGGCAGATTAGGCTCGAGGAGAAAGTCTTCCAAGAGCAATGAGCTAATGACCCTATGAAACCCAATCAGATTGGGCCAGTCCAATCACTACCTCCTTCATCTCATAGATCAAAAAGGATTTTTTGTCCTTCTGAAAGATACTTAGGTACTATTTCAGAGAACATAGAGAAAATGTTGCTCACGGGAAATGGAGTTTGTGGTGATGATCCCAAAACCTATGACAAGGTGATATTAGATATCGACTCCGAGAAATGGTTAGAGGCAGTGAAGTTAGAGATTGACTTAATGCACTTGACCTAAGTCCGGACCTTGGTTGATCTATCTGAAGGTGTAGTACCTATTGGGTGTAAATAGATCTACAAGAGAAAGATAGGTGCAGATTGGAATATGGAGACATTCAAGACTAGGTTAGTGGCAAAAAGGTATAGTCAGCTCGAAGGTATTGACTATTAGGATACCTTCTCACCAGTAGCCATGCTAAAATCCATCCGCACATTGCTTGCTGTTGTAGCCTATTTCGATTATGAAATATGGCAGATGGACGTGAAAATGGCCTTCTTAAATAGATATCTTGAGGAAGATATCTATATGGAATAGTCATTAGGTTTCACATCCAGTAATACTGATCACAAGGTTTGCAAGCTGTAAAGGTCTATCTATGGACTTAAGCAAGCATCTCAAAGTTGGAATGCTCATTTCAATGATGTGATCAAATTGTTTGGATTCATCAAAAATGAGGAGGAATCATGTGTATTCAAAAAAGTCAGTGGAAGCACTATTATCTTTCTCGTATTGTATGTAGATGATATCCTCCTTATTGGCAATGATATTTTCATGTTGATCATAGTTAAAATATGGATATCAAAAGAGTTCTCTATGAAAGACCTAGGAGAAGCATCCTTTATTCTAGGAATTAAGGTCTATAGAGATAGACCGAATAGGATACTGGATCTCTCACAGAAGATGTACATAAAGGAGGTACTAAAGAGGTTTAGCATGAAAAACTCCAAGAGGAGATTGGTGTCCTTCAGATATGGCATTCATCTCTCCAAGAAGATATGTCCCAACACACTTGAGGAGATTGAACACATGAGCAAGATCTCTTATGCTTCGACAATAGGGAGCCTCATGTACGCCATGTTATGTACATGACCTGATATCGCCTATGCTGTGAGTGTCATGAGCAGATATCAATTGAATCCAAGTGAAGAGCACTGAACTTCTATGAAATGTATCCTTAAGTACTTGAGAAGGACTAAGGATATGTTCTTGGTTTTTGGTAATGGAGAACTCCAGGTCCAGGATTATATAGACTCAGATTTTATGTCTGATATAGATGGTCGAAAGTCGATATCTAGTAGTCTATTTGTGTGTAATGGTGCTACTGTCAGCTAGAAGAGTTTTAAGCAGACTGTGATTGCAGATTCCACCATGAAAGTAGAGTACATCACAGCATCGAAAGCTGCAAAGGAGGCATTCTGGTATAAGAAGTTCATCATAGAACTTAGAGTGATGCCATCAGATGCCATCCCTCTGTACTACAACAATAATGGTACCATAGCCCTAGCTAAAGAGCTGAGGTCTCACCAAAAATTCAAACACATCGAGCGACAGTTCCACCTCATCCACGATTACCTCGAGAAGGGTTAAGTCAAGGTTAAGAGAGTCGACTCCACAGATAATGCGGCAGATCCATTGACGAAGCCTTTAGGCCAGCAGAAGATCGAAGCCTACCTTGAGAAGATGGGACTTAGATTTATAGCTAATTGGCTTTAGGTCAAGTGGAAGTTTGTTAGATGTGTGCCCTAGAAGTTAGATTGGCTAACACGTGTAATACACTTCTAAGAATAATTTTATAATTTTAATTATAAATTAATAAAAGAATTATTTTCTATCACAGTGTGTATTTAAAGTATATGTGATACATCCTTTGAGTTAATGGTTGTGATAATTTATATTTTCAAAGAGTTAAAAATTTAAGACATGAATTTTTATAATTAACTTATAAACTACTCCCGACCATAGGATCATCATGAGGATGGTTATTGATCCGAAAGGTTGGTGTACGATCGCTTTCTTTGAGTAGATGAGTCTTGAGTCTATAGTAAGGAGACACCGAAGCAAGAGTATAGGTACTCGTTGGAGAACGAGGGCACTAAGCGTGACCACCTCGAGCATACATAAGAAAGTCTACCTTCTCATCGATGATTGGCTCAATATTGCAGCAGTATGTCTAGTTCTTTGATCTGAGGTAAATCAGCAATTCACCTTGAGGGTGTTGTAGTTTGACTACACCATAACTCAATCTCCTAGCCATTCGGAACCCTGAGGTGTGTGTTGGCTACAGTACGTTCATTGTAGGAATTGGATTGCACCAATAAGAGATCTATCTACCTCGATAGATGAGGAGTAGCCCTATGATGATCATGAGAATCAAGTCCATAAGCCCATGACCATGGCAGAGTGAAGATGATAGAAAGAGTTTCTATAAGGGTTTCACATAGGACTCGAATTGAATGATTAATTCATATGACGGATATTGGGTTTGACGAGTTCACCTTAACCTTAATCCCATCGGGTTTCAAGATAGAAGAACCCAATCACACAGGTAGCTGCACTGAGAGGTTCACTTTCAGTTCTGATGGGTCACCACCATATACTGCTAGGTGTCACTTATAGATTTTGGGAGCAATTAGAATGATTTTGATGATCGATCATTCTAATTGTATGAATCAGAAAAGTTCTGATCCATCAAAAAGTGTTTCGATGATGTTGATGATGGAGATCATGACATATCTCATTACCATATGGAACTAAATCTAATTGAGTCACAAAAATAAGGGTTTGGGTCTAGATGTCATCAATTGAGCTAACCTAGTTCGATTGATTTGGATTAGATCCAATCTGGTTCAAGGTAATCATGCTAGCACACGATTCAACCCGACTTTCTCAATCTGTAATCTTTTTGATTCATTGCAACTGAGTCAAATTTAATTTGACTTATTTCTATATCTTGAATAAGTTTATTTTTATCTGATTGGAATAAATCCAAGTCAGATTAATTATGAAAATTAAATTCATTCCTAGTGTAATTGGACTAGGGTCAATAGTTGACCCAATTGAGAGAATTGAGGGTCATATGATCAAAGACTTTTAAAAATTTTTCTAGAAACTATTTTACTCTAATTTTTGGATATGTGATAGAGCATGAGTTATGCTTTAGATGTGCAAAATTTTGTGATATTTGAAAGTGCCTAGACTGGGTGTTGATAGAGTTTGATTTGGATCAAACTCTTGAGGGAAGAGTCCTAGACACACATGGACTCTTTCTTATCCTTTCATGCTGCCACCATCTAGGTGGATTTTTGGCATCAAAACTAAATGGGATCTAGGGTTTTTCGAGGAGATCAGGTCTAGGAGTCCCAATGGTTGAATTAATAAGATTTTTGATCCAAAAAGGACTCTTTATGGTGTTATGTCTAGTATAAGAACTCTTCTCACGAAATTGCCTCAACATAATTTATTTTTTCCACATCCAAAGGAGCCTTCCCTCTGATATCCACACCCTCTCTATCCTCTCCCTCCCTCTCTTCTACGTGCCTAAAAAGTTAGACACAAATATGAGTTGAAGGTCCAATCTTTTTGGCATAAGATTCAGCATCTACACGATGGTGTTCGTTAGACGAACAGGCTGCTCTCAGAAGTCATTTTGAAGACTTTTCAATTCATATCCTGATCTGATTTTTAGAGAAAAGATTCACGAGGAAAAGATGTTCAGGTCTTGCCCGAGTGGATATCGGTAGAGGCCAGATGCGTACGTGGCTCCTTTCAAAACCTCAGGAATCAATAGGATCATCGTGGGATAATTAGATTACGAAATCAGGTACTTGAAATTAAATCTGATTTAATTTTATTTTTAACTTTTAATATTATATCTCTATGATCAGATCTGAGAAGTTATAGATCTGAATAAAATTTTATAAAAAAAATTTAAAAATATTTCTTCAGATCCAATCAGATCTAAACGATTCTGTGCCAAAAAAATAGATTTTTCCTTCATTCATCATATTAGATTTAGTTTTATTTTTATTTTTTTTTAGTGATCACTGGAGACAAGATAAGCTCTTAAGTTTCATTAAGATTCATGCATCTAATTTAGTTGCATAGAACCCCTTGTCTGAAAGTGATTGTGCATATTCATATTAAATCAAATTAAGGGCATAACCCATTAAACAAGATAAGGTGGGAATTTGATCATCTTTTCTTAGCCTATAAAGAACCAACCAGCATCATGCATTAACCTAAGCCTTTAATTTTAAAATCAATTAGACATCGGCCCTAGGAACTCGAGCTTATTAGATCAAGAAACTCTAAAAGTTGGATCAAATTAGGATTAGTTAGTTTGACTGGTGTCTAAGAAAAGTGGTTTGGGGACGACTGGGCCTAAAGGAAGATGGTTTATAATTGATTCCGTTAGCTTACTTTGCCAAGTATAATTGATGTCTAAGGCAAGCAACGCAGGGACTCCCACCAACCTTACACTTACTTGATCAGTTGATTGGCTGATCTTACACTTAGAGAGCTTGAAGATGACCTTGGTAGTTAGGAGCTATCTAGATCTAGGACAACCCTTAGTTAGAATTGTTTATCTAACTTGATTGCTAACCTACATTAAACCTAATTAAAAATAATCTTCTCTTTTCTTAGCTTTAGGACTTCTTAGGATCTCTTCTTTGGAACTCTTCTTTCTTCTCCTTTTCTCCTCTTCTCTTTCAAACAAAATAAATTAAAATAAATTAAAAATAATAAAAATTTAATAATTAAGTAATTAAAAATAATTAAATAGTAAAAGTAATTAAAAAATTAAAATAAATATAAATTATAAAAAATAAGTAAAAAATAAATAAAATTATAACAAAATAATAAAATCATTAATTTTTTAAATAAAAAATAGTAATAATAAATAATAAATATTTTTAAAAAAATTTAAAAAAATCTTAAAAAATAAAATAATAATATAAAAATTTAAAAATTATAAAAAATTTTAATAAAATAATAAAATAAAAAATAAAAAATCTAAAAAAATTTTGAACCATATATTAGGGTTGTACTAGTACATGTATGATAGAAAATCACTTTTTTTGATCTAATTGAATCTAATTATAAAAGTGAATGGCTGAACCATATTAAATCCAATAATCAAAGGCTAAAAATTTTAGAGAACCACCTAGATAGATGAAAGAATATTTTATTTCTTCCGCCTAAAGCCATCGACTTATATCCAATTATCTGATATTCATGATATCCACTATGAGATTAAGCTGACCACAATCTAGATGCTCCCATCCTTCTATGGAAACACCAATGAAGATCTATATAAGCATCTAGATGAATTTTTAGAAATCTGCTCTATGGTGAGGATTCAAAATTTGACTGAGAATGTCCTTAGACTAATTTTTTTTTTTTTTTATTAAAAGATAAAGCCGAGTACTGGCTTGGCATAATACGAAGACCAATTAAAACTTGGGCTAAATTATAAAGTGAATTTCTTAAGAAATTTTGTCTCATAAGCCGAACCAATACCATGAGATGAGCTATCATTAGATTTGCTCAGCTTTCAGAGGAATAAATTCATGAGTCATGGGAGAGACTTGAGAAACTTCTTAGAAAATGCCCACATCATGGTCTATCTAAGTGGCAAATTGTTCAAACTTTCTATGAGGATTCAGAAGACCATTATACATAAATGGTAGATGCATCTTGTAGAGGTGCATTCATGAACAAAAGTGAGGATGAAGCCTATGCTTTATTTAAAATCTTGAGTAAAAACTCAATCAACCATGCTTTGTTATCCTTCTACCAAAAGTAGGCAGGAATCTATGAATACCCAGAATCTAGTTCTAAGACTGATTTGAACTTGATTAATAAAGTGGACTTTCTTACCCAGAAATTAGATCAACTCCTAACCCTAGGTCAACAAACTCCTGCATAATTCACATCACATTCCAATTATTAGGATATTTGTTCAATTTGTGTTAGCCCAATCCATTATAAGAGTGAATGTCCTATGGCTGCACAGCTTTTATCTTTCATCCAAGAACAAGTTCAAGCTGCACAAGGCTACTTCAAGCTAGTTAATGATCCTTTTTCAAATTCATATAATCCAGATTGGAGGAACTACTTTAATTTTTCTTGGATACCCCAACAAACTCAGTCTCAAACCCAATATCAAAATTATTCATATAATAAGATTCAGCCTAGTCAGTCTTCCTAGCCATTGCATTATAATCAGCCATCATACCCACCTCAATAGACTAATCTAGCTGATGATAGATTTAACTAACTTCAATAATTAATTTTGAATCAACAACAATCGATCTTGACTTAACAAAAATCTATCACCAGGCTAGAAGCTCAAATAGGATAATTAGTTGAGTCTAATATGAGGAGAGAACTAAGTTAACTATCGAGCCTACTAATTTTAAATCTTATAAACAATCCACCCATTGTCCACCAACCACCTGGACTAAGTCATCAATCTAATGTTCCACTTAAGAATCCCTAATTAGAGAATGCTAAAGTAATTTCTGAACTTAAGAGTTATAGGATTCTTATGGAACCATATCGGGATCAGGTGAGAGAGGCTAATATTGATGCTAGCCAAAATGAAAAATTAGAAGAACGGGTTAATACTAAGACTAATGACATAGAAGAACCTAAGCCTGAAATTAGTACTGATGCTGGTTCCAATATGAATAAAATAGACATAAAAAAAAAGAGAGCAGATGATTTATCCGAAACCTATAAACCTAAAGTTCTATTCCCTTTAGTCCTAGAAGCCGGTTCTTCTTATAAAAATCAAAGGGCATGTAATGAAAAGCCAATGAAGTTGTTTAAGCAAGATCATATTAATTTATCTCTAGAATTAAAGTGACCTTTAGACACTCTTTCAGTACCCATTGCATTAAACTCAACTCCTAATCCAAAAACTCAATATATAAGCATTCTAGAAGAACAAATAGGAGAAATTCTTAATAAACATGGGATTGATAATGGGGTCACAAACTATGTTTCCAAAATTAACAATGAATATATTAATAAAGGGATAAAGAACTATCTTCTTGAGATTGGTAATGTAAAATCATTGAAATTTGTTAATCTAATTTTTGACATGAAATAGATGAGCTACATTGTGTCTGGTTGAAGATGGTAAACTTAGCGCTTGTTGGAAACCAACCAAATATTTAGTTTTTTCATCTAATTCATCTTTTTAGTTTATTTTTATTTTAGAATATTTTGAATAAGTTGGAGGAAGAGCTCAAATTTTCAAAGGCATATATTGGACCATCAAAAATATATTTAGTCAGATGTATTCTTTTTTGTTCTTTATTGTGTCCTTTATTTTTCTTCTCTATTGAGGATAATGTTAATTAAGTTGGGGAGATAATAAATTTTTTAAAATTTTTAAGTCCTCAAAGAAGTTAGTATTTAGTATTTAGATGTTCGATTATACTTAAGAATCAAGTTAAACTAAGCATTTTTAAAAGAAAATTGATCATAGATCAGAGAATTTATGAGATATTGAGGAATCAAGTATTAAGAAAATCCAATAAAGCGTTAAGTCTAGAACATAAATAATTTTTTTGAGTAATTCTAATTTTTTTCTACCAACATCAAAGAAGAGTCTACTTTTTTATGAGCTTGTGTAGGATAACTATACGCTTCTTCATAATAATTAAAAAAATAATTTTAATAAAATAGTTTTCAAGCACATTTTACTGAGTAACTGGGCCATTTTGTCTAAGCAAGCATTGAGTTTCACATCAAAAGATGGAAAGAACAAAGAAGCTCATTATAAAACTAATCTTAACTCATAGCCTGTTTGATTCGAGCTAGTAAGTCTGAGGGATATTCTATACTAAGTATCCTAAAGCCAACTAGTTTGGGAGTCATTGGCCCAAGACTCGCTACATGGATCAAATAGAAAGTTTAAGAGATTAAGGCACTTAATAGTGGTACAATATTAAAAAATAAAAATTAAAAATTAAAAAAATATTAATTTTCCACCAAGTAATCGGATCCTAATAGCTAAGTAAGGAAAGATATTCGCATCAAAAAGTGAGCAATATAAATAAAAAAAATTTAATAAATGAAGGACGAAAGTAGCAAAATACTTGTCCATTGAAAGTTTAGACAATTTAGAGATAAAGATAAGAATAATTTAGAAAAAAATCAAAAAAATTTGATGATCTTCACTTAAATTTTATATCGATAAGTACTAATACCCCAATGATATGCCTCACTTATGCTCTACTGAATATCAATGGCCATTTTGAAAACTGCTTCAGTAAAATTTGAAACACTAAAGTTAAAAAATATCTAAAATAAAATTTTTTTTTACTCGAGGACAAGCAAAGCTTAAGTTGGAGGATATGATAAGTACTATAAATTTACTAATAAAGTATTAACTTATTAATTAATTTATATTTATTTTTAAGAATTAATAATTAATTTATATATATTTATAAGAAATTATTATTTTTATTAATTAAAAAATTAATTAAAAAATAATAAAAATAAAAAAGTTTATTTTTTTATAAAAAAATTATTTTTTTATTATAATGAAATAAATTTGAAGCAAAATAGAGCTAAAATGGACTAGATATGAATTTTAAAGAATAAAATTAAAATAAAAAAGGAAATAACTCAGTCGGCTCATCAAGCCAAGCCAAGTTGGCATGCCATTGATGCCGACTTAGCCACAGAGCCAACCCATCGGTCCATGATCCAGGCATGGACCTCCAGCTTAGCAAATTTTGACCAATCAGAGCATGCCATATGGTGGACCAAGACCTTTAAAGGGTCTATAGAAAATTCATCATAGCATATAGGGGTAGTATTGTAATTTCATAAGCTAAGGATGGTGCTAATTGGTTGCGGTCTGAAGTGCGGTCGGTCTATGCAGTCCATATGAATAGTAATGGCACCTCTGATGGCTATGGTGGTTTGCTGTCCAAATCCAATGGCCAGGGCTTTTTCCTACTTTGATTCGATTTCCATCAGCCTCCTTGATCTGGATCCGACGGCAGCGCTCACTCCAAACTCCGATCCAATGGTCCACAGAGCTCCCAATGGTGATTAATCTCTTTAGTGTGCATCCAATGGCCAAAGCTCCATCATCAAGGTGCGATCCGATGGCCTACATTAAATCCAACTATGGATAGGTTTTTAAAAGAGTTTTTAAGCAATTTTGGGACCATTTGATCCCCATCTGATAGCCAGATTTCATCCAAAGTAGCAAAATTCAATCCAAAACTCTTTCAATCAGAGTTTTCATCAAATTTCTCCATAATTTGATAATTAAAATGGCCCTTAGTCCCATATTGCCTGCATAAAAATTCTCCAATCCTCCAACACCTATAAATAAGACCCGAGGCCATCAAATCAAAGCATCTTCGATCATGGGAAGGAGTTTGGTAAGGCTTAGAGCCATACTTAAGTTAGAGACTGCTTCAAGGCAATAGGTGTTGCGAAGAAAAGCTGGCTTCTACACTATCTCAATGCTAACACCAATCAAAGATCAAGATTAGCTATTTTTAATTTTTTTCTTTTCTTTTTAATTTTATGTATTTAAATTATGAACTTTTAATTAATATAAATTTATTTTATGCACTTTAAATTTAGCTTTTTATTTTAATTATAATTTAATTTTTATACTTTAATTATTGCTCTTTATTTTACTGCAAGTAGATGGTAAGATCTAAATAGTAGATCTTAGTACCAAATTTATTTTTCCACACCATTTAATTTCTACTTTTTATTTTTTATTTTTCAACTTCAAATTAATTTTTAAAAGTTTTTTTTATAAAATTAAAGATTTAAAAACTAAAACACTACCTTCTTCATGGATTCGACCTGACTCACTATTTTCTACTTATTTTTAATTATTTTAAGAAGTCAGAATTAAACTGATAAATATGGTGTCTTAATGACAACATCATGCTCTTATTACACGATAGCTTTCAATGGGATTTTTTTGCAGCCCTTTCAATAGCTATTTCAGAGCTTCTAATAGCTAGAACTCTCTCTCCAATATCTCTAAGGATATTTAAAGGTGGAGAATCAATTAAAAAGTAAGATTAAGGAATTTAAAGAAAGAATCTTATAGTTTTGGTGAGGAACATTAAAAATCCAAAGAAAAGAAAAAAAAGGAGAAAGTTGTGCTCAATTTTCAGCGAGCCTTTAAAGCAATCTTCTTCAACATCTTTCTCATCCTCTTAAGTATAAATTAAAGAAAAGCCAAGCTTCAATCGAGCAAATCATCAGCTTCTTCCTTGAGATTTGAAGAGCTTAAATTCTATTCCTTATATTATGCTAAAATTTTTACTTGTAATTTTGATTTTTTTACAAGTTTCTTTAGGAGAAAGAAACTTGGGAATTAGGCCCATCCAAGCTGGAAATTAGATATTATAGATTTTGCTTGGTTGGCCCAAAAAACTAACTGGGTTGTTAGTATTGACCCCCTAAGTGATTTTGATGATAACCAAATATTAAAGCAAAAGATTACTAATATATTTTATTTCAAGTATTCAAATGTTAAAAGAAAGAGAGCTCTTTGACTAAAAAAAGCATGACATAAAGTCCAATTCAAATAAAAATCAAATTCTCTTGATTAGGAGCAAAATTCTCTCAAATTAGCCTTGGGGTAATTTTCGAGAGGTTTCAAAATTTTTTTGAGAGCTCTCATGATGTCTGGCATGCCCAAATTCACTTCTAGCATGGTTTCAAGATGTCTCGAGTTAATTTTGAGAGCTCTCAATCTTAGAAGATAGAAACATAGTTTTTGCACTCTAAGAGCGAGCGGTCTTGTGGTTCCGACGAGACGCCTCATTCAGAATCGAGAGCTCTTAGTATCAGAGGTTACAAGTTTTTTAGAAAGCTATTTTTCAAGTGACTAAAGGCAAGAGATCTCCTGATCAAACCAAGAGGTCTTGAAATCTGGTGAGACATCTCGAGACAAACTAAGAGGTCTTGAGATATGGGGACAACTTTTTGACAGAGTGTTCTAGGTTGGATTTTCTTGCTTCCAATGACTACCTGCTGCTCTCCAATGATCGAATTTTACTTATTCTATAATCCAATCATATCTAGATGAGCAAAAAAGCTCCAGATTTAAAAAGCTTGAATATGTACTTTTGGATTATCCAAGAAAATCAAGAGAAAAAAGAACGAACGCCCAGTCTTCTACGAGCAAATCTTTTTCATTCAAGTTCTCTCAAGTTTCGAAGCACATTAATTTCAAGCATTCAACGAACTGCAATGATAATGATTCAACTCATTTAAAGGAGCATTATGTATTGTAAATTTTCATTATTAGTTTTTATGTACTTGATTTCAGTAGGGACTAAAACTTGAGTTTTGGAGCTTTTCTTCCCATTTGTTATTTTGGATTGATTTGTCTGATTATTGTAAGGATTGTGGTTAGTGAACCTAAGAAAAAACCAAATAGATTTTGGAATACTGAGTTCGAAAAAACTATCCGACTGTAATCTTGCAAGATTGTAGTAAAATTGTCAAGAGTCTTGCTTGGGGAGTGGACATAGGTGCTTGGAGTGCACCGAACTACTATAAAATTTTTCTATTTGTGTGTGTGTGCTATTGCTTCTTCATTTCCTTGCCTTCACATTCATTTCACTTAGGGTTCAAATGTTATAATTGGACATATCTATTTTAAGTTTTTAAAAACCCAATTCATCCCTCTCCCCTCTTGGGTTGTCTAGCTGGACAATAATTGATATTAGAGCTTTGGTTCTCTACTAATTATTGATTTTATCAACTAGAGATAAAGATCATGTCAACCTAACTTTGAAGTTCACTTGTCAAAGGGCAATCAACAAATAGGCCACCTCATTTCAATGGGTACAACCATACCTATTGAAAAGCTTGCATGCACATCTTTATTCAAGCCCTCGACTATGACAAATGGAGTGTTATTACCAGCAAGCCAAACACACATACAATCATTATCAATGGCACATCCTCTCCTAAGCCGAAGAACGATTGGACGAGCAAGAAACTTGTTTAATTAAATGTCAAGACAATGAATGTACTCTATTATGTCCTTGATGCAAATAAGTTTAACTAAATTTTCACTTGCAATTCTACAAAGAAAATTTGGGATAGACTTGAGATCATGAATGAAGGGACAAATCAAGTCAAAAAAATCAAGATAAACATGTGCTAGTCCACCAATATGAACTATTTAAAATGGATCCTACTGAATCTATCACTAGTATGTACATAAAGTTCACTGATATTATAAATAGTTTGAAATACTTAGAAAAAGTTTATACTAATAATGAATTGGTAAGAAAGATTCTCAGATTTTTGCCTAGGACATGGGAAGCCAAGATGACAGCCATCTAGGAGGCTAAAGATTTGAACACTCTACCTCTAGAGGAGCTCATTGGATCTCTGATGACACATGAGCTTGCCATGGGTCGACATAATGAAGAGGACAATAAGAAGAAGAAAATAATAGTGCTGAAATCCATGGCAGCTGAAGAAGAAGAAGATCTGTCCACCAATGAGGAAAATGATGAAGACATGACCTTGATGATTAAAAAATTCAAGAAGTATATAGGAAGAAGAAGACAAGGATTTAAGAAAAGGAGCTTCATTAGAAGAGAAGCTAGCAAGGAGAAAGAGAAAGAAAAGGAGAAGGATCAACCTACTTGCTACGAATGCAAGAAGCTAGGATATTTTAGGACTGAATGTCCTCAATTGAAGAAGGCGCCAAAAAGAATAAAGAAGAAAGCTATGTTAGTGACTTGGAGCGATAGTGATGAGTCAAGCTCGGAGGAAGAAAATCAAAATGAAGCAAACTTGTGCTTCATGGCACAAGATGATGAGGTATCCTCCACTCTTGACTCAGATTTTATTTTTGATAAGCTTCAAGATGCTTTTTATGACTTAATGAAAGATTTTAAGAACATTAGTACCAAAAATAAAAATCTCAAGGAAATAAATCAAACACTTCTAAAAGAAAAGGAATAAGTAACTTGTAACCACAACAAGTTAAAAGATGGAAACAAAATCCTAAAGGATGAATTGAATAAATTAAAATCTTTAGTTGAAAAATTTACTTGTAGCTCAGAAAAATTATAAATAATTCTAAATAATCAAAAAGAAGTTTATGATAAAGTCAGACTAGGATACAAATCTAAAGGCAAATTCAAGTTTCTAAAATAAATTTTTACTGCAACCACATCAACTAGTACTTCACATATCACTTGCTTTAGATGTAGAAAAGTAGGACATAAGGCATTTGAATGTAATACTAGAAAATTTAGTGGAAAACAAGTTAAAAAAATTTGGGTTCTAGAAGAAATCATGACCACTAATCCAAAAGAACCCTAGAAGACTTGGGTACCTAAAACTATCACTTGAATTATTTGTGTAGGAATGCCTTCCAGCCCAAAGATCTAAATGTGAGTGGTACTTGGATAGCGGCTGCTCAAGGCATATGTCGAGTGATAAAGAGCAATTCTTCATCCTAGAAAAGAAGGGGGAGTAATCACCTTTGGCAACAACGACAAAGAAAAATAAATAGCATTAGTAAAATTTAGATTACTCCTATCTTTATAAATAACGTATTATTAGTTAATAATTTAAAACATAACTTACTTAGTAATAGTCAACTTTGTGATAAAGATTTTAGAGTTTTTTTTTGAATCTTCATTGTGCAGAGTATCTTGTTCCTTGGATGATAGTCTAAAATTCATTGGATTTAGGCATGGCAACATCTACATGATAAATCTTGATGAAATTACCCTGAAAAGTGGTCAAAGCCTAGTTGCAATGAATGCTAGCATCAAAGAAACTAGTTGGCTTTAGCACTAGATTAAATCATGCAAGTATGCATACTATATCTAAATTACATAACAAAGATTTAGTTAAGGAGTTAACAAAATTGAATTTTAAATTTGATTATGTTTGTGATGCCTGTCAATTTGGAAAACAAAGTAGGGGGAGTTTCAAATCTAAAAATGTGATTTTAACTTCTAGGCCTCTTGAATTGATACATATGAATTTGTTCGGACCTACTAGGACTACTAGCCTAGGAGGAAAGAGATTTGGTCTTATCATTGTTGATGATTATTCTCGGTTCACATAGGTTTTATTTTTAGCACACAAAGATGAAGCTTTTTCAATGTTTTCAATATTTTACAAGAAAGTAATAAATGAAAAAAACTCAACTATAGTTGGTATTCATAGTGATCATAGCACAGAATTTGAAAATAATTTTTTTTAAAAAATTTTATAATTGAACATGTTATAGAACATAATTTTTTTGCACCTATAACTTCTCAACAAAATGGAGTAGTTGAAAGAAAAAATAGAACCTTAGTTGACATGGCTGATACCATGTTGTGTGAAGAAAATCTACCCAAATGCTTTTGGGTTGAAGCCATTAACATTGCATATTACATCCTTAATAGAGTTTTTAGTCGTCCAATTTTAAAGAAAATCTCCTATGAGCTTTGGAAAGGAAAGAGATCTAATATTAATTATTTTCATATCTTTAGTTGCAAATACTTCATTCATAATAATGGTAAGGATAACCTAGGTAAATTTGATGCTAAGACTAATGAGGGTATTTTTCATGGATACTCTACATCTAGTAAAGCATATTGGGTCTTCAACAAACATTCATTAGTTGTTGAAGAAACAATCCATGTCATTTTTTATGAAGCTAACAATCAATCTTCGAGAAAGAAAGATGTTTTTGATGATGAAACAGAAATTCTCGACGATGGAATGAAGGAGCTAAACTTGAAGGAGAACAACGTTCATGACAAAGGTAAATCTACAACAACCATTGAACAAGATAAGGATGGTGAAAATGAAACATCGAATGATCATAGAGATCTACCTAAGGAGTGGAGGTATGCACATAATCACCCATGAGAATTAATTTTAGGTGATCCTTCATAAGAGGTAAGAACTAGATCTTCTTTCAAAGATACATTTGATTATCTTGCTTTTGACTCTCATGTAGAACCTAAAAACATAGAAGAAGTTGAAAAAAATTCTAGTTGGATGCTAGCTATGCAAGAAGAACTAAACCAATTTGAAAGAAATAATATTTGGACTCTTATAAACTGATCAATTGATCATCCCATAATTGTAACAAAATGGGCATTTAGGAACAAATTAGATGAACATGGAAATGTAGTAAGAAATAAAGCTAGACTAGTTGCTAAAGGATATAATCAAGAAGAATGGATGGACTTTGATGAAACATGTGCTCCGATAGCAAGATTAGAGGCTATTAGATTATTACTTATCTTTGCTTGCTACATGAACTTTAAATTATTTCAAATGGATGTAAAGAGTGCCTTCTTGAATGGTTATATTACTGAAGAAGTTTTTATTGGGAAATGTATCCTAAAATAAATTATCTAAGTAGTAGATGATTGAAATTAGCTTATGAATTATTTAATAATAATAGTTATTTGGTTGATTCATCATAAAAATTCTATCTTCCATAAATGAACTCCTAAATTTTGATGAAGTCCTTAGAACCATAATCAATCAATAAAAAAAGATTTATCGGATCGTTCTTAAATTGTTTAAGATCAAATGATGAGTTATTAATAAAGACGATAACTTATCGAGTGTAGATCATTGTTTGCCATATGCGTTGATTGTCCTTGTAACTAAATGGTGTAGAGACATTGGTATGGCATCCAGGTAAGATGTAAAAGTACATCTGCACTGAATGTAATCAATGTAGCACTGTACTGTCAAGAGTAGCTTGTTAAGGCTAATGGATATAAGTGTCCCTCCGATCTGAGAACACCATGGTGACTTGCAAGTAACTCACTGTACTTTGATGTTGGACTGCCTATATTTCTAATATAGGTTTTGTTGGTGCAGAATCTGATTGACGTCGGATCGAGCTAGAGTTGAGGAAGAAGAGGTCAACATCAATGATGTATAAAATAAAATTTCATCTAGAGTCGGTGGTGGTGGCTCCAGCAGGACCCTCCTACGATCAACTCAGCTCTTTTGGCCAACAGAAAAGAAGTGCTCAGGCAAGAGTTTGGTAGATTTTTGGAAAGGAGAAGAGAGCTTAGAGAAAACGTATCTGGAGGGTTCTTCTTTATAGATAGAGTCTATAGCAGACCAATAGTGATGGCTGTAATCATTTGGTAGTGGGCCGCTCGGGTCTATATGAAGTTTGTTATGGAGAGAGGTGTCCGTTGTCGTGATATGGCCATTCGTTGAGATTGAATAGTCGAAGTTCGGAGGAAGCAGGCATTTGTTGGTGAAGAGCTTTGACATACATCAATTCTAGAGGAGTTTGAACTTCTAAAGGGAATATGGCTAGAGGGGATCATCCGAAAGGAATGCTATTTAAAATTTGAAAGTAATCCGCTGGAGAAATCCGATTGAAGGAGAAGTCCGAAAGGAGTTCGACTCCTGAAGAAATTCGACTGAAGGAGAAATCTATAAGGAGTTTGGCTCCTGGAGGAACTTCACTAAAGAAGAAATTTGAAAGGACTTTGGCTCCTGGAGGAATCCGACTAAAGAAGAAATTTGGAAGGGGTTTGGCTCTTGGAGGAACTTTACTAAAGAAGAAATCCAAAAAGAGTTTGGCTCCTGGAGGAATCCGATTGAAGGAGAGGTCCGAAAGGAGTTCGGCTCCTGTAGGAATCTGACTGAAGGAGAGGTTCAGAAGAAGTTCGGCTCTTATAGGAATCCGACTGAAGAAGAGGTCTAGGAGGAGTTTGACTCCTGAAGGAATCTGACTGAAGGAGAGGTCCGAAAGGAGTTTGGCTCCTGGAAGGAGAGTTCTAGAAGGAGTTCAGCTAATGGAGAAGTTTGGATGGAGTTCGACCGTTGTAGGGGTTCGGAAGAGGTTTAATCACTGGAGAAGTTTGGCTATTTGAAGGAGTTCAACTGGGGTTTAGCCGTTGGAGAAGTTCGGCTACTGAAGGAGTTCGGTTGGGGTTTGGCCACTAGAGGAAATATTCTCGATCGAAGCTCTTCAGGGATTACTAGTTGCATTAGGCTAAGCATCAGATTGGACTTCAACGGGAGTGGGGTTTATCTCCAACAATAGTCTCCCCACTCTCAAGTTTGAAATTCGAATGAAGAAAGTATAAAAAAGATGACTGTCGAAGTTTTTTTTTAGACTCTGCACCCATTGAAGCTTGGAGAAGATCTTATCCTCAGTCGAGGTTGAAGGAGATCTTATTTTCTATTGACGTAGATGTTGAAGATCGAGGGAGATCTTATCTCTAGTCGAGGTTGAAGAAGATCTTATCTCCTATTAGCATCAATGTTGAAGCTTGGAGGAGATCTTATCTCCAACTGAGGTTGAAGGAGATCTTATCTCCTATTAATGTCAATGTTGAAGCTTGGAAGAGATCTTATCTCCAGCCGAGGTTGAAGGAGATCATATCTCTTGTTGGCGTCGATGTTGAAGCTTGGGGGAGATCTTATCTTCAGTCGAGGTTGAAGAAGATCTTATCTCCTGTTGACGTCGACGTTGAAGCTTGCGGGAGATCTTACCTCCAGTCGAGGTTGAAGGAGAGCTCATCTCCAGTTGATGTTGACGTTAAAGCTCAGGAGAGATCTTATCTCCAACCGAGGTTGAAGGAGATCTTATCTCCTGTTGACGTTGATGTTGAAGCTCGGAGGAGATCTTATATCTAGTTGAGGTTAAAGAAGATCTTGTCTCCTACTGATGTTGAAGCTCGGGGAAGATCTTATATCCAGTCGAGGTTGAAGGAGATCATTTCTCCTATTGATGCCGACGTTGAAGCTCGAGGAAGATCTTATCCCCAGCTGAGGTTGAAGGAGATCTTATCTCTTATTGATGTGGACGTTGAAGCTCAGAGAAGATCTTATCTCCAACCGTGGTTGAAGAGGATCTTATCTCCTATTGGCGTCGACGTTGAAGCTTGGAGGAGATCTTATCTCCTATTGATGTTGAAGTTCGGAGGAGATCTTATCTCCAACCGAGGTTGAAGGAGATCTTATCTTCTATTGATGTCGATGTTGAAACTTTAGGAAGATCTTATCTCCTATTGACGTCGACATTGAAGCTTGAAGGAGATCTTATCTCCAGCTGAGGTTGAAGGAGATCTTATCTTCTATTGACGTAGACATTGAATCTTAGAAGAGATCTTATCTCCAATCGAGGTTGAAGGAGATCTTATCTCCTGTTGGCATCGACATTGAAGCTCGAGGGAGATCTTATCTCCAGCCAAGGTTGAAGGAGATCTTTATATCTGTTGGTGTCGACGTTGAAGCTCGGGGGAGATCTTATCTCCAGTCGAGGTTGAAGGAGTTCTTATCTCCTATTGATGTGGATGTTGAAGCTCGAGGGAGATCTTATCTCCAGCCGAGGTTGAATGAGATCTTATCTTCTATTGGCATTGACGTTGAAGCTCGGGAGGAGATCTTATCTCCAACCGAGGTTGAAGGAGATCTTATCTCCTATTGACATGGACGTTGAAGCTTCAGAGAGATCTTATCTCCAGTCAAGTTTGAAGAAGATCTTATCTCCTGTTGACGTAGATGTTGAAGTTGGGGGAGATCTTATCTCCAGTCGAGGTTGAAGAAGATCTTATGTCGCGTTGGCATCGATGTTGAAGCTCGGGGTAGATCTTATCTTCGACCAAGGTTGAAGGAGATCTTATCTCCTATTGGCATGGACGTTGAAGCTTGGAGGAGATCATATCTCCAACCGAGGTTGAAGGAGATCTTATCTCCTATTGGCGTAGATGTTGAAGTTTGGAAAAGATCTTATCTCCAACCGAGGTTGAAGGACATCTTATCTCTTGTTGACATTAACGTTGAAGCTTGAAGGAGATCTTATCTCCAGCCGAGGTTGAAGGAGATCTTATCTCCTATTGATGTAGATGTTGAAGCTTAGAAGAGATCTTATCTCTAGCCGAGATTGAAGGAGATCTTATCTCCTATTGACATCGACATTGAAGCTCCTGTTGACATGGACGTTGAAGCTTCGGGAAGATCCTATCTCTAGCCGTGGTTGAAGGAGATCTTATCACCTATTGGCATAGATGTTGAAGCTCGGGGGAGATCGTATCTCCAGCCGAGGTTGAAAGAGATCTTATCTCCTGTTGACGTCGACATTGAAGCTTAGAGGAGATCTTATCTCCAACTGAGATTGAAGGAGATCTAATCTCCTATTGATATTGACGTTGAAGCTTGGGAGAGATCTTATCTCCAGTCGAGGTTGATGGAGATCTTATCTCTTGTTGACGTTGATGTTGAAGATCAGAGAAGATCTTATCTCTAGCCGAGGTTGAAGGAGATCTTATCTCCTATTGATGTTGATGTTGAAGCTCGGGAGAGATTTTATCTCTAGTCAAGGTTAAAGAAGATCTTGTCTCAAGCTAAGGTTGACGGAGATGTTATCTCCTATTGACGTCAATGTTGAAGCTCGGAAGAGATCTTATCTCCAGCTAAGGTTGAAGGAGATCTTATCTCCTATTGGCATTGACATTGAAGCTTGGGGGAGATCATATTTTCAGCCAAGGTTGAAGGAGATCTTATCTCCTGTTGGCGAGGATGTTGAAGCTTGGTGGAGATCTTATCTCCAGCTGAGGTTGAAGAAAATCTTTTCTCCTATTGTTGTTGACGCTCAAGCTCGGGGGAGATCTTATCTCCAGTCGAGGTTGAAAAAGATCTTATTTTCTATTGATGTAGATGTTGAAGCTCGAGGAAGATCTTATCACCGACCGAGGTTGAAGGAGATCTTATCTTCTGTTGCCATCAACATTGAAGCTTGGGGTAGATCTTATCTTCAGCCAAGATTAAAGGACATCTTATCTCCTATTGATGTGGACGTTGAAGCTCGGGAGAGATCTTATCTCCAGTCGAGGTTGAAGGAGATCTTATCTCCTTTTAGCATAGACGTTGAAGCTCAGAAGAGATCTTATCTCCAATCAAGGTTGAAGGAGATCTTTTCTCCTGTTGACGTCGATGTCGAAACTCAGGGGAGATCTTATCTTCAGTTGAGGTTGAAGGACATCTTAGCTTTGGTTGACATCGATGTCGAAGCTCTGAGAAGATCTTATCTCCAGTCGAGGTTGAAGGAGATCTCATCTCTTGTTGATATTGACGTTGAAACTCAGGGGAGATATTATCTCCAGTCGAGGTTGAAGGAGATCTTATCTCCTATTGACGTTCATGTTGAAGCTCGGGGGAGAACTTATCTCTCGTCGAGGTTCAAGAAGATCTTTTCTCCTACTGACGTTGAAGCTTGAGGAAGATCTTATCTCCAACTGAGGTTAAAGGAGATCTTATCTCTCTTGTTGACGTCGATGGTGAAGCTCTGGGGAGATCTTGTCTCCAACTGGGGTTGAAGGAGATCTTATCTCCTGTTGACGTGGATGTTAAAACTCACGAAAGATCTTATCTCCAACCGAGGTTGAAGGAGATCTTATCTCCTATTGGTGTCGATGTTGAGGCTTGGGAGAGATCTTATCTCTAGTTGAGGTTGAAGGAGATCTTATCTCCTATTGACGTTGAAGCTTGGGGATATCTTATCTCCAGCCGAGGTTGAAGGTGATCTTATCTCCTATTGATGTGGATGTTGAAGCTTGGGGAGATCTTATCTCCAACCGTAGTTGAAAGAGATCTTATCTTCTTTTGATATAGATGTTGAAGGCTCGAGGGAGATCTTATCTCCAGTCGAGGTTGAAGGAGATCTTATCTCCCATTGATGTCAACGTTGAAGCTTGAGGGAGATCTTATCTCCAGTTGAGGTTGAAGGAGATCTCATCTCCTATTAATGTTGACGTTGAAGCTCGGGGGAGATCTTATTTTCAGTCGAGGTTCATGGAGATCTTATCTCCTATTGATGTTGACGTTGAAGCTCGGAGGAATCTTATCTCCAATTGAGGTTGAAGGAGATCTTATTCTCAAGGCGAGGTTTAAGGAGATCGTATCTCATATTGTCGTTGATGTTTAAGCTTGGAGGAGATCTTATCTCCAACCGAGGTTGAAGGAGATCTTATCTCCTATTAGTGTCGACATTGAAGCTCGGAGGAGATCTTATCTTCAGTCGAGGTTGAAGGAGATCTTATCTTCCTATTGGTGTGGATGTTGAAGCTCGAGGGAGATCTTATCTCTAGTCGAGGTTGAAGAAGATTTTATCTCCTATTGATGTTGATGTTGAAGCTCAGGGGAGATCTTATCTCCAACAGTGGTTGAACAAGATCTTATCTACTGTTAGTGTCGACGTTGAAGCTCGGGGGAGATCTTATCTCCAATAGTGGTTGAAGAAGATCTTATCTGCTGTTTAGTGTCGACGTTGAAGCTTGGGAAAAGATCTTATCTCCTACCGAGGTTGAAGGAGATCTTATCTCCTATTGACATGGATGTTAAAGCTTGGGGGAGATCTTTTCTCTAGCCGAGGTTGAAGGAGATCTTATCTCCTATTGTCATAGACATTGAAGCTCGAGGAAGATCTTATCTCCAATTGAGGTTGAAGGAGATATTATCTCCTATTGATGTCGATGTTGAAGCTCAGAAAAGATCTTATCTCCAGCCAAGATTGATGGAGATCTTATCTCCTGTTAACATCGACGTTGAAGCTCTGGGGAGATCTTATCTTCAGTCGACGTTTCTAGGAGATTTCATCTCCTATTGATGTTGACGTTAAAGCTCAAGAGAGATATTTATCTCCAACCGAGGTTGAAGGAGATCTCATCTTCTGTTGATGTTGAAGCTTGGAGGAGATCTTATCTCTTATTGACATTGACGTTGAAGCTCGGAGGAGATCTTATCTCCTGCCAAGGTTGAAGGAGATCTTGTCTCCTACTGATGTTGAAGCTCATGGAAGATCTAATCTCAAGTCGATGTTGATGGAGATCTTATCTTCTGTTGACGTCGACGTTGATGCTCGAGAAAAGATCTTATCTCCAACTAAGGTTGAAGGAGATCTTTATCTTCTATTGATGTGGACGTTGGAGCTCGTGGAAGATCTTATCTTCAAGTCAAGGTTGAAGGAGATCTTATCTCCTATTGGCATCGACGTTGAAGCTTTGGGGAGATCTTATCTCCAGTCGAGGTTAAAGAAGATCTTATCTCCTATTGACATTGAAGCTTGGGAGAGATCTTATCTCCAGCCAAGATTGAAGGAGATCTTATCTCCTATTGACATCAACGTTGAAGCTCGGGGGAGATCTTATCTTCAGTCAAAGTTGAAGGAAATCTTATCTCCTATTGGCATCAATGTTGAAGCTCGAGAGAGATCTTATCTCCAATTGAGGTTGAAAGAGATCTTATCTCCTATTGATGTCGACGTGGAAGCTCGGGGGATGTCTTGTCGCGAGCGGAGGTTGAAGGACTTTGACTTGCTCATGTTAGGACGAGGTTCTCCTCATATTTTTAATATGGCCACTATTGATTGCTTCTTTCCTGTCATCACATATTTTTATTGAAGAAAAATTATTGGTAGTACATCCTCAGATTTTCTAAATTCCAAGGTCGTGGGAGCATTGTTCGTCCGAGCTCCTTCAGGTATTAAATTTCAGACCGGACGATCTCCTCTATTTCATACCAGTCTTCTTAATTTGAGGCAAGCTTTCCCTGGCTTTGAGGCTGAGGGATGGTGGCTTGCCGAAGCTCTAAGTCCCCAAGAGATAGTATTGATGATGCTAAGAGGCGGCTAATCTTCTTATTGTTCCTCCCTCATTGGTGGTTCTGATTGTGGTAGTGCCCTTGGCCGATCTACTCTTGCTTTAGGCCGGTGTTTGAGGAATCGATCCAATTGATCTCTCCTGATGAGCTCCTCGATTTTGTTTTGGAGCTGAATGCATTCTTCAGTGTCATGACCGTGGTCATGATGGTAGAGGCAGTACTTACTTTGATTGCACTTGTTTGGAGAAGATCATAATTCTTTTGATCTTGGTAGCTAATTCTTGATTTCCATCAGAACTTGAGTTTTAGGAGCATTAAGGGGGACGTAGTTATGGAACCTTCCGAGGGGAGAACTTCTTCGCACCCTCCTATCGGGGCTTCTATGATGACAAGCTCGACGGGGAGTTTGGACTCGCTTGCACTCGGGGAGAGTCCGTAAGCATGGCCAAACGTCATTCGGCCCTCCATCAATGGTGGATCTATGCCGCTCTCCTACGACTTCCTCATCCTTCAACTTGAAGGCTTCTTCCACTCGGGCATATCCCTCAGTCTGAGCTAGCAAATTGATAAAGTTTTTAGGGTACTTCTTCTCTCGGAAGAATAATAAATCATTCTTCTGAAGGCCGCCCTTGAGTGTGGATCATTGCAACAAGACTGGTTCTAGGTTTCCGGACCTCCAATGCAACAGCATTAAATCTGGATGACATAAAGCCTGAGATAGATTTTTCCTCCTTCTACTTGATATTCATCAGAGAATTTCGAATCTCGATGGGGACGTCGGCTGCTAACAAAATGAGCCATAAATTGATGGCTCATCTGGTCAAAAAAGAAAGATTCGTACCCAACTTCAACATTCGAGTACCTAATTTCTTCCTGCTTTCCTTTAAGGTAGATGGAAAAAGCTCGGACATAATATGGCATGTCTGGATGTGCCTATGGAGCAGCATCATGGTTCCGGAAAGGCTTCCAAGGTGATCGATCTGGATCAGAGATTTCCATCGTAGATTTTCAAATTAGGGCGAGCTTAAAAGTTCGACGGAAATGGAGCTCTTGCATAATTTAGAAGAGAGAAAGGAGGAATCGGATGCAGACATCATCATGGTGAACCGAGATGATGTGGTAGAGTTTCTTCAATCCATCGATCCATCTTTCATAGTTTTTAATCGAGGATGTCATCTCAATCGTAAGATCTTGGAAGGCTTTCGATTGTAGATGGGGAAGGTTCCCTTTCGAAGAAGAATCATGATTCAAGCAAAGGATCCTCTACTCTCTATTTCTTCCTTTCCAAGGGCGACGAGTATGCTAGCCCTAAGTGCTCCTCCTTGGGATCGATTTCTGACATCCTGACAATAGGTGGATTTCTGATGGAACCACCATCAAAGGCTGCCTGCATGGCCTGCACCATTTCGGTGAGGCCTCTAAACCCACTGCATCAGTGCAGGTTAAACTACTTCAGATCTACCATGATCGCCAATGGAGAAGAAGATTGAAGCACTGGATGATGGAGCAGGGATAGACAGATCTGGCCCAAGATCTGATAGTAGAAGTGGATAGATCTCCGGGTAGTCATGCCCTCTTTGGAGGTATTTCTCAAAATTAAGGGAGAAGGATGGAGATGAACCTTGAAGAAGAAGATTCACAAGATCGACTGAGCATTTCCTTTAAGAATAAGGATACCTAAAAAATAGAGGGCCCTTCCTTCCTAGCGCCAATTTCTATTGGATGCAGAATCTGATTGACGTTGCCAGATCGAAGCTGGAGCTAAGGAAGAAGAGATTGCAACGTCGGATGACCTATAAAATAAAGTTTCCATGTGGAAGTTCAGTGGTGGTGGCTCCGACAGGCATCCTTCCGATGATCAAGTCAGCTCTTCTGGCAAATAGAAATGAAGTGCTCAAGGAAAGAAGTTCGGACAGAGTTTTGGAAAGGAGAAGAGAGCTTAAGAGAAAATATATCTGAAGGATCTCCTCTTTATAGATGGAAGCCTATAGCAGATTGATAGTGACATGCCATTGTAACCATCTGAGTAGTAGGACTACTCGAGGCCGCATGGAAGTTTGATATGGAGAGATGAAGTATCGTCAGACTGATAGTGACAACCATAACCATCCGATAGTGGGCCACTCGAGATCGCATAGAGTTTACTACGGTGAGAGGGGTGTCGTCAGACTGATAGTGATCATCGTCGAGATTTAATAGTCGATAGTTTCGGAGAAAGCAGAGTATTGGTTGGTGAAGAAGCTTTGACATATATCAATTTCTAGAGGAGTTCAGACTTCCTGAAGGAAATACGGCTAAAGGAGATCATCCAAGAGGAATACTAGCTTGAAATCTAAAAGTAATCTGCTAGAGAAATTCAGATGAAGTTTGGCTGAAGGAGAAGTTCCGAAAGGAGTTCGACTCCTGGAAGGAAATCCGACTGAAGGAGAATTTCGGAAGGAGTTCGGCTCCTACGGAGAAACTTGACTGAAGGAGAAATCTGAAAGGAGTTTGGCTCTTAGAGGAACTTGACTGAAGGAAAAAGTTCCAAAAAGAGTTTGGCTTCCTAAGAGGAATCTGACTGAAGGAGAGATCCTGGAAGGAGTTCGGCTCTAAGAGGAATTCCAACTGAAGAAGAGGTCCGAAAGGAGTTCGGCTCCTATAGAAATTCGACTGAAGGAGAGGTTAGGAAGGAGTTTGGCTCTTGAAGGAATTCGATTGAAGGAGAGGTCCGGAAGGAGTTTGGCTCCTGGAAGGAAAGGTCTGAAAGGAGTTCGACTGATGGAGAAGTCCGAATGGAGTTCGGCTATTGTAGGGGTTCGAAAGAGGTTCGATCGCTGGAGGAGTTCGGCTATTTGAAGGAGTTCGACTGGGGTTCGACTGCTGGAGGAGGTCGGTTGCAAAAAAAGTTCGACTGGGGTTCCGCTACTAGAGGGAATATTCTCAATTGAAGCTCTTTCGTGATTCCCAGTTGCATTAGGCTAAGCATCAGATTGGACTTCGACGGGAGTGGGGTTTATCCCCAACAGGTTTGAAAGATTTTTGGATATAGTCAAGTACTTATGAAGTCGGTGTGTGAGTCAAGATGGAATTGACCACTCCTGATTAACTTTTGAAAGAGAATGACTCTCTGTGTTTTAATTTAGCAAAACCTAAGCCTAGATAATCCTCATGAGGAGTCACGAGATTTATAAAATTTTGAGACACAATAGAGATGACTTGTATGAGTGTTGACCAAGTACTCGAAGTCATCTTGAGTATTATTAGTCAAAGAGATGAATTATATGGTAACCATGGGCCAGGGTTCTAAGAATGTTGCTTTGCATACATTGGACCTATTCGGACGTCGAGATCCATTGCTAGATGGTTGCTTCAACTAGTACAAGAATTGATTTTTGTACTACCAACCTAGGTTTGAACTTATAGGGTTATACAAATAAGAGATTGTAACTTAATCAAATGGTTAATCGATGATTGAGAATCATTCTTAGGTCAAACTATTAATATGATTGATGTTTGGCCTAATGCAAGTGTTGCAGGAGGATCGATTAGCAATTGAATTGTTAATTAGCTCAATTTAATTGGATGATTGGATTGAGATCAAGTCTAATTAAATTAGACTTAATTAAAATTGGTTTGGACTTAATTAGATTAAGTTTAATTGGTTTATTGGATAAGCCAATTACAAGAGAAAAATAATTCTTAATTGGACCAGGATTTGAGTGCATCCAATTCTTGATTGAGTTAGAATTTAATTTAAAATTAAATATGATTTTATCTAATTTAATTAAATATTTAATTAGACTAAGATCATTCATAATTAGATAACATTTAATTTGATTTAAATTAGGTTCAAAATAGTTTTGACCTAGTTAAACAAGAAGAGTCCCAGTTAGGCTAGGACCCTCACTCCTTCCTTGCGGCAATAAAAGTTGACGCCCATATTTTATTTCTAATTTTTTATGTGATGTTCTCCATGCTAATAAGAGCTTCTCCATGCACCAAATATCTAAAGAGATTAATTAAAATTTGATTTGATCAAATTTGGTAAATGATTTGGTTTTGTTTTCTTTTGAAAGAGTACCAATTCTCCAAAACACCTCCTTTACTTATGAAATTTTTTCTCCATGCCTTTTTTTCTTTTGTGTACTTATTTCTTTTATTTTTGCACATGGGTTTCTAATCTTCACATCCAAAAAATAAGGGGGGAGGCATCCAAGAGTTGGACGCCTCCTAAAACTCCTCCTTGGTCTCCTTTTAAGACTAGGTTTTGACCTATTTTTCTATAAATAAAAGGGAGGATGCCTCCTATCAGGTTTAGAACATGTAAAACTTTAAAAAATGATGAAAAAAACTAGAAGAAAAGGAGGAGAAGGCATGGAGGTTTGGGGCACCAAGTTCCTTGAAGAAAAGGTCTTCATCAAGACATGAAATGTTCATGTCTTGAAAGGACAAAGGTAAGAGAAGATTGTCTTCTCTTTGTTTTTCTTTTAATTACTTTCCTCTTATTTATTTTATATAATTTTTATATGATAAAAATCTAAGAAAGAGAGAGGAAGAGGGTATAGGGATCTATGCTCCAAAGTGTTAGGGCATAGTGATCTTTTTGGACAAGATCTGATTATGTCCTGATGAGAGAAGAAGAAGAGAAGAAGGTCTTCTCTTAGGATTTATTTGAGAACCCTTCTTCTCCATATTTTATAATATTTTTCTATGACAAAAATCAGTGAGTGTGAGATCTAAAAATATGAGAAAAAGCTAAAGGAGAAGGTCTTCCTTGTCCTAACATAAGGATGTTTTCAGGACATCAATCATCAATGTCCTGAAAGAGAAGATTTATCTTCTCTTAGGATCCTTTTCTAGTATATTTAATTTTTGATTTTTGGGAGATCCAAAGGTTAGATTTCTCTGCTAATTCTCCTCTTATTCTTAATCTCTTAGAATATTTAAGAGATCTGAAGAATAAATTTTAGATTAACCATCTAGAGGGATTCACGAGAAGCTAGAACTTTGAGCGGATCTTTGCTCGACGAACCTTTAATTTTATTGCAGCCTCATGTGGATCACCTATAGAGGCTGGATGCGTGTGCGACTTCAAAAACAATAATGAAAATCAACCATGGAGTTCTTGACCCATGCAAGATATGCAATTTGATCTCTTCTCTTACCTAGATGTGATCTAGATTTTAGATCTAGAATTATTCAAGATTTAGGATATTGATTTGATCAATACCAAACCCTTTTAATTTTAGATTTAGAATGTATTATGACATGTTATAGATCCTAGATATAGGATTTAGTAATTAGATTACATGCATTTGTAGATTAAATAGTTTAATCTACATGTTCCTCTGCGTTATTTTTCAAAATTTTTTTGAAATTCATAAATGAAGCCCTACGTGTTTTTCAATAATGGTATCAGAGCATCTAGGTTCGCTTATAACATAATCATATTTATATTAGATTAAATTTTAAATATAAAACTCTAGATATCGCACACACTGTTATAAGGTTGTCGTGCTATAAGGTTTATCCCTTACAGTGGAAAGGCTATTCTAGTATGTGCTGATCTATTCTTAAATAATGAATAAGTTAGATATGATCTAAGTAATTTTATGATTTATTTTTTAATTTTAAATTTAAAATTAAATAGATGTTAGATCTATTTTAGATTATTTAGATTATATCTAAATAATATCGAATTGTACATACTGTTATAAGGTTGTCCTACTATAAGGTTTACACCTTACAGTAGAGAGGTTATCCTACTATGTGCTGATTCGAATAATCTAAATCATAAATATATTGGATGAGATCTAAAATAATTTATAATTTATTTTTAAATTTTAAATCTAACTTTAAATAATTTATGAAGATCCATATGATATGTTTTATGTTTAGATCTAGATCCTATTATTACATATGTCGATATGTATCTTTTGTTTTGAATTTAGAATGTATATGATATATTTATTTTATAGAATTTAAATTAAGAACTTACTTTCTATAAAATTTTAGAATCAAAATCTTAGGACATGATCAAAATATTAAAATAAATTAGATCTAAAACCATATGTATTGAATATGATTCAATGTAAATTATTTACCAATTTGAAAATGTTTCAAATAATTAAGTCAGAAATTAGTTCTAAGGTTCCATAAATCCAAATGCATAAACTTTGAACTTAATTAAGAATTAAGTGATTGTTTAGGATCTAGGTTTGTGATTTAAAGATCCTAAGATAATTTCATAAAACATGGGCTAAAAAAAAAATGGGTTAGCTTTGATCAGGTCCTTAATTGGATTAGACCTAGGGTTAGATTAAATATGAACTAAGTTAAGAATTGATCAAATCTAATTAATAGCTAATTAGGATTAGATCATTTCTTTGGATCACTTCAATAGTTATAGTTGATCAAAGTCCATACATCTAACAAATGGATGCTAATCGTGGCTCAGTGGTCGAGGCTGAGTCTTTAGATAGACCAAATCAAAATTGATTAATCGATTGATATTTAAGGTAAGTCAGGCATCTCGGACTGATGGTTTTTAATTGATAGCCTACTTACCTGGCCATTTCTGATAGTGTCTAAGGCAAGTCTTCGCAGACCCTCCCACCAATCTCACTTACCTATCCAATATGGTTAATCAGGTCTTGATTAGGTTATTCATTGATTTGTGCTAATCCATGTCACATAGAAAATCAATGAGACTGATTTTATTTAGTGAGACTGATCTAGGTGCCCATGGACTGATATTAATCCTAGTCCTTATCAGTGACTCATGAAGTCAGTGGAAGGACTTGACTTGGTGAAGTTAGTGGAAGTAGATTAGTCCATATCCTTTCTATATTTAAATCATAAATAATTTTAAATTTTCTAAAATTATTAGATCCTTAAAATGATAAAGTTATGGAGATAACTGAGTCATAGCCTCCCATTAAGATGTTTGATAATGGGTCCATTAACTCAATGATCATTGGAGACCCATAGGCCTGGTGCATGTTGACTAATGGAACTATCATTCATCATATGATGACTTGAATGTGTCTCTTTAATGGTTGTTAGGTTAACCAACCATAGTTGGACTTAATCATTCGTTGGTTAGATGCACCAAGTATAGTCATGTTAATGGTTGGACCTAACCAAATCCTTACAGTGGAGGCCCTAGTCTACTGATTAGGTTTCTGGGGAAAAATTAAATTACTAGAAGTTGTTTGGAGAAACAATTAGTTATGAACCTATCCTTAGATGTACATTGGTTGATCAACCATAGTTGGGCTTGTGTGCAGTCTATGTGGATTCTAGTACCTACTAGAAAATTAAAGTAATTTTTTGAATTAGAGGTAGAGGCTACCAATTAGAATAAAGTAGTGGAAGAATCTTAAGACTAATGTTCAAGTCTCTAAGCTTAAAATAATTCATATACTTAGGTCATTGTTCTCTTTTCTCAGAATAAGGCTAAACCCTAATTGCTCAAATCACTGTTAGATAGTGATGACTTATAGGATCCAACTTCAATAATTAGTATCGAAAGTTGAATTTGGTTCAGCAGTATGAATGGTTTCGCACTGGGATTTCTAAGCCCAACCAAAATAATTAGTCCAAAATTGATCCAAATTAGGCATAGTGCTTCTATTATTAGAAGTAGGATCATAGGAAGAAGAATTATCTTGGTTTTCTTGACCATAATAGGCTAAACAAGAGAAAGAAGCAAGAGTTGCCCATCAAGGATGTTATATGATAACACCTTGAAATTTTTCTATATATAATTTTGCTACCTGGGTATGGGATATCGGTAGTCCTATACAATTTGTTGCAAGGATTTTAGGTAAGTGGGATGTTTAAAAATGATGAAAAATACCTAAACGTTGGGGATGGAAGTCTTGTTCCAATCTTAGCTTAGGAATTGTCAAGCTTATTTTCAAAAGATGTCATTTGTGATTGTCACCATTGTCCATTGTTTATGATAAATGTGATCTCTATTGGCCTTTTAGTTAGAGATGGTTATCATTTATTAATAAAGAAGATTATTATGATATTATTATGAATAATGTTATAATAATACGTGGACAATAAAAATGATATTTAACATCTATACATCCTGTTAAGTGTAATGTACATATTTAATAAACATCCAAGTTAGATTATATCATGGATATCTATTTTTGGCATTATAGGCTTAGTAATCTAGACAAGAACAGGATAAATGGGTTAGCTTGAAAGAAAAACCTCGACATCAATGATTGTGAATCATTGATAGCCTATGAGTCGTCTTCTTGAGAAGATGACAAAGTCATCTTTTACTGGAAAAGATGAAGAAGCTGATAAAGTTCTAAGTCTCATACATAGTGATATATATGGTCCTATGAACTTAAGTGCCAAAGGAAGATATTAATATTTTATTATAGATAATCTATCTGGGTATGGGTATGTCTGGCTTGAATCATTTAAAATATTCAAATGATTCAATAATGAAATAAAAAAAACTAAAAAAGATATTAGAACTCTTCGATCAGATCAAAGAGGTGAATACTTATCCAGTAAGTTTGTGACATATCTAGGAGAGAATATGATTCTCTCTCAATGGATTCCTTTTTAGAACATAGTGTATTTGAAAGAAGAAGTTGAACTTTATTAGAGATGGTTCAATCCATGATAGGATTTATTTGTCTGCCTGTTTTAGGGTTGTGTTGTTGTTACTTCTTGTTTTACTCTGAATTATACCTAGTAAATCTATTATAATGACTCCATATGGGATATGAATCGGGCATAGTCCTAGACTCTCTCATCTTTGGATTTGGAGTTGATTGGCCTATATCAAAAGTTTACATACAAATAAACTTGGATCTTGGTCCAATAGGTATTTGAGGGTTATTAATTCTACCATGCTGAAGAACATAAGATGTTCATCAGCAGAAGGGTATTTCATTTGAAAAGAAGTTCCTTAGAGAAGGAACTGATGCCTGTCAAGTTGAACATGAAAAAGTTTGACTGGTAGAAATGAACCGACATAATCTAGTAAACCTACAAAATCAAATTTGATCAGACCAAATCTAGAGCCCATTAAAATAGCATCTTTAAGGAGATCTGGTAGAGTACCGTGTTAGCTAGATAGATACTTCAGTATCTTGGTCCAAGATGGCGATCCTATTGAGCTTAATGAGAACAACATGGATTAGATCACTTATAAGGATGCAATGTAGTGGTCTGACTCTGAGAAGTGGCTTGGAGTCACATAATCCAAATTGAAGTCCATGAAAATCAATAGTGTGTGGACACTAGATGATTCACCTAAAGGGATAAAATTCATTAGGTGTAAATGGATTTTCAAAAGGATCAGAGTAGCATAGATGGGAAGGTAAAGACCTGTAAAGCCCATTTGGCTATTATCTCAGTTTTGGAACATACATTTTGAATGTATGTCTTTATTATGAATAAAGATAAACCCTGCATTTGTAAGTAGGCAAAATATTCTGTAGTGTTATTTCTTGTGTTGTTTGTAGATGAAATTCTCTTAATCGAGAATGGCATTCTAGCATTGCAAGAAATAAAGGTTTGGTTATCATCTAATATTTTCATGTTCAAAATCAGATATGGTATACTCACTAATAGTAGTGAGTAGATACCAGTCTGATCTAAGTGAGAATTACTAGAAGATTGTATAGATGATCCCTAGGTATTTAGAAAATATTATGATCCAGCGACTCAAATATGAAAATACTGACTTAAAATATGTGGTTGTTTTAATTTCAGTTAGAACAAGGTGACAACAAGACAATTGTTAGATATATGTGCCCTAGAAGCCAGAATTGGCTGACACTTGTAATACACTTCTAGGGGCAAAATTATAATTTTGACTATAATTAATGAAATGGGTTATTTTCTATCACACATGTGTATTTAGTGTCTGTGATACATCCTTTGAGTTAATGGTAATGATAATTCATATTTTCAAGAGTTGAAAATTTAAGACATGAATAATCATTATTAACTCATAAACAGCTCCCGACCATAGGATCATCACGAGGATGGTGATTGATCCGGAAGGTTGGTGTACAATCGCTTCTCTTTAGTAGATGAGTCTTGAGTCTACGGTGTGGAGACACCAGAGCGAGAGTACAGGTACTCGTTAGAGAATGAGGGCACTGAGCGTGACCACCTCGAGTAGTCATTAGGGAGTCTACCTTCTCGTCAATGACTGACTCGATGCTGCAGTAGTGTGTCTGGTTCTTTGACCTGAGATGCATCGGCAGTTCACCTTGAGGGTGTTATAGTTTGACTACACCATTACTCGGTCTCCTAGCCATATGGAACCCTGAGGTGTATGTTGGCTATAGCATGTTCATTGTAGGAACTGGATTGCATCAAGATGGAATCTATCTACCTCGGTGGTAGAGGAGTAGCCCTATGATGATCATGAGAATCAAGTCCAGAAATCCATGGCCATGGTAGAGTGAAATAATAGAAAGAGTTTCTATTTAGATTTTCACATTGGACTCGAATCGAATGATTACATCATATGACAGAGACTAGGGTTTGACGAGTTCACCTTAACCCTAATCTGATCGGGGCTCAAGATAGAAGAACTTGAATCACACAGGTAGCTGCACCAAGAGGTTCGCATTCAGCTCTGATGGGTTGCCACCATATACTGCTAGGTGTCACTGGTGGATTTTGGGAGCAATTAGAATGATTTAGATGATCGATCATTCTAGCTGTTCGAATCAGAAGAGTTCTGATCCATCGAAAGGAGTTTCGATGATGTCTATGATAGAGATCATGACATATCCCATTACCATACAGAACTGAACCTAACTGGGTCACACAAACAAGGGTTTGAATCTGGTGATCATCAATTGAACTGATCTAGTTCAATTGATCTGAATGAGATTCAATTAGGTTCAAGGAAATCGTGCTAGCACTCGATTGAACCTAACGTTCTTCTTTTACTATCATAAATAAGTTGTCCTGACTGAGCCAAAGGAGTTTGTGCTCAATCAGAGGCCTTCATATGGTCTGACTGGAGGTTGTCCAAGTCAGAAATAGGTTGTCTTATTTGTAAGACATTACCTGCCATTTTTGGTCACCTGCCATTTCTTGTTCTTTGACTTTGGTCAAAAGTCTACCTTTGACTGGTCAAACGTTGACCATTGACACTTTGACTTTTGACCACATGTCATGCACCTATTGGAGAGCTGGTGGGGGCCTGTCCCCCTGCCAGAACCTGGCAAGGAGAAGGGCGCACGCCAAGGGTAGGCGTGAGCCCAAGTTGGAGGCGCCTAGGAGTCCTTGTTGGACAAGGACTCCACCTCCTTTTTGGATTCCAATTAGAGTTCTTACTAAGAACCAAGTTTGACTGGTCTTAGGCACCCTCTAAGGAGGAATCCAGGGGTCTCTATTCCACCAATCAGATTTAGATCTGATTTCACAAAGGGTTGTGATTGGTTGGAGAAGGAAGAGGAGTTGGATCACAAGCTAGGTCTATAAATAAGACCCTGCGCCCAACTCTAATCCTAAGCGAATGCAATTGAGAAAGTTTCCCACGCCCCAAGGCTGCCTCTCCCCTCCTTCTCCATGCCATAGCTTCTTCTCCCCTTGCTCTCCACGTCCAAAAAGATGTTTTGGACTTGGTTGGTGCGATTCAGATCAAAGGAAAGGCGATCAAAAAGCAAGAAGGCTGCGCTGCTGCAAAAGGACGACTGCAGATCTTCAAAAGAGTTTTGAAGATCCTCCAGATCAGATCCAGATCTAATTTTTGGAGGTGTGATAGAGAAGAAGAGGATCTCCTAGATCCAACCCGAGTGGATACTCGGTAGAGGCCAGGCGCTTGCGTGGCTAAGATCCAGAACCTTCCGCTGCAATCAGGATCATCTACAGGGTAATAGGATTACCCAAATCAGGTAAATTAAATTTGATTTAATTTATCTTATTTTATTTTATTTATTAAAATAATAAGAATCAGATCTAAAACATATCAAGATCTGATTGAGATCAAGAGAAAATTTTTGAAATATATCTCTTGATCTGATCAGATCTGGACGAACCTGGATCGAGAAATCAGGATTTCCCTTCAACTGGTATCAGAGCCAAGTTACGATCATTTAGATCTGATTTTAATTTTATTTTAATTAGAAAATAAAGTGATTTCAGATGTCACATGAGATGTGATCAGATCTGAAATCAGAAAAATTAAAATTAAATGATTTGGATCTAAGAACATGAAGATATGCATGACTAGTTCTAGAATAGAATAGTTCTATAGAATAGTTTTGCATGTCTTTGATTTAATCTGATTAAATCATATTTTAGATCTTCTTATTTACTATTTTTTGATATTATAAGTGTTATAATAACATCTAATAAACAGCAAATAAAAATTATTTAATTTTTGAATATCATATGAGATATGATTGATGCATGTCTAGACTAGTTGTAGAATAGTTCTACATAATTGTCTAGATTAGAATTTATTTTGATTAGATCAATTTAAATCTAATTTTTTAGATTATTATGAGATAATTTAGATCTGAAAACATGCATGATTTGATACATGAGATGTATGCAAAATATGCCTTGATTAGATCTAAATTTGTATATGAGATATATGATATAGATCTATAACTGTTTTGTAGATTTACATGTTCCTGATTAAGGCGTTCCTCTTGGCCGTCCGGTCATAAGAATGAAGAAGGGTTTAAAGGCCCTCTCTTTCCATTCGATGGGGTGTTCTTATGACGTGTAGGGGTGCTGCGTGTTCGTCCTTAATCAGAAACCCAAAACTTACTTTCTGCAAAACCCTAGATCCTGAAACCCTAGGATTTATTGTGCATATTTTGTTTATGCTTAATTAAGAATTAATTTATGGAATATTAATTAGGTCTAAAATTGAGAATTTCAGATCTAAGACATATTCATTATAGCTTTATTAGGTCTAAGCGGTTGATCAAACCGAATCAAGAGTTGGTTAGATGGGATCAACAATGCTTAAATTGACCAGCCTAATAGGATTAAGTCTGGGTCAAGATCGAGTCACGATCAAGCAAGACCTAATTAGGCTCAGAGGTTAGAGTCTGGATTGTAGGCTAACCCAATTGGTTCTGACTCAACAATTTGGTGTCTAAGGTAAGTTTGGCATAGACGACCGACTGTTTTTAATTGGAAGCTACTCGACCTGAATGCGTTCTTGTACGGCATATTCCTTCCACCGGTCTCACTTACCTGGCCATATCTGTTGACACAGTTCTGATCTGAGGTGGTCAATAATCCGAGCTAACCCATGCCACTAGGTTAGTCATAATTGTTATGACTAAGCCAAGTCTAGTTTAATGAGACCTGAATCAATTCTCCCTAAGAAAAGATTAAGTCCGAGGTCTTCCACCATTGTAGATGTGCGGGCCCTTCCCGGGGTTGATTGTTCTCGGCTGGATACAGTGGCTCAGTTGCACCGGAAAGATGCAACCATGTCTATTAGGCATTGGATGCTATGGGCTGGAGGATGAGTTGGGCTCAATATTTCGGATACGGTGAGAGACTCAATTAGGAACCCAGTCTATGCAAATGGTGGGTCTGACTTAACTAAGGAGTGGATCAATATTCCGGATACGGTGAGATTCATGAATTAGAGACCAAGTTTGGGTGCACCATGATTAGAGAATCATTGAACAAGAGTTGTTCACTCATTGGCTAACCCATCACCAATAACTGTTAGGTGAGGTGATGAGTCAGTTGGTGAGACCGCACCACCCACTAGAAATCATTCAATCGGAGATTTTCGCATCTCTACAGAGGGAGTGTAGGGATCCGAGAAAATAGTGGAGAGCTAATTTATTTAAAAATAAAATTCCCTAAACAAATTGGTCAAGTCAAAATTACAGTATCTAACTAGAATCTTTGACTCTCTACAGGAAAATGTCTGCGTCCAACCCATTGGCACGTATCCTAGACACACATAGACTGACTGGACCCAATTATAAAGATTGGCTCAGGAACTACAAAATTATTTTGGGTTCAGAGAAGTTAACACATGTTTTGGACCAGGACCCTCCCACCTTACCAGCTCGTCCATCCACTGAACAGAGAGCGTCTCTGGAAAAATGGATTGACGAAGATAATAAGGCCAGATACTACATGTTGGGCTCGATGTCTGATGAGCTCCAGCGCCAACATGAAGATATCGGGACTGCTCGCCAAATGTTGGCTCACCTGCAGGAGATGTTTGGTGAACAGAGTCGCGCAGCCAAATATCAAGTCACGAAATGACTTTTTAAGGCTAAGATGCGTGATGGGCAGTCAGTCCAAGATCACTGTCTGACAATGATCAAGGACATGGAAGAGCTTGAGAAGCTCGGTGTGAAGTTGGACTTGGATCTGCAGAACGATATTATTCTGCAATCCTTGACTGATGCATATGGGCAATTCATCATGAATTACCACATGCATAAACTTCAAAATTCCTTGGCCGAGTTGATGAATATGCTGGTTACCGCTGAGCTTTCTATGAAAGGTTCTAAAGGCTCAGTTCTTGCTATGGAACGGACTTCTTCCAAAAGAAAGTCTTATGGAAAGAAAAAGAAGTCTGTGAAAAAGCAAAAGGTGGAAGGATCAAAGAAGAAGAAGGCAGAACCGAAGAAGAAGGTCGATGGCAAAGGAAAGTGTTTCCATTGCAACAGCGACGGCCATTGGAAGCGGAACTGCCCTACTTACCTGGCCACCCTGAAGAACAAGAAGGAAGGTCCTTCTGGAGGTATGCTCGTTATTGAGTCTAACCTTACGATTTCTTCTGCATCCAGTTGGGTGCTTGACTCTGGTTCTAGTGCTCATCTGTGCACTTCTATGCAGGGTCTTGAGGATAGCAGGAGGCTGAGGGATGGAGACATGATCCTACGCGTCGGTAATGGAGCAAGAGTTGCTGCAGTAGCCGTGGGAACATACCCTCTGCGATTACCATCTGGTTTAGACTTAGTTTTAAAAGACTGTTATTATGTGCCTGCAGCTAGCAGGAATTTGATTTCTGTTTCATGCTTAGCACAAGAAGGTTATGTGATCACCTTCTTTAAGGACCATTGTAACATTCTTTATGAAAGAAATAAAATTGCAAATGGTTTCCTTGTTAATGGTCTTTATCAGTTGCATATTGATGTACCTATTTTAACTATCGAGCAAAATGTGAATGCCAAACGACCTAGGGATAGTCCAAACGATAGATATCTATGGCACCTGAGATTAGGTCATATAGCAGAAGATAGGATTAACAAATTGGAGAAAAATGGGCTATTGAGTCCATTGACTTTTGAGTCATATCCAACTTGTGAATCTTGTCTTCAAGGCAAAATGACTAAACTCCCTTTTGTTGGACATGGGGAGAGGGCCACAGATCTCCTTGCCCTAGTACATACTGATGTGTGCGGCCCATTCGATGTGCCGGCTAGAGGCAATTTTGTCTACTTCATTACCTTTACCGATGATCTGTCTAGGTATGGGTATGTGTATCTTATGAGACACAAGTCTGAAGCCTTTGAAAAGTTCAAAGAATTCAGACATGAAGTAGAAAAACAAATTGGAAAACCCATTAAGGTTCTTCGATCAGATCGAGGAGGTGAATACCTTAGCCGGGAATTCCTAGACTATCTTAAGAAAAATGGCATAGTCTCTCAATGGACTCCACCAGGAACACCTCAACTCAACGGAGTTTCAGAACGGAGAAATCGGACTCTATTGGATATGGTTCGATCCATGATGAGCTTCACAGACCTCCCAGATTTTCTTTGGGGACATTCATTATTAACTTCAATCTATTTACTGAATAGGGTTCCCTCTAAAACCGTTCCTACCACACCGTATGAGATATGGCACGGTAAGAAACCAAGTCTGAGTCATCTCAGAATTTGGGGTTGTCCGGCTCATGTCAAAAGACAACAAGCGGACAAGTTAGAGTTTAGGTCCTTTAGAGCTCGATTCATAGGATATCCTAAAGAGTCATTAGGATACTATTTCTACATTCCAGAAGACCACAATGTGATTGTGAGTCGACATGCCATATTTCTTGAAAAATAGTTTATTCAAGATAGCGGCATTGGAAAGCAGATTAAGCTTGATGAGAAAGTCTCACAAGCAGAAACGAGCTAAGGACCAAGTGGAACCAAATCAGGTTGAGCCAATAAGAACACTACCTCCTCCACCTCGTAGATCGGAAAGAGTTTTCCCATCCCCCTGAAAGATACTTAGGTATTATTTCAGAGGACGTAGAGGAAATGTTCCTCATAGGTAATGGTGCTCATGGTGATGATCCCAAAACCTACAACGAGGCGATATCAGATATCGACTCCGAGAAATGGCTTGAGGCAATGAAGTCAGAGATTCGACTCGATGCACTCAAACCAAGTCTGGACCTTGGTAGATCCACCAGAAGGTATAGTACCTATTGGGTGTAAATGGATCTTCAAGAGAAAGATTGGTGCAGATGGGAATGTGGAGACATTCAAGGCTAGACTGGTGGCAAAAGGTTATAGTCAACGTGAAGGCATTGACTATCAGGATACCTTTTCCCCGGTAGCTATGCTAAAATCCATCCGCACATTGCTTGCCGTTGCAGCCTATTTCGATTATGAAATATGGCAAATGGACGTGAAAACGGCATTCCTAAATGGATATCTTGAGGAAGATATCTATATGGAACAGCCGCTAGGTTTCACATCCAGTGATACTGATCACAAGGTTTGCAAGCTGCAAAGGTCCATATATGGACTTAAGCAAGCATCTCGGAGCTGGAACACTCGTTTCAATGATGTGATCAAAAAGTTTGGTTTCATCAAAAATGAAGAGGAACCATGTGTTTTCAAAAGGGTCAGTGGGAGCGCTGTTGTCTTCCTCGTATTGTACGTGGATGACATCCTCCTTATTGGGAATGATATTCCCATGTTGACATCAGTCAAGATATGGTTGTCCAAGGAATTCTCCATGAAAGACCTAGGTGAAGCATCCTTTATTCTAGGAATTAAGGTCTATAGGGATAGACCGAATAGGATGCTAGGACTTTCACAGAAGATGTACATAGAGGAAGTACTAAAGAGGTTTAGTATGGAAAACTCTAAGAGGGGATTAATACCCTTCAGACATGGTATTCATCTTTCCAAGAAGATGTGCCCCAGCACACCTGAGGAAATAGAACGCATGAGCAAGATCCCTTATGCTTCTGCAATAGGGAGCCTCATGTATGCCATGCTATGTACACGACCTGATATAGCCATGC
>QRFJ01001737.1:77509-185325 GCA_006176705.1 Cocos nucifera
GATTTTCTTGAACCTAATTGAATCTCATTCAGATCAATTGAACTAGATCAGTTCAATTGATGATCACCAGATTCAAACCCTTATTTGTGTGACCCAGTTAGGTTTAGTTCTGTATGGTAATGGGATATGTCATGATCTCTATCATCGACATCATCGAAACTCCTTTCGATGGATCAGAACTCTTCTGATTCGATCAGCTAGAATGATCGATCATCTAAATCATTCTAATTGCTCCCAAAATCCACCAGTGACACCTAGCAGTATATGGTGGCAACCCATCAGAGCTGAATGCGAACCTCTTGGTGCAGCTACCTGTGTGATTAAGTTCTTCTATCTTGAGCCCCGATCAGATTAGGGTTAAGGTGAACTCGTCAAACCTAGTTTCTATCATATGATGTAATCATTCGATTCAAGTCCGATGTGAAAATCTAAATAGAAACTCTTTCTATTATTTCACTCTGCCATGGCCATGGGCTTCTGGACTTGATTCTCATGATCATCATAGGGCTGCTCCTCTACCATCGAGGTAGATAGATTCCATCTTGATGCAATCTAGTTCCTACAATGAACATGCTATAGCCAACATACACCTCAGGGTTCTGAATGGCTAGGAGATCGAGTAATGGTGTAGTCAAACTATAACACCCTCAAGATGAACTACTGATGCATCTCAGGTCAGAGAACCAGACACACTACTGCAGCATCGAGTCAGTCATTGACGAGAAGGTAGACTCCCTAATGACTACTCGAGATGGTCACGCTCAGTGCCCTCGTTCTCTAACGAGTACCTATACTCTCGCTCTGGTGTCTCCACACCATAGACTCAAGACTCATCTACTAAAGAAAAGCGATTGTGCACCAACCTTCTGGATCAATCACCATCCTCGTGACGATCCTATGGTCGGAAGCATTTTATGAGTTAATAATGATTATTCATGTCTTAAATTTTCAACTCTTGAAAATATGAATTATCATTACCATTAACTCAAGGGATGTATCACAGACACTAAATACACATATGTGATAGAAAATAATCCATTTTATTGACATTAGTCAAAATTACAATTTTGCCCTAGAAGTGTATTATAAGTGTCAGCCAATTCTGGCTTCTAGGGCATATATATCTAACAGTTGCTGAGGTTCATTAGCAGGTTGGGAGTGGCACCCTCCACCAATGGTTCAGTCCTATCGTAGCACTGGAGCCATAGCTTAGGCTAAAGAACCAAAGGACCAACATATTCTGCATTGCTATCACCATTGATTTTAGATTAGGGTGACATTGATTTTTGGAAGATTGATAGAAAAGGAGAACTTGATTGACTCATTTGCTAAGGCCTCAGAACTAAGGAGTTCTATGAACTCAAGTGGAAGATAGGATATTTGATATCATTTTGATTGGATTTAGTCCAAGTGAGAGTTGTTAGAAAATATATCCTAAAGCCAATTATCTAAGTAGTAGATAATTAGAATTGGTATATAAATTATTTAATAATAATAGTTATTTGGTTGATTCATCATAAAAGTTCTATCTTCCTTAAATGAACTCCTAAATTATGATGAAGTACTTAGAACCACAATCAATCGATAAAGAAGGATTTATCGAATGGTTCTTAAATTGATCATGACCAAATGATGAGTTATTAATAAAGATGATAACTTATCGAGTATAGGTCGTTGTATGCCATATGCATTGGTTGTCCTCGTAATCAAGTGGTGTGCATGTAAGCCCACCAATAGGCATCACCTCGCTTTGATACCAATTGTTATTCCTAGGGCTGCTCGGAGCCACAGCCGTAGATCCAATCTCTTGCATGAACCTAGGTGTTAATCTAGCAAACTGAAGAAGATCTAAGAAAGATGAGAGAAGCTAAGGTTTTGGTGTTGAAACCAGAGAGAAAAGAGAAGAGAGTTAGGGAGAAAAGCTCAATTGTTTTCCAACCTTATTGTAAAAGTTACAACATCCTGGTTTATGTACCCTAGAGTTTCCACATGAATTCTAATAAATCCCAGCTCAAAAACTTTTCTAGGCTAACCCAATACATGAAAGCACTCATCGAACCCATATACACCCATATCTCACATGCTCTCATCCCTTGGATCTAAACCCAATTTGTATATGAATTAGCCCTCTTAAGACCTCTTAAATCAGGCCTTAAGACCCCCAGGATAAGTCCCTATCCTAGTCCAAATAGAACCCATGCATAACTCTGCCTGCAGATAGAGATGGCTCAGTCTCAACACTGAGCCGGCTAACCTGAGAAGCCTAATTTCTGGGCCATGTCTATAATCCCGAACACAATCTTCTGTCTATCCTGTGCTCTAAGACTTAGCCAACCCAGTTTCAAACTGAGTCGGCTAACTTACAGAAAGCTCTTTTTCTACAGTCTTTAATCTTTCGACTTTGGTTTCTCACTCCATCTTGTGTCCCAGGTTTTTGAAGCTCCAATCAGGCCCCTCAAGGTCCTCAATACCTAAACCTCAAGCCTATAGAGAGCTACATGCCGCCTCCACCCTAGGACAACTCCAGCCCTAGGACTGCACCTATCCTAGTCTCCTCGGAGCCCTCACCCTGGCTCCGCTCATGGCCTCCCAAGGCTTGGGAGCACCACACCACCTACAATCTCCATCTTGGTGTGCTTAAGCCTTAGCACACCTGACAACATCCTCCTGCACGATCCCGCTATCCCTACATGTCCTGATGGCCCCTCATGCTCATCTTGCCACTGCCATTCTTCTTTAGCTGCTAAGCTCCCTTTGAGGCCTTCGGGCTGACCGCCTCCATCACTGAATTTCTTGGCTTGCTCTTCTTTACCACCTTTGGAGTTGTAAGTATCCTTCTGCTTGGCAGCTGCATCACTTATCTTGGACTTCCCTGGAGATCATGCAACATTTCTTTACCAGCACTCACCGCATATCCTGATGCTCCACCTGACACTATCCGCTCAGTGCCATGCCTGTCTCCCAACATAATCCTCTTCACCTGGATCTATACAGCCTCGACATTAGTGCTGGGATATAGGTCCTCCCTCTACACCCCTTCTGCTCTAAACCCATGTCACAGCTTCCTCCACCCGTGAAGCCACCTCTGCTCGGTGCTCCATCTGAAATTGAAGTCCTTCTGATGTCGTAGAAGCCAACTCTATCTCCGAGTCCTCTGAGGCCAACCACCGAATGCTACACTGCTGGGCCTGCCGCTGTACCTCGAACACCGTTGCTATCCCTTCGGACCCTCTGCACTCCATAGACCTATCCAAAACCATCTCAGATACACCGCATCCTATGGGCTCCTTTGAGACCACCAAGAGCTCATCCAACTCTTCACTATCAGCAACTAAATTAATGAAATTTGAGTTTTCTCCTCCCTTGCACTTCTTCCAAAGTAGACACTCTCGCTTAAAGTGCCTTACTTCTCTACACTTGAAGTATCTCTTGGACCTCTTGCTACCTCTCTATTCACCCTTCTTCTTTCCTTTGCTATGCTCCTCTGAATCCATAAGACTCTCTTGGAAGACCTCCCTCTTCATCATCCATTTCTGCTGCTCATTGGATCTAAGCACTGATATGATCTCCTCATACACCAGTGTCTCCTTACCATACAGCAAAGTTGTCACCAACAGATCAAAGCTCCTGGGTAGCGAACATAGCAATAATAGACTCTTATCCTTCTCTTCTAAATCCATCCATATATTGAGCAAGTTCATTCTCATCCGATCGAACTGCTTAATATGCCCCATAATATTCTCACCCTCCTGTATTTGAAGGCCGTACAGTTGCTTCTTCAGCATCAACTTGTTGCACATGTTCTTCTCCATATACAACTACTGCAATCTCGACCATAATCCTTTGGATATTCTCTCTTCCAACACACCATACAAAATCTCATGTGCCAAACAAGTCCTAATCATGGCACATGTTTTTTTCTCTATGGACACCCACTTCTTGTCTGTCATCTCCTCGGGCCTATCCTTCAAGGCCGAATCTAGTCTCATTTGATCCAGCAAATCCTCCATCCATACCATCCACATCGTGAAACTTTTCTTTCCATCAAACTTCTCTAAACCTACCTTCAACCTACTATTCTCCATGATCAATCCAAATTAAATAATAGCAAATAGGGAGATTTGAGAAATATTGTGACTAGGGATGGTGGACAGTAGCCCTATGATCTCTTCCTTCATCACGAAGCTTAGAGAAAGCATTTAGATCTGAATCTCACTGCTAATCTTTGCTGAAAATTGATCTTCTTCCTCCTCCATGCTCAACCGAGCTTTGATACTAATTGTAAGCCCACCAACTGGCATTACCTCGCTCTAATACCAATTATTGTTCGTATGGCTGCTCGAAGCCATAGCTGCAGATCCAATCTCTTGCGTGAACCTAGGTGTTAATCCAGCAAATTGAAGAAGATCTAAGAAAGATGAGAGAAGATAGGATTTTGGCATTGGAATCAGAGAGAAGAGAGAAGAGAGTTAGGGAGAAAAGCATAATTATATTCTAACCTTATTGTACAAGTTACAATATCCTGATTTATGTACCTTAGAGTTTCCACATGAATCCTAATAAATTCTAACTCAAAAACTCTCCTAGGCTAACCAAACATACGAAAGCACTCACTGAGCCCATGTACACCCATGTCTCATATGCTCTCATCTCCTGGATCTAAACTCAATCCATACATGAATTAGCCCCCTTAAGACTTCTTTAACTACGCCTTAAGATCCTTAGGATAAGTCCCTATCCTAGCCTAAACAGAACCCATGTGTAACTTTGCAAGCATATTTAGCCGACTCAGTCTCAGCATTGAGCTAGCTAACTTGAGACTGGGTTAGCTCAGTTTCAGACTGAGCCAACCCAATTTTTGTGTCGTGTCTGTAGTTTCGAACATAACCTTCTATCTTTCCTATGCTCTGAGACTTATCCGACCTAGTTTCAAACTAAGCCAGCTAACCTATAGAAAGCTCCTTTCCTGCAGTCTTCAATCTTTCGGCTTTGGTTCCTCGCTCCATCTTGTGTCTCAGGTTTTCGAAGCTCCAACCAAGCCCCTCAAGGTCCTCAATACCTGAACCTCGAGCCCATAGAGAGCTACATGCTGCCTCCACCCTAGGACAACTCCTGTCCTAGTCCTAGGACTGCACCTGTCCTAGTCTCCTTGAAGCCCTTACCCTGGCTCCGCCCATGGCCTTCCAAGGCTTGGGAGCACCACACCACCTACAGTGGAGACACTAATATGGCATCTAGGTAAGATGTAGGAGTATATCTAGACTGAATGTGATCAATGTAGCACTCTACTGTCAAGAGTAGCTAGCTAAGGCCAATGGATATAAGTGTCCCACCGATTTGAGATCACCATGGTGACTTGCAAGCAACTCACTGTACTTTAGTGCCAGACTGTCCATATTTCTAATATAGGTTCAAAAGATTTTTGAGTACAATCAAGTACTTGTGAAGTCACTGTATGAGTCAAGATAGGATTGACCACTCCTAATTAACTTCAAAAAGAGAATGACTCATTGTGTTTTAATTTTGCAAAACCTAGGCCTGAATAATCCTTATGAGGAGTCATGGGATTTGCAAAATTTTGAGACATAATAGAGATGACTTATATGAGTGCTGATAGAGTAATCAATGTCGTCTTGAGTATTATTGGTCAAAGAGATGAATTAAATGGTAACCATGGGCCAGGGTTCTAAGAATGTTGCTTTGCATACGTTTGACCTATCCAGACATCGAAAATCATTGCTAGATGGTTACTTCGACTAGTACAGAAATTCATTCCTATACTACCGACTTAGGTTCAAACCTATAGAATCATACACATAAGATGTTATAACTTAATCAGATGGTTAATCGATGATTGAGAATCATTCTTAGGTCAAACTATCAATACGATTGATGTTTGACCTAATACAAGTGTTGCAAGAGGATCGATTAGCAATTGGATTGCTAATTGGCTCAATTTGATTGAGCGATTGAGCTGAGATCAAATCTAATTAAATTAAATTAAATTATAATTAATTTATACTTAATTAGATTAAGTTTAATTAGTTTATTGCATAAGCCAATTGTAAGAAAAATATAATTCCTAATTAGTCTATGATTTGAGTGCACCTAATTTCTGATTGAGTTAAAATTTAAATCAAAATTAAATATGATTTAATCTAATTTAATTAGATTTTTAGCTAGACTAGGATCATCCATAATTATGTTGCATTAAATTTGATTTAAATTAGGTTCAAAATAGTTTTGACCTAGTCAAACAAGAAGAGTCCCAGTTGGACTGGGACTCTAACTCCTTTCTTATGCCAATAAAAGTCAACGCCCATATTTTATTTCTAGATCTTTATGTGATATTCTCAATGCCAATAAGAGCTTCTCCATCCACCAAATATCTGAAGAGATTAATTAAAATTTGATTTGATCAACTTTGGTAAGTGGTTTGGTTTTGTTTCCTTTCGAAAGCATCCTAATTCTCCAAAACACCTCATTTTCTTATGAAATTTTTTCTCTATGCCTTCTTTCCTTTTGTGCACTTATTTTCTTTATTTTTGTACATGGTTTCCCAATATTCACACCCAAAAATTAAAGGGGGAGGCATCCAAGAGTTGGACGCCTCCTAAAACTCCTCCTTGGTGTCCTTTTAAGACTAGGTTTTGACCTAGTCTTCCATACATAAAAGGGAGGATGCCTTCTATCAAGTTTAGGATATGTAAAATCTAGAAAAATTATGAAAAAAACTAGAAGAAAAGGAGGAGAAGGCGTGGAGGTTTGGGGCACCAAGTTTCTTGAAGAAAAGGTCTTCATCAGGACTTCAAATGTTGATGTCTTGAAGGGACAAAGGTAAGAGAAGATTGTCTTCTCTTTATTTTTTTTTTAAGTACTTTTTTTATTTATTTTATATAATTTTTATATGATAAAAATTTAAGAGAGAGAGAGAGAGAAAGAGAGCATGGGAATCAGTGCTCGAAGGTGTTGGGGCATAGTGATCTATTTTGACATAATCTGATCATGTCCTAATGAGAGAAGAAGAAGAGAAGAAGGTCTTCTCTTAGTGTTTATTTGAGAACCCTTCTCCTTATTTTGTAAGATTTTTCTATGAAAAAAATCAGAGAGTGCAAGATTTGGAAACATGGGAAAAGTCTAAGGGAGAAGGGTTTTTCTTGTCCTAGCATAAGGATGTTTTCAGGACATCAATCATCGATGTCCTAAAAGAGAAGATTTATCTTCTCTTAGGACCCTTTCCTAATGTATTTAATTTTTGATTTTTAGAAGATCCAAAGATTGGATTTCTCTCCTAATCCTTCTCTTATTCTTTATCTCTTGAAATATCCAAGAGATCCGAAGAATAAATTTTAGATTAACCATCTGGAGGGATCCATGAGAAGCTAGCACTTCGAGCAGATCTTCGTTCGACGAACCTTTAATTTTATTGTACCCTTGTGTGGATCTCCTGTAGAGGCCGGATGGGTGTGCGGCTCTAAAGGCAACAACAAAAATCAACCATGGAGTTTTTGACCCATGCAAAATAAGAGATTTGATCTCTTCTCTCACCTAGATGTGATCTAGATTTCAGATCTAGAATCATTCTAGATCTAGGGTATTGATTTGATCAATACCAAATCCTTTTATTTTCAGATTTAGAATGCATTATGATATGTTATAGGTCCTAGATGTAGGATTTAGTAATTAGATTACATGCATTTGTAGATTAAATGGTTTAATCTACATGTTCCACGGCATTATTTTTCAAAAATATTTTAAAATTCATGCATGAAATCCTACATATTTTTTAATAGTTTTTATAGAACAACCTCCCAATTTTGAAAATCACTCACTTTCTAACCATGTGTACAAATTAGATAAAGCACTACATGGACTTAAATAAGTACCTAGAGCATGGTATGAGAGGTTAAGTAAATTTTTATTATAAAATAATTTTATTAGAAAAAGTGTGGACACTACACTATTTTTGAAAAAAAAATAATGACCTTCTTATAGTTCAAATATATGCGGATGACATCATATTTGAAGCTACTAATGAAATTCTTTATCAAGAGTTTGCAAAGTTAATGCAGGATGAATTTGAAATGAGCATGACGGGGGAGCTGAACTTCATCCTTAGGCTTCAAATCAAATAATCAAAAGAAGGCATTTTTATTAGCCAAATAAAATACATCGAGGAGATGCTAAGGAAGTTTGGCATGGAGAATGGAAAGAAGATCAATACACCAATGAGCCTCTCATGCAAACTCGACAAAGATGAAAATGGTAAGACTGTAAATGAAAAGCTCTACTGATGTATGACTGGATCCCTACTCTATTTGACTGCAAGTAGGCCTGAAATATTATTTAGTATTTGCATGTGTGCTAGATTTTAACCTAATCCTAAAGAATCTCATTTACTAGCTGTCAAGAGAATTTTTAGGTATTTGATCTACACACATAATCTAGGACTTTGGTTCTAAAAATAGTACTTTATTGAATTGATTGGATACACTGATACTAACTATGGAGGATGTAGAATAGATAGAAAAAATACTAGTAGCACATGCCAATTTTTAGGGTTGAACTTGATCTCTTGGTATAGCAAGAAGCAAAACTCTATCGCATTATCAATGGTCGAGGCCAAAAACAAGAAACCCATTAGGTGTGATAACACTAGTTCCATAAACTTGACAAAAAATTCTATTCAACATTCAAGAACCAAGCACATTGAAATTAGATATCATTTCATAAGAGATCATGTTTAAAATAATAATATTTTGCTTAAATTTGTGTCAACTGTGATATTTTGACAAAACCTCTAAATGAAGATAGATTCTCAAAAATTCAGGGTGAACTTGGTATTTGTGATCCTCTATAAAAATATTTATTTGAATTTATTGAATTATTTTTGGTCTCCTTTTAACATCCTAAACATCCCCAATTCAATCTTGAAAAATCAAGAAAAATCAACTTGAAATTTCTCTTCTTATTCTGATTTTTCCTCCTATGCTCGAGAAGTCTTGGTTTATACACGAGACCTCTCGATGGTATTCTGAGAGCTCTCACTTTAAAAGTGAGAGCTCTCGATTATTTTGAGATGTCTCATCTTTAAGACAAGAGCTCTCAAATTTCGTGGGGCCCTTTTTAATCAGACTTTCGAGAGGTCCCCTCTCTCATTCATGCCTTTTACTTTTCTAAGACCTCTCCTTCAAAACTCTTCCAAACTCCCATCCGCTCCTCCAAACTCCTTGAAACACCATTCTATTGCTCATTCCATCCAAATCCGACTCCAATGGCTCCAAAGATGAGAACCCTCGCCGTCTAAAGATCATCCATCACTTCTTCGACTGAAGCTAGTGCAAAGCGGCAGCGGGACATGGCCCAAGCATCTCTGTCTGCCTCTTCTTCTTGTGCTCGACTCTTTGTCACCACAAGGATAGTTCCAACAGGTTAAAGTGTCAACATTGGATACCTAGACGGGGAATAGTTCTATATTGGGACATGGATCCGGTAGCAAGGTTGGGAGAAACTGTGTACTCTTGAGGTAAATGTCTATCCAGACCTAATTAGAGAGTTCTTTGAGAATATTTGCTTTGAGCAAGCATCAAGGATAGAATTTGTTGTTAAAGGAGTACACATTTCTTTTAATGAAAGAAAGATTGGGTAACTCTTAGAAGTACTTAGGTCTGGAGATTGCTATATGAATTTAAGGGATAAAACTGAAGCCTTAAAGTGCATTTTGGAAAGAAAAATTGTAGATGAAAATCAATAATTAGTCTTGCATCATCTCTCAGTAAAAATGAGATTATTACAATGCATTGTAAGTCATATAATTTTTTATAAGGTAAGAAGACATGACTGGGTTAGGAAGAAAGAATTGGCTGTTATGTTCTACATGGTAGCCAGATCACTCATGAACTTTCCATCTCTAATACTTCAATAGTTAAAGGACACAACCAACAAAAGCAAAGCCTGTTTGCCCTACAAAATGATTTTTACTTTGATTTTTAAGAATTTTTATGTTAATCTAGAAGGTGAAGACTTCAAAAAGTTCATGCACATCGACTATATAAATGAAGAAACTTTGAACAAAATGAAAATTATGAAAAAGGATGATAGGTGGATAAGGGCAAATGAACAAGTAGCCACTAGAAATGAGCTTGAGGAGCAAAGGTCTCTAGCTCCTCCACCATCATCCTCAGCTGCTAGACCTTCATTCACTACATCAGGGTCTCTGCATACTCCATAAGGGCCTCCTAGTCATGTTCGAGCACCCCCTTTTGCTTTTGATCATGAAAGTTTAATTGAAAGGGTGGTAGAGGAAGTTGTTCAAAAAGTATCTGAAAGATTCATTGACATCCTCTCCAGTGTAAAACATCAACTATTGGTGAGCATTAAGGAATAAAGGATACCATCTGAAGGTCAGACTGAAATGCTTAGCCAATAATTTAGTGGATTATCTCAAGGGCTTGAAATTTTAGAGAAGAAACAACATGGGTCGTCAACTCAGAGTGAACTTGTATTATCCAAGATTGCCAGAATTGCACAGAGATTAGAGGAGAACATCACCATCCAGTGCACCATGGCTAAAGTCCTTATCTCTTCATTGCGATAGATTATGGATCGAATTGGTGGCCTTGAATCTCGGACTCCATCCACTTCTCAACCCTCACTATCTCCTTGACCTGCACCCTACTTACCGTCCTCTAGACCTAGATCATCCTCTGAACCAATCATAGAATTCCTTTTTGATGAGGAATAGGTCTAGTTCTCTCTATTTTTTGTTGTTTTATTACTTGGTGTACCTCACTTATATTTCTTAGTGTACTTTTGGATATATTGGTATAGATCTACTTTTTTGTAAACCAATATACAATTTTATTATTGTAATTTCAGTCTTATGCAATGGAATCAAACTTTTTCAATTATATTCTTGACTTCTTTGCCATAATATCTAATTCTCTCAATTATGATTTTAATGCTATAAAAAAGGGAGAGAAAAATGTATAAACATAAAAAAGAATATTTAATCCCATACAAATCAAAAGAGCATGCATTAAGGGGGAGCATTAATATATTCCATACAAAGCAAAAGAGCATTGTTAATACATTGTGTATATTATTGGAAATTTAAGCACTCTTAAAATTGATCTTGTCATATTCTTTCATTCATTAATACATGATATACATATCACTTACCATCTTTTTATGAATTACTTGATGTTTTATCATCATCAAAAAGGTGAAGATTGTTGACCCCCTAAGTGATTTTGATGATGACCAAACATTAAAGCAAATGATTATTAATATATTTTATTTTAAGTATTCAAATATCAGAGAAAAGAGAGCTCTTTGATCAAAATGGGGATGACACAGTCCAATTCAAATGAAAATCAAATTTTCTTGATTGGGAGCAAAATTTTCTCAAAATAGCTTTGGAGCAATTTTTGAGAGGTCTTGATATTTTTTTGAGAGCTCTCATGATGTCTGACACGTCCAAATTCACTTCTAGCATAATTTTGAGAGGTCTTGAGTTAATCTTGAGAGCTCTCGATCTCAAGAGATAGAAACACAATTTCTGCACTCTGAGAGTGAAAGATCTCGTAGGATTCTCAAGAGGTCTTGTAGTTTCTATGAGATGTCTTGTTCAGAATCGAGAGCTCTCGATCTTAGGTGATACAATTTTTTTAGAAAGCTATTTTTTGAGCAACTGAAGGTGAGAGGTCTCCTGATCAAATTGAGAGGCTTCAAAATCTAGTGAGACATCTCGAGACAAATTGAGAGGTCTCAAGACACGAGGATAACTTTTTGATGGAGCATTTCAGATTGAATTTTCTCGCTTTCAATGGCTACCTACTGCTCTCTAATGGTTGAATTTTATTTTTTCTATAATTCAATCATATCCAGATGGGAAGAAAAGTTTTAGATATAAAAAGCTTGAATATGCACTTTGGGATTATCCAAGAAAAATGAGGGAAAAAAAATGAATGCCTAGTCTTCCGCGAGCAAATCTTTTTCATTCAAGTTCTCTCAAGTTTTGAAACACAGTAATTTCAAGCATTCAAGAAGCATTCAATGAACTGCAATAATAACGATTCAGCTGATTTAAAGAAGCATTGTGTGTTGTAAATTTTCATTATTAGTTTTCATGTACTTGATTTCAATAAGGGCTAAAACTTAGGTTTTGGGGCTTTTCTCTCTATTTATTATTTTGGATTGATTTGTCTGATTGTTGTAAAGGTTGTGATTGGTAAACTTAAGAAAAAATCTAGATATTGAGCATAGAAAAACTATTTGGCTATAATCTTGCGGGATTATATTGAAATTTCTAAGAGTCTTGCTTGGAGAGTGGATGTTGGCACTGGGAGTGCACCGAACTACTATAAAATTCTTCTATTTGTATGTGTGCTATTGCTTCTTCATTTCCATGCCTTCACATTCATTTCACTTAGGGTTCAAATGTTTTAACTGCACATATCTATTTTAAGTTTTTGAAAACCTAATTCATCCCCCCTCTTGGGTTGTCTAGCTAGGCAATAGTTAGTGAATCCGAAAACTAACGGTGTAAGATTTTGGTTGGTGCTCCTATGAAAATCAACTAGATTTATTTATGAGCCTGAGAAAACAAACACACTATAATCTAGGGTAGATTATAGTAAAAATTTTAAGAAAAGCTTGGGGAGTGGACCGAGGTGCAAGTTATACCGAACCATCATAAAACTTTGTGTATTTGTATTATGCTTTTAATTCTTTTTTACTTTACTTTTATTTTTAATTTTCATTGTTTAGATTCTTGATTTGCATATACTATCTTAAATCCACTGCTACTTATTTTTTATGCATCTCCACCATATCACTCAGGGATAAATCAAAGCACATACTTGTTTAGAAAATAAATTTGAATAAAATTTTTATAAGAACCCAATTCACCCCCCTTGAGCAATAATTGGTATTAGAGCAGGTGCTCTATTATTGATTATTGACCTAACCATGTAGAGCTAAAGATTTTGATAATCCAAAATAGAATCTTTTTTTAACGAAGGCCATTCCATAGATAGATTCCCTCTATTTAATGGCTCAAATTTTACTTATTGGAAACCTAGGATGAAAATATTCATACAAGCACATGACTACCATTTATGGAAAACTATTGTTGATAGCTCACACACTCATAATGCATTGATTATTGATAAGAAAATGATCCAACTTAATGCTAAGGCCATGAATATACTTTATTGCTCCTTAGATATTAATGAGTTTAATAAATTTTTTTCATATATTTTAACAAATCAAATATGAAAGAAATTAAAAATGATTTTTGGAAGAGCAAATCAAAAAGAAGTACCAAGCTCCCAAGAAGAAAGGAACCTCATCCCAACATATGCCTCATGGCTCATAAGGATGGAAAAAAAAAAGAAGAAGAAGAAACAAATGACAAAGAAAGTTTTGATTAAGGTGGAGCAAGACAAAGAAAAGAATGAGAAAAAGAATGAAAGTATTACAAATTCTTGCCTCATTGCCAATGATGATGAGGTAAATCTTGAGAATTCTTTTGATTTTACTTTTGATGAGTTATTTGAAGCTTTTAACGATTTAATGGATGAATACAAAAAACTAAGGCTAAAAAATAAAGAGCTTAAAATATCTAACCTTCTTTTGGATGATGAAAAGAGTAAATTATTGAATGAAAAAGAAAATATCTCAAGAGAAAAGAATGCTTTAGCTAAAGAAAAGGAAAACCTTCTCAAAATCTGAAAAATCTTTAGTTAAAGAAAAGAATAAACTCTTAATTGCAAAAGAGGATTTCATGAAAGAAAAGAATTTATTTACTAAAGGAAAAGAAAGTCATTCAAATTTTAAAAAATCTCTTATGGAAGAGAACTCAAAACTAAGAAAAGAAATTGAAAGATTGAAATCTATATTTAACAAGTTTACAATTGGATCTCTAATGCTTCAATCTATTTTAATCAATCAAAAATCTAATTTTGATAAAACTAGAATTAGCTATAATTCAATAAGAAAATAGAAATTTGTAAACAACATATTTAGCAAAGCTTATTCTAAAAATCATTCTATAGTTTGCGTTAAATGCAGCAAAATAGGCCATAAAATTTTGGAATATAACACTAAAAGAATTAGCCAAACTTTAATCAAACAAATTTAGATTTCAAAAAACACCATAAGCTCTAACTCCAATAGATCCAAGATAACTTGGGTACCAAAAACTAGCAAGTAATTTTTTATAGGTACACTAAGCATCCAATAAAGTGAAAGGCGCAAATTTTTATGGATGCTTTGAAAATGAAAGTGGATGGATAATGATTGATAAAATCTAAATTTTTCTCACATCATACCATTAATGTTTGTTTGATTAATTCTATTGACTTTAATAATCTATCGATATGGTTTCATATCATATTCACTTGTTTGAAATACTTTTCATGGTTTAGCAAGATTAGTATAAGTAATTAATTTTGATGTTTACAATAAGTTGAATAATTTATATTTTAAATCAATATACTCTCCTCTATATATCATGTTATGAATGAAATATTTTTGTTTAAAAATTCAGCATGATATTTTAAGCCTCTCCATATCAATTGATGAATTTAATTTAAAAGATGCTTTATTGAGTATGAATGTTTTAATTGCTAAACCTATAAGAGAATCTAATTTTTGATATTTTCCCATAAGATACTTAATTATCAAATTCTCCTAAAAAATTTATGACCTATGTACTTGAAGATTAAACATTCAATCATAAAAGATCTAGTGCTTGATGTGTTAATTTGCATTGCATCTTAGTTTTATCTTAAGGATTTAAAATTTTTTAGTTGAACCAAATCCCATAGAATCATTATCTAGATTCTCCTTGACTTGATCATACTAGATTTGTTTGATTTTCATACCCCTAACTGATTACTTTTTAATCTTCTAAATTTATTTGAATATCTTTCTTGATCATCGATTTGACTTTTTTTTTAAAATTTTTTTAATGAACATTCATACTATATTCCAATTGACTAATTTTAAAAATTAAATTTAAAAAATGATCTTCTTAAATCTTTTAAAGTTGATATCAAGCAAGATGTTTCAAAAAAAATTATCATTTATCTTTAAAGCTAAATATTTAAAGAGAATTTTAGTTTTAAGTAATTGGTATCAAATAGGCTACTATTTGCCATGTATTTAGTTAATTTATCTTTTAGCAAAAAGAGAAGAATATCCTTGTTTCAAATCTAGTTTTGCACTGCTATATTCTTGATTTGATATCATTTGAGACAAACTCAAAAATACATATCTTTTCTGAACTAAATTGCTTAATATTTCTTAAGAAAAGGAAGGGATGATCTTTTTGAAGAATAACTAAATTTTTTTTTATGATTTGCCTTAACAAATTTGCTGATATCAATTCAAATTGATTTATCATTTCAAGTCCTCAAAATTGTTTGATTTGAATCAATTCATTTTTATCAATACTAAAATCATTTGTATTAAGTTGAATTTGCAAATTGATCTTTAAGTGATATTGAATTATCAAGAAAATCATGATTTAGTCTAAATTTTAGTTTAATTGATATCAATGGCATCATTCTTGCCTTATATTTTATTGTATTATTTTTTGAAAAAAGAATTGAATATGATGTTTCAAATCTATTTTACGTTGACATACTCTTGATGTGATACCATTTAAGATAAATTCAAAGAATTTTATACTTTTTCTAAAGTTAATTAAGTGATATTTCTTATCATAAGAAAAATTTAAATTTAAAAAATATATTTTTTAGTTACTTGTCATACCCTTTTGATTCTCTTAATGTTTATCTTATTGTATATATTTTTTTGTAAACATCCTTTGAATATTAATTAAACGTAAGTTTTTGAAAAAATTGGTATCTTCTTGACTGAATGCTTTGTTTGATTAATGCTTAGTTCACTCAATTAATGCTCATGCTTTTGAATTTTGTTTAATTTTAAAATGACTTTGTTTACTAAAATAACGAAGAGAATATATTAAGGAAGAATTGATCATTTAATTAAAAAACCTTTGAAATTAAAAATATCTTTCAAATTTAGAAAATCTAAATTTAGTAATTAAATTCATGTTAAATCTGCTTGATTTAAAATTAAGAGGAGGAGAAGGTTGAAAAGTAAATTAATCTAGTTATAAGTATGATAAACAAGAGGAGAGATATTTTCTAATTTAATTTGATTAAAAATTTTAATTAATTTAAGTCAAAAAAAATTAAATGTGAACTTTAATTCTCACATAATTATTTTATGATCATTTTAAATGTAGCTTTTATGTAATTATCCAATTTAATTTACAAGATTTGATTGCTCTATCTTATTTTTGGATAATTAGTTGGAGTTAAATTAAATTTGAAAACATATTCTTACTTCAAGAAATAAATTTCTAAACTTAATTTTGAAATTTATTTGAAAATTTAAATTTGATATTAAATTTTTGATGTGCATTATAAAATTTTTATGAATTATTTGTATTGAAGTAATCTTTACTCAAAATAATGAATTTAAAATATGACTATCTTTTGCTTTGATACTACATATTTTACTTTGCTCAATAGATCTCTAATACATATATTTTTTGAACTTAATTGACTAAAATTTCTTAAGAAAAAAAAAATTGAATATTGAAGTACATACTATGCTCGATTTTATATTCAAATCTTGTGACAAACTCTATTTCTCTTAAAACTTAAAAGTATATATTTGAAAATCTGATTAAAAAATTTATATTCATTCAAAAAGAGGGAGAGCCTTTGATATTTTAATTTAAGCTAATTTTTGAAATTAAAATAAATATTTAAAACTTATTTTGAGTCAAAAAATAAATTTTCAAAAGGGAGATGATTTTTTTGATGTGGCTTTATCAATTTGATATATCTCTCAATTTAAAGCTTTGAAGTTGATCCTAATGATTTTTCTTCAACTTTTCCATAAGCTTTTTAATGCTGTTAAAATGAAAGAGAGGAATGTTGAGTACATGCTTGAAGGATTTATCTTTAAGAAACTCAACGAATTGTATTGATGCTTGAAATGAAAACTTTACTTACTGATATGTATTGAAATATTTTTTTTGATATAAGTATATAAAATATGTGCAATGAATCAAAAGAATAATTAAGAATATTTTTGAAGTACTCATTCATATATTTAATCTATACTTAATGATACATTTTAGCAAAATATATAGAAATACATTATTTACTTTTATTGTGCATATACTCAAGATTTTATCATCATCAAAAAGAAAAAGATTGTTGACCTTGAGATTGACTTTGATGATTCCAAAATTTTGAGTTTATTATATATCTAATTACGTGTCTCAAGAATGTGTGTAGGATTTTTCAAGTATCCAAAATAAAGAATTTATCTCAAGAACAAATCTTCTCAAGATGCCATGCCAAAATGCTAAAAAGAACAAGTTGACACATATTTGGATGGCTTGGTATGAATAAAGTATGATTGAAAGAAGAAAAATTAAAATTGAAGGAAGCAATCATGTTTAAAAGAGTTTAGAGCCAAGAAATTTAAGTTTGGAAGGTCAAACATTGAAGAAAAATGAAGTTAGAAATTTTGGATACCTCTCCTGAAAATTTGGAGGCTTTTTTAAGCTATTTAGCACACCTATATATTGCCCTAGCACAGGCTCAAGACCTCTCCAAAACTGGGCGAGACCTCTCTATTTCAGAAAACAAAAACCTCAATTATGTGTTCTGAGACTGAGAGCATTCGAAAGTTCTCGAGAGCTCTCGCTGTGAAATCAAGATCTCTCGAAAATTCTTGAGAGCTCTCATGGAAAAATCAAAAGCTCTTGTAGAAAAACTAAGAGCTCTCCAAATGCACGATAGCTTTCAATGGAATTTTTCTACAGCCCTTTCAATAGCTATTTCTCCATTCCAACAGCTATTTCAAAGCTTTCAATGGCTAGAACTCTCTCTTCAACCATCTTTAAGGATATTTAAAGGTGCAGAATCAATTAAAAAGTAAGATTAAGGGATTTAAAGAGAGAATCTTTTAGTTTTGGTGAGGAACATTGAAAATCCAAAGAAAAAAGAAAAAAGGGCAAAGTTGTGCATAGTTTTCAGTGAGTCTTCAAAGCAATCTTCTCCAACATCTTCCTCATTCTCTCAAGTACAAATTGAAGAAAAGCCAAGCATCAATCGAGCAAATCATCGGCTTCTTCCTTGAGATTTGAAGAGCTTAAATTATATTTTTTATATTGTGCTGAAAATTTTACTTGTAATTTTGATTTCTTTATAAGTTTTTTTGGAAGAAGAAACTTGGATATTAGGCCCATCCAAGCCTAGAATTGGACGTCGTAGGTTTTGGTTGGTTGGCCCAGAAAACCAACTGGATTGTTAATGAATCCGAAAAACTAACAGGGTAAGGTTTTGGTTGGTGCTCTTGTGAAAATCAACTAGATTTGTTTGTAAGCCTAGGAAAACAAATACACTGTAATCAAGGATAGATTATAGTGAAAATCCTAAAAAAAGCTTTGAAAGTGGACGTAGATATTGGTTGCACCAAACCATTATAAAGTTTTGTGCATTTATATTGTACTCTTAATTCTTTCTTTATTTTGCTTTTATTTCTGATTTATGTTGTCTAGATTCTTGGTTTACATATACTATCTTAAATCCGCTGCTACTTATTATATATACATCTCCACCATATCACTTAGGGATAAATCAAAGCACATGCTTATTTAGAAAGTAAATTTGAAAAAAAATTTTATAAGAACCCAATTCACCGACCCCCTCCCACCTCTTGAGTTGCTACCTTTGGGCAACACAAGTATGGATACTCCCTTCATCCAAACTTCAAACTCAGGAGTAAGAAAATAAGTGTTGGTGATAAAATAGCTCTCGCCAAAGTTTGGTAAAGTCCGACCTTGGTACAATACCATCAGGAGTTATGATGACCTAGTTTGAATTTCAATCAAGTCCATCCTCTGGCCCAGATGAATTCTAGAAGATTGGCCTCTAAGTTTGACTAAATTCAGAGCTTCAACTAAAGGCACCTTATTCTTGTTGCCCAGCAAGACAACTTAGGAGGATGAATTAGGTTTTTTTCAAAATTTAAATAAGTTATGTGCTACTTTTGAAAACTAGAGATATGTTGATGTGTGCTGAAATGTAATGTATGTAAGTATGCAGAAATGTAAATGCAACGAAAAGAATGAACCAAAACAATCACAAATATGAAGGGATTTATAGTGGTTTGGTGTCCCTTGCATCTACGTCCACTCTCCAAGACCCACTTGGAAATTTCATTATAATCTTTTCAAGATTATAGCAGGATAGTTTTCCAAGGCTCACTATCCAAAATCTAGTTGGTTTTACACCAGGTTACCAAGCACAATCAAACCATAAGCCAACCCTTGGCTTATAATCCAATTCTTTAGCTTAGATAGGCCTTTTCCTTAGCTTCAAAACCCTATTGAAACTAAGTTATAAAAAGTACAAGAGTTGAATAATAAAAACGAACACAAAGCTTCTTGATGAGCAAGTAGGTCGATGAAGCTTTCTAGAATTTTCTTTGTTGAAGGCTTTTGATCTTTTGAGCTTGTTTTCTTGTTGAATGGAATCTCTTGAATTGATGTTTCTTGGAGATGGGAGTGGAATGCTCTCTTTTCAATGCTATTTGGCCCTTTTCTCTTCACTTATGATTGCTCTTAATGATTGAATAGTCATCTCACTTTCTTCAGGTATTTTGTAACTTATTCTTAATGTTTGGTAGGCTGGAGAGATATTTTTGACCATTAGAGGACTAAAAAGAGTCGTTTGGAATCAATCTGCATACTTCTGAAATTTCTACAGAAATTAGCCGTTGGAGCTCGAGTCAACTCATCCCTCTACTCGAGCTCGAGTTGAAGCTAGAGTCGACTCGACCCTCAACTTGAGATCATTCTATACTTTGTCCCAAAAATCAAGTTCTCTGTATTTTTCATGAGACTTCAACTCGAGGAGGTCGAGCTGAAGCTCGAGTCGAGGCTCGAGTTGACTCATCCCTCTACTCGAGGCCATGCCAAACTGTGTCCCGAAAGCTTCATTCTCTGTATTTTCTCACGACCTTTACTCAAGAAACTCGAATCGACTCGGTCCTCTGCTCGAGACTGTGCTAGCTAAAACTCTTGTGTGCCAGTCTTCTTTTTCGTGTCGTTTCAGCTTGAGCTAAATCAGGGGTCAAATAAGGGGCTGACTCAAGGCCTGTTTATGCTGAAAATTTTTACTTCGATCAATTGATTTTCTCTTCAATTTTGGTTTTGAGATATCTCTTTTAGGTCTTGTTTTAAGTATCATTCATGCCTCAAAAGCCTCCAACTTTTTTTTGCCAACTTCCAAATGCATTTTTGGGGATGTTTGATTTGATACTCTAAAATGCATCCTGAAAGATGATCTCAACAAATTTATTAGTCCAAACATATACTCAAATATTTTGTTAGTCATCAAAATTAATCCTTGAGGTTAACAATCTCTTCTTTTTTAATGATGATAAAATTTTGAGTATATGAGCCAGAGATATATAATATGAATGTATTGAGGACATTTTCAAAATACTAAAGATTTAACCCTTTTTATAGTTTCATATTTAGCTCTTCCTCAATTTATGCTCATATTTTTAATATGTCTTATCAATTCAGAGTTAAATTTTCTGCTTGTACTTATTTGAATGGTAATGTATCAATATTTATCATTAATATGTAACAAGCATGAATTCTTTTCATTGAACAGCCATATTTCACATGTGCCATGCTTGAATTTGGTACATAGAGTATGTATCATGGCACAATCTTATAAAGCTCATTAATTTTATATTAATGAATGATATATGTAGTGTTTATGGATATTTGTATTAGATACACTTCATAAATATTTTAAGGATGCTCATGTGCATTAGAATCACAATACATATCATATTTGATTAGTTATGTTCAAAATCAATTATGCTCAAAATCAATTGTGCACAAGATCAATTTTGATTAAAATAAACAAGATTCATCATAAATACTTAAAGATTCAAATCTTATTCAACATGAAGAATGACAAAGCCAACAATAAATATGTGATCATGCATATATTTTAGCTCATCATATATCTATATTTTACTTCCCCTTTTTGTCATCAGTCAAAAAGGCATGGTAAGAAAAAATAATCATTGCACAAGACAATATCAAGAGATTGAGATAGTGAAAAAGTAAGTAATCATATACATGTATTTTTCATTGCATTTATAAAATGAGTGTATTCTATTTCAATACACCAAGATACAATGAGACACCAGGTTCAAAATAAGACTAAGTTAAGCCATCACATATATAAGTATCCAAGAAGCATCTAACATAGAGTCAAAAACAAACATATATTCCTAATACATAAGTCTAAGGACAATAGTCAGCTCCCTATGATGCTACTCATCATCTGAAGGGATCTCTAATGTCTGAGAAGATGAAGCTCTAGATGTGGATGGCCTAGCTCTCCTACTCCTAGTCCTAGCTGATGGTCCAGCCACCTATGAAGGAGTAGGCCCCCGCATGAGTGTAGACTCTGAGTGGTGGTCTGGTCTTACCAGTAGATACCTAAGTCTAAATAGGAGACATAGGTGTAGGATGTGGTAGACATGGCATAGCTGCCCTGGCGACTACATCTACTGCTGCTACTGCTGGTACCGCACCTGAAGCAAGCCTCTTTATTTTTCTAATTAAACTATCCATAGCTCCAAGTACTAAAATGATGCCCTACGGCTGTGCCTACCCTAGTCCAGTAATAGCTGCCATCAACTTTATCTCTCTTGACTCAACTCTCCCCCTGAGCTAAGCAATCTCCTCAGTAATGCTAGAGAAATCAGTAGGTACATGATGTATCTGCTCTCTCTGCTCTAGCATAGTGAGCCTCTGAGAGATAGATCTCATGTCTATCTGTACACTCTCCACTCTCTCAAATAAGTTTCATATCTCTCTACTAACTCTGGTTGAAATCATATCTGCTAGTCTCTTCATGGATGCAGAATCAGTAGGTGGTGGCTGAGGAAAACTATCTGCGGGTGGAGCTCGTGGAGTCATAGGAGTGCTAGGGTCAGCTACTGCTCTAGGTGCTTTAGGAGTGGAGGGCTCTCCTCATTTCTCTATTCTTGGTCCTCTCCTTTCTTGTCCAGAAATATTTTTCACCCATCTCCCAGCTTCTACATGATATTGCATTCTAGTCAGGGCTCTCATATCATAAACATCAAAATGGTATAATCTCTTGCAGCCTTCATTCTCCAAAGGTACTCCAGCTATCTCAAATATTCGTGTCAAAGCCATTCCATAAGGCAAACATACTTTGTTCCTAGAGGCTATCTTTCTAATCTAATGTATCATAATACTAGGCAGATTTATCTAAGTGCCCTGAACCATAAGGAACATCATGCATAATTTCTTTTCAGAGACAAAATCATGTCTTTCTAGCTTGGGAATAAAGATCCCACCTATAATATGATGCAATACTGTCATCTCTACAGACAAGGTGAGTGCTAGGACATCTCCTACAATGTCATCTCTATCCATAATTAGTCTCAATCCAGCTTTCATTTTGGATAATTTGTTAGGTACAAAATCCTCTCTAGTAACTCCAAAAAATCTAAGCCAAGCTATTTTTTGAAACTTCTACTTGGACTCCTTTCACAGTAGATACAATCTTAGAAGATCCCTTCTTAAGGTTTTCATAAAATTTCCTAACTAACTTAGGGTACATGGGAATATTCATTTGGCAAAAGTCTTTCCACCTCATTCTATCAACCCAAGATCCAATAGAAAAATTATATTCTTCAAAAAATCTAAAATCAACCCTTCTACCCATTGCTATAGCTCTTGTAGCCATTCTACCTATAGAAGAGGGTGGTGGAGGAGGTGATCCCGATATACCTTGTTTTGATTGGGGTTCTTCTTGAATGGGTTCCTCATAAAGCTAAGAAGCTTCAGAAGGTTGGAATGTCACCCATTTCATTCGGGCTTTCCTTCTTTTCTCCCGTTCCTCAGTGCCTCAGGTTGAATAGATTTTTCGCATAACACCTTTTTTCTGCATCATTTTGATTTGAATCCACCCTTTAATCTTCAAATCTAGGGAGTGGAGGGTAAGGATATGGCCAGGAACTATTTGAGGGAGATCTAGGGGACGAGAGACCCTCTACTTGTTGAAATGAAGTTCTAGGGCATCGCGAAGAGTCATGGGTCGATTTTTATCGCCCATGGCCCCAACCCTCGAGTCGACTCATGATTTTCAATGAGTTTGCTCGAGTCGACTCGAGCAATGGTTCTAAAACTTTTAATATTTTAGTGGAAATTTGGCACTCAAACAATATTCAAATATTTTTTTAATATTTTTTTAATTATGCATTCAAAATTGATTCTTTGAATTTAATCTGACTTACTTTGATTTATAAAATGAGATTTATTCTGGTTGATATTAAAGCCCTAATTCTCTTCTAATGATGTTGAATCTTTCTTCATTAAGGGATTTTGTGAATATATCAGCTAATTGTTAGTCAGTACATATAAATTCAAGTGCCACATCATTATTTTGTACATGATCTCTTATAAAATGATGTCTTATTTCAATGTGTTTAGATCTTGAATGTTGAATTAGATTTTTTGTTAAGTTGATTGCACTTGTATTATCACATCTTATAGGTATCTTATTAAGTTTGAATTTAAAATCTTTAAGTTAATGTTTGATCCATAGGATTTGGGCACAATAACTTTCAACAGCAATATATTCAGCCTCGACTGTAGATAGTGCTACTATGTTATGTTTCTTACTAAATCATGAAATTAAATTAACTCCTATGAATTGACATAGGCCGCTAGTGCTTTTTCTATCAAGTTTACAATCAATAAAATCAATATTAGAATATCCAGTTAATTCAAATTGAGATGACCTATCATACCATAATCTTACAATAAGTGTTCCAAATAAGTATCTAAAGATTCTTTTAACAGCAAGCAAATGTGATTATCTGAGATCTAATTGATACCTAGCATATATACAAACACTAAATACTATATCTGGAGTACTTGTAGTAAGATAAAGGAGTGAGCCTATCATACCTCTATATAATTTCTTATCTACTTTGTTATCCTTTTCATCTTCATTAAGTTTACAGGACGTACTCAATGGTGTGCTAATTGATCTTGAAGACTCCATCCCAAACTTTTTAAGTATCTTTCTTGTATACTTTGTTTGGTTGATGGAGATTCTTTCTTTATTTTGTTTGATTTAGAGTCTAAGAAAGAAATTTAATTCTTCCATCATGCTCATCTCAAACTCATCCTGCATAAGCTTGACAAATTTTTGACAAAGAAATTCATTAGTGGCACCAAAGATGATATCATCTACATAAATTTGCACAATCAATAGGTTTTCATCTTTTGTTTTAGAAATATAGTTTTATTAATATTTCCTCTAGTGAATTTATTTTTTAGTAAAAATTTGCTTAATCTTTCATACCATGCACATGGAGCTTGTTTTAATCCATATAAGGCCTTATGCAATTTGAACATATGATTTGAAAATGCATGATTTTCAAATCCAAGTGGTTGTTCAATATATACCTCCTCGACTATATAACCATTAAGAAATATACTTTTTACATCCATTTGATATAATTTGAAATTCATGAAACATGCAAATGCAAGCAATAGCCTAATTGCTTCTAATCTAGCTACTAGGGCAAAAGTTTCATCAAAATCATTGCCTTCTTCCTGATTGTATCCTTTTGCCACTAATCTAGCTTTGTTCATAACAATAGTGCCATGTTCATCCAATTTATTTCTATATACCCATTTAGTTCCAATTATTGGATAGTTATTTGGTCTATCAACTAAGGTCTAAACCTAATTTCTTTCAAATTGATTTAATTTTTCTTGCTTGGCATTAATCCAATATGGATCACATTCAGCTTCTTCTACTAATTTAGGTTCAATTTGTGAAATAAAAGCTAAATAGTTATTAATGTTTCTAAGATAGGATCAGGTTCTTACCTCTTGTGATGGATCACCAATGATTAGATCTTTAGGATATCCATGTACATACCTCCATTCTTTTGATAATTCTTCTCTTGGGCTTGGAGTGGTCTCTTCATTCTTCTCTTTCTCTTAATTATTTTGCGTGGGAGCATTTTTTAGTATGAGATTGTCCATCTTGTCATGAAGATCATCTGCATCTTCATCTAAAGTATCCTCTTTTCTAGAAGACTTGTCATTATATTTATCAAAGATAACATGAATTGATTCTTCAACAATGAGAGTTCTCTTGCCGAAGACTCTATATGCCTTGCTTGATGAGAAGTATCCCAAGAAGATACCTTCATCCAACATGGTATCAAATTTTCTCAAGTGATCTTTTTCATTATTTAGTATGAAACACTTGCAACCAAAATTATGAAAATATTTGATATTTGGTTTTCTATCTTTCCAAAGCTCATATGTAGTTTTCTTTAAAATAGGCCTTATTAAAATATGATTTAATATATAGCATGCAGTATTTATTGCCTTAGTCTAAAAATATCTAGGTAAGTTACTTTGACATAATATAGTTCATGCCATTTTTTTTTAATGTACAATTTTTTCTTTCGACTACTCTATTTTATTGTGGAGTTCTAGATGTAGAAAAATTATGATCAATTTTTTTTCATTACAAAAATTTTTAAAATGCTGATTTTCAAATTCGGTGCCATGATCACTACGTATGCTCACAATTGATGTGTTCTTTTTATTTAAAATCTTTCTATTAAATTTAAAAAATGCATTGAAGGCTTCATCCTTTTGTGTTAAAAACATCATCCAAGTGAATTTTGGAAAATCATCTATAATTATAAGACCATACTTCTTACCTCCTAGACTAATAGTCCTTGTGGGTCTAAATAAATCCATATGTAGCAATTCTAATGATCTTGATGTTGAAATCATGCCTTTCGATTTAAAGGAGTTTCTAGTTTGTTTTCCAAACTGACATGCATAACAAATATGATTTTTTTCAAAATTTAGTTTTGGTAATCCTCTTACAAAATCATTCTTAATTAATTTTGAAAATAAGTCCATGCTTGCATGACATAATCTATGATGCCACAACCAACTAGCTTTATTAACTATGGCATCCATTGCCACAAGACATTGACCATTTTTCATGTGTAGATCATCAAGATCCATCATGTATACGTTATTATGTCTATGTCCTATGAACATGATACCATTGTCATTGGAATTAGATGAAAGGAAATCCTGATTTTTCAGACTAGGTTCGTTCAGATCTGATCGGATTAAGAGATATATTTTAAAAATTTTTCTCTTTAATCTAGATCAGATCTAAAATATTTTAGATCTAATTCTTATTATTCTAATAATAAAAATAAAATCTAGATAAATTAAATCAAATTTAATTTACCTGATCTGGGTAATCCTATTACCCTGTTGATGATCCTATTTGCAGCGGAAGGTTCTGGATCTTAGCCACGCAAGCGCCTGGCCTCTACCGGTATCCACTTGGATTGGATCTGGAGATCCTCTTCTTCTCTATCACACCTCCAAAAATCAGATCTGAATCTGATCTAGAGGATCTTCAAAACTCTTTTGAAGATGAGCAGTCGTCCTTTGCAGCAGCGCAGCCTTCTTATTTTTGATCGCCTTTCTTTGATCTGAATCGCACCAACCAAGGTCCAAAACTCCTTTTGGACGTGGAGAGCAAGGGGAGAAGAGACTATGGTGTGGAGAAGGAGGGGAGAGGCAGCCTTGGGGCGTGGGGTTTCTCAATTGAATTGCATTAGAATCTGAGTTGGGCGCAGGGTCTCTTTTATAGACTAAGCGTGATCCAACTCCTCTTCCTCCCAACCAATCACAACCCTTTGTGAAATCAGATCTAAATCTGATTGGTGGGAATAGAGACCCCTGGATTCCTCCTTAGAGGGCGCCTAAGACCAGTCAAAGTTGGTTCTTAGAAGAACTCTAATTGGAATCCAAAAAGGAGATGGAGTCCTTGTCCAACAAGGACTCCTTGGCGCCTCCAACTTGGGCACACGCCTAGGGTGGCGTGCACCCTTCTCCTTGCCAGGTTCTGGCAGGGGGACAAGCCCCCACCAGCTCTCCAATAGGTGCATGACATGTGGTCAAAAGTCAAAGTGTCAATGGTCAATGTTTGACCAGTCAAAGGTAGACTTTTGACCAAAGTCAAAGAACAAGAAATGGCAGGTGACCAAAAATGGTAGGTATTGTCTTACAAATAAGACAACCTTTTCTGACTTGGACAACCTCCTGTCAGATCATATGAAGGCCTCTGTTTGAGCACAAACTCCTTTGGCTCAGACAGGACAACTTATTTATGATAGCAAAAGAAGAATGTTAGGTTCAATCGAGTGCTAGCACGATTTTCTTGAACCTAATTGAATCTCATTCAGATCAATTGAACTAGATTAGTTCAATTGATGATCACCAGATTCAAACCCTTGTTTGTGTGACCCAGTTAGGTTCAGTTCTGTATGGTAATGGGATATGTCATGATCTCTATCATAGACATCATCGAAACTCCTTTTGATGGATCAGAACTCTTCTGATTCGAACAGCTAGAATGATCGATCATCTAAATCATTCTAATTGCTCCCAAAATCCACCAGTGACACCTAGCAGTATATGGTGGCAACCCATCAGAGCTGAATGCGAACCTCTTGGTGCAGCTACCTGTGTGATTAAGTTCTTCTATCTTGAGCCCCGATCAGATTAGGGTTAAGGTAAACTCGTCAAACCCTAGTCTCTATCATATGATATAATCATTTGATTCGAGTCCAATGTGAAAACCTAAATAGAAACTCTTTCTATTATTTCACTCTACCATGGCCATGGATTTCTGGACTTGATTCTCATGATCATCATAGGGCTACTCCTCTACCACCGAGGTAGATAGATTCCATCTAGATGCAATCCAGTTCCTACAATGAACATGTCATAGCCAACATACACCTCAGGGTTCCATATGGCTAGGAGACCGAGTAATGGTGTAGTCAAACTATAACACCCTCAAGGTGAACTGCCGATGCATCTCAGGTCAAAGAACCAGACACACTACTGCAGCATCGAGTCAGTCATTGACGAGAAGGTAGACTCCCTAATGACTACTCGAGGTGGTCACGCTCAGTGCCCTCGTTCTCTAACGAGTACCTGTACTCTCGCTTCGGTGTCTCCACACCGTAGACTCAAGACTCATCTACTAAAGAGAAGCGATTGTACACCAACCTTCCGGATCAATCACCATCCTCGTGATGATCCTATGGTCGGGAGCATTTTATGAGTTAATAATGATTATTCATGTCTTAAATTTTCAACTCTTGAAAATATGAATTATCATTACCATTAACTCAAAGGATGTATCACAGACACTAAATACACATATGTGATAGAAAATAACCCATTTTATTGATTTTAGTCAAAATTATAATTTTGCCCCTAGAAGTGTATTACAAGTGTCAGCCAATTCTGGCTTCTAGGGCACATATATCTAACAATCTCCCACTTGTCCTAAAGCCAATTGGCTACAAGTCTAAGTCCCATCTTCTCAAGGTGGGCTTCGATCTTCTGCTGGCCCAACGGCTTTGTAAGTGGGTCTGCCACATTATCTGCGGAGTTGACTCTCTTGACCTCGACGTAACCCTTCTCGAGGTAATCGCGGATGAGTTGGTATCGGCTCAATTGCTTGATTTTTATGAGACCGTTTGCAAGGGCTATGGTGCGCGGATGATCTGATGGCATTACTCCATTTCTGCAGCAAACTTCTTATACCAGAATGCTGCCAGCTCTGATGCAGTGATATATTCTGCTTTCCATGGTGGAATCTGCTTCATTTTCTTGGAACTCTTCCAGCTGACAGCTCCACCATTGCACACAAACAGACTCCCAGATGTCGACTTTCGATCATCTATATCGAACATGAAGTCTGAGTCTGTGTATCCCTGGACCAGGAGTTCTCCGTTACCAAAGACCAACATCATATCCTTAGTTCTTCTCAAGTACTTAAGGATACATTTCACAGAAGTCCAGTGTTCTTCACCTAGATTTGACTGATATCTGCTTGTGACACTCACAGCATGGGCTATATCAGGTCGTGTACATAGCATGGCATACATGAGGCTCCCTATTGCAGAAGCATAAGGGATCTTGCTCATGCGTTCTATTTCCTCAGGTGTGCTGGGGCACATCTTCTTGGAAAGATGAATATCATGTCTGAAGGGTATTAATCCCCTCTTAGAGTTTTCCATACTAAACCTCTTTAGTACTTTCTCTATGTACATCTTCTGTGAAAGTCCTAGCATCCTATTCGGTCTATCCCTATAGACCTTAATTCCTAGAATAAAGGATGCTTCACCTAGGTCTTTCATGGAGAATTCCTTGGACAACCACATCTTGACTGATGTCAATATGGGAATATCATTCCCAATAAGGAGGATGTCATCCATGTACAATACGAGGAAGACAACAGCGCTCCCACTGACCCTTTTGAAAACACATGGTTCCTCTTCATTTTTGATGAAACCAAACTTTTTGATCACATCATTGAAATGAGTGTTCCAGCTCCGAGATGCTTGCTTAAGTCCATATATGGACCTTTGCAGCTTGCAAACCTTGTGATCAGTATCACTGGATGTGAAACCTAGCGGCTGTTCCATATAGATATCTTCCTCAAGATATCCATTTAGGAATGCCATTTTCACGTCCATTTGCCATATTTCATAATCGAAATAGGCTGCAACAGCAAGCAATGTGCGGATGGATTTTAGCATAGCTACTGGGGAAAAGGTATCCTGATAGTCTATGCCTTTGCATTGACTATAACCTTTTGCCACCAATCTAGCCTTGAATGTCTCCACATTCCCATCTGCACCAATCTTTCTCTTGAAGATCCATTTACATCCAATAGGTACTATACCTTCTGGTGGATCTACCAAGGTCCAGACTTGGTTTGAGTGCATCGAGTCAATTTCTGACTGCATTGCCTCTAGCCATTTCTCGGAGTCGATATCTGATATCGCCTCATTGTAGGTTTTGGGATCATCACCATGAGCACCATTACCTACGAGGAACATTTCCTCTACTTCCTCTGAAACAATACCTAAGTATCTTTCAGGGGGACGGGAAACTCTTTCCGATCTACGAGGTGGAGGAGGTAGTGTTCTTATTGGCTCAACCTGATTTGGTTCCACTTGGTCCTTAGCTCGTTGTACTTGTGAGACTTTCTCATCAAGCTTGATCTGCTTTCCAATGCCGCTATCTTGAATAAACTATTTTTCAAGAAATATGGCATGTCGACTCACAATCACATTGTGGTCTTCTGGAATGTAGAAATAGTATCCTAATGACTCTTTAGGATATCCTATGAATCGAGCTCTGAAGGACCTAAACTCTAACTTGTCCGCTTGTTGTCTTTTGACATGAGCCGGACAACCCCAAATTCTGAGATGACTCAGACTTGGTTTCTTACCATGCCATATCTCATACGGTGTGGTAGGAACGATTTTAGAGGAAACCCTATTCAGTAGATAGATTGAAGTTAACAATGAGTGTCCCCAAAGAAAATCAGGGAGGTCTGTGAAGCTCATCATGGATCGAACCATATCCAATAGAGTCCGATTTCTCCATTCTGAAATCCCGTTGAGTTGAGGTGTTCCTGGTGGAGTCCATTGAGAGACTATGCCATTATCTTGAGATAGTCTAGGAATTCCCTAAGGTATTCACCTCCTCGATCTGATCGAAGAACCTTAATGGGTTTTCTGTTTTTCAGTTTGTTTTTCTACTTCATGTCTGAATTCTTTGAACTTTTCAAAGGCTTCAGACTTGTGTCTCATAAGATACACATACCCATACCTAGACAGATCATCGGTAAAGGTAAGAAGTAGACAAAATTGCCTCTAGCCGGCACATCAAATGGGCCGCACACATCAGTATGTACTAGGGCAAGGAGATCTGTGGCCCTTTTCCCCATGTCCAACAAAAGGAAGTTTAGGTCATTTTGCCTTGAAGATAAGGATTCACAAGTTGGATATGACTCGGAAGTCAATGGACTCAATAGCCCATTTTTCTCTAATTTGTTGATCCTATCTTTACTATATGACCTAATCTCAGGTGCCATAGATATATGTCGTTTGAACTATCCTAGGTCATTTGGCATCACATTTTGCTCGATGTTAGTACCATTAATATGTAGCTGATATTAATAAGAAAACCATGTAATTTTATTTCTTTCATACCTTAAGAAGCTACATAGCCTTCTAGTGCTAAGTGAACAGAATCAAATTCCTGGCTGCAACATAATAACAGTCTTTCAAAACTAAGTCTAAACTAGATGGTAATTGGAGGGTATGTTCCTACACCACTACAGAACTCTTGTCCATTTTCGATGCGTAGGATCATGTCTCCATCCTCAGCCTTCTTGCTTCCTCAAGTTCCTGCATGGTGCCAGAATGAGCACTAAACTAGAGTCAAGTCCAACTGGATGCAGAAATCGTACAGGTTAGACTCAATAATGAGCACACCTCTAGAATGACCTTCTTTCTCGTTCTTCAGGGTGGCCAGGTAGTTGGGCAGTTCCGCTTTCAGTGGCCGTCGCTGTTGCAATGAAACACTTTCCTTTGATATCGCCTTTCTTCGATTATGCCTTCTTCTTCTTCCTTCCTTTCTTCCACCTTCTGCTTTTTCACAGACTTCTTTTTCTTTCCATAAGACTTTCTTTTGGAAGAAGTCCGTTCCATCGCAAGAACTGAGCCTTTAGAACCTTTCATAGAAAGCTCAGCGGTGAACCAGCATATTCATTAATTCGGCCAAGGAATTTTGAAGTTTATGCATGTGGTAATTCATGATGAATTGCCCATATGCATCAGTCAAGGATTGCAGAATAATATCATTTTGCAGATCCAAGTCTAACTTCTTCACACCGAGCTTCTCAAGCTCTTTTCAATGTTGATTGATCATCATCAGACAGTGATTTTTGGACTGACTACCCATCGTGCATCTTAGCCTTAAAAAGTCATTTCGTGACTTGATACTTGGCTGCACGACTCTGTTCACCAAACATCTCCTGCAGGTGAGCCAACATTTGGCGAGCAGTCTCGATATCTTCATGTTGGCGCTGGAGCTCATCAGACATCGAGCCCAACATGTAATATCTGGCCTTATTATCTTCGTCTTATCCATTTTTTTAGAGATGCTCTCTATTCAACAGTGGATGGATGGACTGGTAAGGTGGGAGGGGTCCTGGTCCAAAACATGGTTAACTTCTTGGAACCCAAAACTATTTTGTAGTTCCTGAGCCAATCTTTATAATTGGGTTTGAGTCAGTCTATGTATGTGTCCAGGATATGTGCTAATGGATTGGAGGCAGACATTTTTCCTATAGAGAGTCAAAGATTCTAGTTAGATACTGTAATTATGACTTGACCAATTTATTTAGAGATTTTATTTTTAAACAAATTAGCTTCCACTATTTTCTTAGGATCCCTACACTTCCTCTGTAGAGATGCGAAAATCTCCACGATTAATGATTTCTAGTGGGTGGTGCGGTCTCACCAACTGACTCATCACCTCATCTAACAGTTATTGGTGATGGGTTAGCCAATGAGTGAACAACTCTTGTTCAATGATTCTCTAATCATGGTGCACCCAAACTTGGTCTCTAATTCATGAATCTCATCGTATCCGAAATATTGATCCACTCCTTAGTTAAGTCAGACCCACCATTTGCACAAACTGGATTCCTAATTGAGTCTCTCACCGTATCTGAATATTGAGCCCAACTCATCCTCCAGCCCTTAGCATCCAATGCCTAATAGACATGGTTGCGTCTTCCTAGGTGCAACTGAGCCACTTTATCCAGCCGAGAATAATCAACCCCGAGAAGGGCCCGCACATCTACAATGGTGGAAGACCTCAGACTTAATCTTTTCTTAGGGAGAATTGATTCAGGTCTCATTAAACTAGACTTGTCATAGTCATAACAATTATGACTAACCTAGTGCATGGGTTAGCTCGGATTATTGACCACCTCAGATCAGAACTGAGTCAATAGATATGGCCAGGTAAGTGAGACTGGTGGAAGGAATATGCCATTAACTCGTACAAGAATGCATTCAGGTCGAGTAGCTTCCAATTAAAAAACCAGTCGGTCGTATGTGCCAAAACTTACCTTAGACACCAAATTGTTAAGAGTCAGAACCAATTAGGGTTAGCCTACAATCCAGAACTCTAACCTCTGAGCCTAATTAGGTCTTGCTTGATCGTGACTCGATCTTGACCCAGACTTAATCCTATTAGGCTGGTCAATTTAAGCATTGTTTGATCCCATCTAACCAACTCTTGATTCGGTTTGATCAACCGCTTAGACCTAATTGAGCTACCCAAGCCAAACCCAGTATTATGAATATGTCTTAGATATGAAATTCTCAATTTTAGACCTAATTAATATTTCATAATCTTAATTCTTAACTAAGTAGGGTTCATAAATAAAATATGCACAATGAATCCTAGGATTTCAGGATCTAGGATTTTGCAGAAAGTAAGTTTTGGGTTTCTGATTAAGGACGAACGTGCAGCATCCCTACACATTATAAGAACACCCCATCGGATGGAAGGAGAGGGCCTTTAAACCCTTCTTCATTCTTATGATCGGACGGCTAAGAGGAAACGCCTTAATCAGGAACATGCAATACTACAAAACAGTTTTAGATCTATATCATATATCTCATATACAAATTAGATCTAATCATGGCATATTTTGCATACATCTCATGTATCGAATCATGCATGTTTTCTGATTTAAATTATCTCATAATAATCTAAAAAGTTAGATTTAAATTGATCTTAATCAAAATAAATTCTCTAATCTAGACAACTTATGTAGAATAATTCAACAACTTGTCTAGACATGCATCAATCGCATCTCATATGATGTTAAAATTAAATAATTTTTATTTGCTATTTTTTAGATATATTATAATAATTATAATATTAAAAAATAGTAAATAAATATATCTAAAATATAATTTAATCAAATTAAATTGAAAACATGCAAGACTATTCTATAGAACTATTCTATTTTAGAACTAGTCATGCATATTTTCTAATCTTAGATCCAAATCATTTAATTTTAATTTTTCTGATTTTAGATCTGATCACATGTCATGTGACATCTGAAATAACTTATTTTTTTGATTAAAATAAATTTAAAATCAGATCTAAATACTTTAGAATCTTGGCTCTAATACCAGTTGAAGGAAAATCCTGATTTTTCGGACCAGGTTCGTTCAGATCTGATCGGATCAAGAGATATATTTCAAAAATTTTTCTCCTTAATCCAAATTAGATCTTAGATGTTTTAGATCTAATTCTTATTATTCTAATAATAAAAATAAACTTTAGATAAATTAAATCAAATTTAATTTACCTTGATGTAGGGTAATCCTATTACCCATTGATGATCCTGTAAGCAGCGAAAGGTTCTGGATCTAGCCACGCAAGTGCCTAGCCTCTACTGGTATCCACTCAGGCTAGATCTAGAGATCCTCTTCTTCTCTATCATATCTCCAAAAATTATATTTGAATCTAATTTAGAGGATCTTCAAACTAGCTTTCGAAGATCAGCAGTTGTCCTTTATAGCAGTGCAGCCTTCTAGCTTTCTGTCGCCTTTCTCTTGCCTGGATCACACCAACTGGATCCCAAACTACTTTGGGCTTGAGGAGAAGAGGGAGAAGATGGTCTTGGCATGGAGGAGGAGGAGAGAGGCAGCCTTGGGGTGTGGAGAATTGTGTTGTCACTTTTGGATTAGGCGCAGGGTCTTATTTATAGACTATGCGTGATCCAACTCCTCTTCATCCCAACCAATCACAACCCTTTGTGAAATCAGATCTAAATCTGATTGGTGGGAATAGAGTCCCTTGGATTCATCCTTAGATGGTGCCTAAGACCAGTCAAAGTTGGTTCTTAGGAGGAGTCTTATCGGAATCCAAAAAGGAGATGCTGTCTCTATCCAACAGGGACTCCTAGGCGCCTCCTGCTTGGGCACATGCCACGCTTGGCGTGTTCCCTCCTCTTTGCTAGCTACTAGTAGGGGGACAAGCCCTCACCAGCTCTTCAGTAGGTGTATGATACGTGGATAGAAGTCAAAGTGTCAATGGTCAATATTTGAGCAGTCAAAGATCAACTTTTGACCAAAGTCAAAGGATGAGAAATGGTAGGTGACCAAAAATGGTAGGTATTATCTTACAAAATAAGACAACCCTTTTTTGATCTGGACAGGCTCTAATCAGACCAAGTGAAGGCCTTTGATCAAGTACAAACTCCTTTGGCTCAGTCAGAACAACTTTTTATGATAGTAAAAGAAGAACGTTAGGTTCAATCGAGTGCTAGTATGATTTTCTTGAACCTAATTGAATCTCATTCAGATCAATTGAACTGGATCAGTTCAATTGATGATCACTAGATTCAAACCCTTATTTGTGTGCTCAGTTAGGTTCAGTTCTGTATGGTAATAGGATATATCATGATGTCTATCATCGACATCATCAAAACTCCTTTCGATGGATCAAACCTCTTCTGATTCGAACAGCTAGAATGATTGATCATCTAAATCATTCTAATTGCTCCCAAAATCTACCAATGACACCTAGCAGTATATGGTGGCAACCCATCAAAGCTGAATGCGAACCTCTTGGTGCAGCTACTTATGTAATTAAGTTCTTCTATCTTAAGACTCGATCAGATTAGGGTTTAGGTGAACTTGTCAAACCCTAGTTTCTGTCATATGATGTAATCATTCGATTCAAGTCCGATGTGAAAACTTAAATAGAAACTCTTTCTATTATTTTACTCTACCATGACCATGGGCTTCTAGACTTGATTCTCATGATCATCATAGGGCTGCTCCTCTACCACTGAGGTAGATAGATTTCATCTTGATGCAATCCAGTTCCTACAATGAACAAGCTATAGCCAACATACATCTTAGGATTTTGAATGGCTAGAAAATCGAGTTATGGTATAGTCAAACTATAACACCCTCAAGGTAAATTGCCGATGCATCTCAGGTCAAAGAACCAGACACACCACTGCAGCATCGAGTCAGTCATTGATGAGAAGGTAGACTTCCTAATGACTACTCGAGGTGGTCACGCTCAGTGCCCTCATTCTCTAACGAGTATCTATACTCTCGCTCTGATGTCTCCACATCGTAGACTCAAGACTCATCTACTAAAGAGAAATGATTGTACACCAACCTTCCGGATCAATCACCATCCTTGTGATGATCCTATGGTCGGAAGCATTTTATGAGTTAATAATGATTATTCATGTCTTAAATTTTCAACTCTTGAAAATATGAATTATCATTACCATTAACTAAAAGAATGTATCACAGACACTAAATACACATATGTGATAGAAAATAACCCATTTTATTGATTATAGTCAAAATTACAATTTTGCCCCTAGAAGTGTATTATAATTGTCAACCAATTTTGGCTTCTAGGGCACATATGTCTAGCATTAGAAATAATACATAATAAAGATTCAAATGTGACTTTAAATTCTTTATCATAGAATTAACTAATACTAAGTAAATTATGTTTCAATTTATCAACTAACAATATATTTTGGATACATGTAGAAGAAGTGATATGAATGTTACCAACACCAATGATGCATTCCTTTCCATTATCTCCAAATGTAACCACTCCTCCATCTTTAGGCTCAAGAGTGACAAATTAAGATTTATCGCCCGTCATGTGCCTTGAACAGCTACTATCAAGATACCAAAGTCTTTTATTCTCTCGAGCTACAAGACACTCCTACACAAAGAAGTCAAGTTGAACTTTTAGATACCCAAGTTATCTTGGGTCCTTTGGGGTTAGTACTCATGGTTCCTTTTGAAATGCAAACCATTTTAACCATTTTTTCATTCAATTTTTTGAAATCACATGCATAAGATTTGTAACCACTTTCAAAACTAAGTCTAAACTAGATGGTAATTGAAGAGGGTATGTTCCTACCACCACTACAGCAACTCTTGCTCCATTTTCGATGCGTAGGATCATGTCTCCATCCCTCAGCCTTCTGCTATCCTCAAGATCCTGCATGAAAGTGCACAGATGAGCACTAAAACTAGAGTCAAGCATCCAACTGGATGCAGAAGAAATCGTAAGGTTAGACTCAATAATGAGCACACCTCTAGAATGACCTTCCTTCTCGTTCTTCAGGGTGGCCAGGTAAGTTGGGCAGTTCCGCTTTCAGTGGCCGTCGCTGTTGCAATGAAAACACTTTCCTTTGATAGTAGCCTTCTTCGATTATGCCTTCTTCTTCTTTCCTCCTTCTTCCACCTTCTGCTTTTTCGTAGACTTCTTTTTCTTTCTAGAAGACTTTCTTTTGGAAGAAGTCCGTTCCATCGCAAGAACTGAGCCTTTAGAACCTTTCATAGAAAGCTCAGCGGTGACCAGCATGTTCATTAATTTGGCCAAGGAATTTTGAAGTTTATGCATGTGGTAATTCATGATGAATTGCCCATATGCATCAGTCAAGGATTGCAGAATAACATCATTTTGCAGATCCAAGTCTAACTTCACACTGAGCTTCTCAAGCTCTTCCAAGTCTTTGATCATCATTAGACAGTGATTTTGGACTGACTACCCATCGTGCATCTTAGCCTTAAAAAGTCATTTCGTGACTTGATACTTGGCTGCACGACTCTGTTCACCAAACATCTCCTGCAGGTGAGCCAATATTTGGCGAGCAATCTCGATATCTTCATGTTGGTGCTGGAGCTCATCAGACATCGAGCCCAACATGTAATATCTGGCCTTATTATCTTCGTCTATCCATTTTTTTAGAGATGCTCTCTATTCAGTGGATGGATGGGCTGGTAAGGTGGGAGGGTCCGGGTCCAATACATCGGTTAACTTCTTGGAACCCAAAACTATTTTGTAGTTCTTGAGCCAATCTTTATAATTGGGTTTGATCAGTTTATGTGTGTCCAGGATATGTGCCAATGGATTGGACGCAGACATTTTTCTATAGAGAGTCAAAGATTCTAGTTAGATACTACAATTATGACTTGACCAATTTATTTAGGGATTTTATTTTTAAACAAATTAGCTTCCACTATTTTCTTAGATCCCTACACTTCCTCTGTAGAGATGCGAAAATCTCCACGATTAATGATTTCTAGTGGGTGGTGCGTCTCACCAACTGACTCATCACCTCATCTAACAGTTATTGATGATGGGTTAGCCAATGAGTGAACAACTCTTGTTCTATGATTCTCTAATCATGGTGCACCCAAACTTGGTCTCTAATTCATAAATCTCATCGTATCCGAAATATTGATCCACTCCTTAGTTAAGTCAGACCCACCATTTGCACAAACTGGATTCTTAATTGAGTCTCTCACCATATCCAGAATATTTATCCCAACTCATCCTCCAGCCCTTAGCATCCAATGCCTAATAGACATGGTTGCATCCTCCTAGTGCAACTGAGCCACTTTATCCAGCCAAGAATAATCAACCCCGAGAAGGGCCCGCACATCTACAATGGTGGAAGACCTCAGACTTAATCTTTTCTTAGGGAGAATTGATTCAAGTCTCATTAAACTAGACTTGTCATAGTCATAACAATTATGACTAATCTAGTAGCATGGGTTAGCTCGGATTATTAACCACCTCAAATCAGAACTGAGTCAATAGATATGGCCAGGTAAGTGAGACTGGTGGAAGGGATATGGCATTAACTCGTACAAGAATGCATTCAGGTCGAGTAGCTCCTAATTAAAAACCAAATCAGTCGTATGTGCCAAACTTACCTTAGACACCAAATTGTTAAGCCAGAACCAATTAGGTTAGCCTACAATCCAGACTCTAACCTCTGAGCCTAATTAGGTCTTGCTTGACCGTGACTCGATCTTGACCCAGACTTAATCCTATTAGGCTGATCAATTTAAGCATTGTTGATCCCATCTAACCAACTCTTGATTCGGTTTGATGAACTGCTTAGACCTAATTGAGCTACCCAAGTCCAAACCCAGTATTATGAATATGTCTTAGATATGAAATTCTTAATTTTAGACCTAATTAATATTTCATAATCTTAATTCTTAACTAAGTAGGGTTCATAAATAAAATATGCACAATGAATCCTAGGATTTCAGGATCTAGGATTTTGCAGAAAGTAAGTTTTGGGTTTCTGATTAAGGACGAACGTGCAGCATCCCTACACATTATAAGAACGCCCCATCGGATGGAAGGAGAGGGCCTTTAAACCCTTCTTCATTCTTATGATCGGACGGCTAAGAGGAACGCCTTAATCAGGAACATGCAATACTACAAAACAGTTTTAGATCTATATCATATATCTCATATACAAATTAGATCTAATCATGGCATATTTTGCATACATCTCATGTATCGAATCATGCATGTTTTCTGATTTAAATTATCTCATAATAATCTAAAAAGTTAGATTTAAATTGATCTTATCAAAATAAACTCTAATCTAGACAACTATGTAGAATAATTCAACAACTTGTCTAGACATGCATCAATCGCATCTCATATGATGTTAAAATTAAATAATTTTTATTTGCTATTTTTTAGATATATTTATATATATTTATATTAAAAAAGTAAATAAATATATCTAAAAATATAATTTAATCAAATTAAATTGAAAACATTGCAAGACTATTCTATAGAACTATTCTATTTTAGAACTAGTCATGCATATTTTCTAATCTTAGATCCAAATCATTTAATTTTAATTTTTCTGATTTTAGATCTGATCACATGTCATGTGACATCTGAAATAACTTATTTTTTTGATTAAAATAAATTTAAAATCAGATCTAAATACTTTAGAATCTTGGCTCTAATACCAGTTGAAGGAAAATCCTGATTTTTCGGACCAGGTTCGTTCAGATCTGATCGGATCAAGAGATATATTTCAAAAATTTTTCTCCTTAATCCAAATTAGATCTTAGATGTTTTAGATCTAATTCTTATTATTCTAATAATAAAAATAATAATCTTATAGATAAATTAAATCAAGAGATTTAATTTACCGTTGATTGTAGGGTATCCATTACCATTAGATTGATCCTGTAAGCAGCGAAAGGTTCTGTTTTGGAACTCTTCCAGCACAAACAGTCTGCCAGATGTCGACTTTCGATCATCTATATCGGACATGAAGTCCGAGTCTGTGTATCCCTGGACTTGGAGTTCTCCGTTACCAAAGACCAACATCATATCCTTAGTTCTTCTCAAGTACTTAAGGATACATTTCACAGAAGTCCAGTGTTCTTCACCTGGATTTGACTGATATCTGCTTGTGACACTCACAGCATGGGCTATATCAGGTCGTGTACATAGCATGGCATACATGAGGCTCCCTATTGCAGAAGCATAAGGGATCTTGCTCATGCGTTCTATTTCCTCAGGTGTGCTGGGGCACATCTTCTTGGAAAGATGAATACCATGTCTGAAGGGTATTAATCCCCTCTTAGAGTTTTCCATACTAAACCTCTTTAGTACTTTCTCTATGTACATCTTCTGTGAAAGTCCTAGCATCCTATTCGGTCTATCCCTATAGACCTTAATTCCTAGAATAAAGGATGCTTCACCTAGGTCTTTCATGGAGAATTCCTTGGACAACCACATCTTGACTGATGTCAACATGGGAATATCATTCCCAATAAGGAGGATGTCATCCACGTACAATACGAGGAAGACAACAGCGCTCCCACTGACCCTTTTGAAAACACATGGTTCCTCTTCATTTTTGATGAAACCAAACTTTTTGATCACATCATTGAAACGAGTGTTCCAGCTCCGAGATGCTTGCTTAAGTCCATATATGGACCTTTGCAGCTTGCAAACCTTGTGATCAGTATCACTGGATGTGAAACCTAGCGGCTGTTCCATATAGATATCTTCCTCAAGATATCCATTTAAGGAATGCCGTTTTCACGTCCATTTGCCATATTTCATAATCGAAATAGGCTGCAACAGCAAGCAATGTGCGGATGGATTTTAGCATAGCTACTGGGGAAAAGGTATCCTGATAGTCTAATGCCTTCGCGTTGACTATAACCTTTTGCCACCAATCTAGCCTTGAATGTCTCCACATTCCCATCTGCACCAATCTTTCTCTTGAAGATCCATTTACATCCCAATAGGTACTATACCTTCTGGTGGATCTACCAAGGTCCAGACTTGGTTTGAGTGCATCGAGTCAATTTCTGACTGCATTGCCTCTAGCCATTTCTCGGAGTCGATATCTGATATCGCCTCGTTGTAGGTTTTGGGATCATCACCATGAGCACCATTACCTACGAGGAACATTTCCTCTACATCCTCTGAAATAATACCTAAGTATCTTTCAGGGGGACGGGAAACTCTTTCCGATCTACGAGGTGGAGGAGGTAGTGTTCTTATTGGCTCAACCTGATTTGGTTCCACTTGGTCCTTAGCTCGTTCTGCTTGTGAGACTTTCTCATCAAGCTTGATCTGCTTTTCCAATGCCGCTATCTTGAATAAACTATTTTTCAAGAAAGATGGCATGTCGACTCACAATCACATTGTGGTCTTCTGGAATGTAGAAATAGTATCCTAATGACTCTTTAGGATATCCTATGAATCGAGCTCTGAAAGGACCTAAACTCTAACTTGTCCGCTTGTTGTCTTTTGACATGAGCCGGACAACCCCAAATTCTGAGATGACTCAGACTTGGTTTCTTACCGTGCCATATCTCATACGGTGTGGTAGGAACGGTTTTAGAGGGAACCCTATTCAGTAGATAGATTGAAGTTAACAATGAGTGTCCCCAAAGAAAATCAGGGAGGTCTGTGAAGCTCATCATGGATCGAACCATATCTAATAGAGTCCGATTTCTCCATTCTGAAACCCCGTTGAGTTGAGGTGTTCCTGGTGGAGTCCATTGAGAGACTATGCCATTATCCTTGAGATAGTCTAGGAATTCCCTGCTAAGGTATTCACCTCCTCGATCTGATCGAAGAACCTTAATGGGTTTTCCTGTTTGTTTTTCTACTTCATGTCTGAATTCTTTGAACTTTTCAAAGGCTTCAGACTTGTGTCTCATAAGATACACATACCCATACCTAGACAGATCATCGGTAAAGGTAATGAAGTAGACAAAATTGCCTCTAGCCGGCACATCAAATGGGCCGCACACATCAGTATGTACTAGGGCAAGGAGATCTGTGGCCCTCTCCCCATGTCCAACAAAAGGGAGTTTAGTCATTTTGCCTTGAAGACAGGATTCACAAGTTGGATATGACTCGGAAGTCAATGGACTCAATAGCCCATTTTTCTCCAATTTGTTGATCCTATCTTCTGCTATATGACCTAATCTCAGGTGCCATAGATATCTGTCGTTTGGACTATCCCTAGGTCGTTTGGCATTCACGTTTTGCTCGATAGTTAGAACAGGTACATCAATATGTAGCTGATAAAGACCATTAATAAGGAAACCATTTGCAATTTTATTTCTTTCATAAAGAATGTTACAATGGTCCTTAAAGAAGGTGATCACATAACCTTCTTGTGCTAAGCATGAAACAGAAATCAAATTCCTGCTAGCTGCAGGCACATAATAACAGTCTTTCAAAACTAAGTCTAAACCAGATGGTAATCGAAGAGGGTATGTTCCCACGGCTACTGCAGCAACTCTTGCTCCATTACCAATGCGTAGGATCATGTCTCCATCCCTCAGCCTCCTGCTATCCTCAAGACCCTGCATAGAAGTGCACAGATGAGCACTAGAACCAGAGTCAAGCACCCAACTGGATGCAGAAGAAACCGTAAGGTTAGACTCAATAACGAGCATACCTCCAGAAGGACCTTCCTTCTTGTTCTTCAGGGTGGCCAGGTAAGTAGGGCAGTTCCGCTTCCAATGGCCGTCGCTGTTGCAATGGAAACACTTTCCTTTGCCATCGGCCTTTTTCTTCGATTCTGCCTTCTTCTTCTTTGATCCTTCCACCTTTTGCTTTTTCACAGACTTCTTTTTCTTTCCATAAGACTTTCTTTTGGAAGAAGTCCGTTCCATAGCAAGAACTGAGCCTTTAGAACCTTTCATAGAAAGCTCAGCGGTAACCAGCATATTCATTAACTCGGCCAAGGAATTCTGAAGTTTATGCATGTGGTAATTCATGATGAATTGCCCATATGCATCAGTCAAGGATTGCAGAATGAATATCGTTCTGCAGGTCCAAGTCCAACTTCACACCGAGCTTCTCAAGCTCTTCCATGTCCTTGATCATTGTCAGACAGTGATCTTGGACTGACTGCCCATCACGCATCTTAGCCTTAAAAAGTCATTTTGTGACTTGATATTTGGCTGCGCGACTCTGTTCACCAAACATCTCCTGCAGGTGAGCCAACATTTGGCGAGCAGTCCCGATATCCTTCATGTTGGCGCTGGAGCTCATCAGACATCGAGCCCAACATGTAATATCTGGCCTTATTATCTTCGTCAATCCATTTTTCCAGAGACGCTCTCTGTTCAACAGATGGACGGGCTGGTAATGTGGGAGGGTCCTGGTCCAAAACATGGGTTAACTTCTCGGAACCCAAAATAATTTTGTAGTTCCTGAGCCAATCTTTATAATTGGGTCCAGTCAGTCTATGTGTGTCCAGGATACGTGCCAATGGGTTGGACGCAGACATATTTCCTGTAGAGAGTCAAAGATTCTAGTTAGATACTGTAATTTTGACTTGACCAATTTATTTAGGGATTTTATTTTTAAACAAATTAGCTCCCACTATTTTCTCGGATCCCTACACTCCCTCTGTAGAGATGCGAAAAATCTCCACGATTAATGATTTCTAGTGGGTGGTGCGGTCTCACCAACTGACTCATCACCTCACCTAACAGTTATTGGTGATGGGTTAGCCAATGAGTGAACAACTCTTGTTCAATGATTCTCTAATCATGGTGCACCCAAACTTGGTCTCTAATTCATGAATCTCACCGTATCCGGAATATTGATCCACTCCTTAGTTAAGTCAGACCCACCATTTGCATAGACTGGGTTCCTAATTGAGTCTCTCACCGTATCCGAAATATTGAGCCCAACTCATCCTCCAGCCCATAGCATCCAATGCCTAATAGACATGGTTGCATCTTCCCGGTGCAACTGAGCCACTGTATCCAGCCGAGAACAATCAACCCCGGGAAGGGCCCGCACATCTACAATGGTGGAAGACCTCAGACTTAATCTTTTCTTAGGGAGAATTGATTCAGGTCTCATTAAACTAGACTTGGCTTAGTCATAACAATTATGACTAACCTAGTGGCATGGGTTAGCTCGGATTATTGACCACCTCAGATCAGAACTGTGTCAACAGATATGGCCAGGTAAGTGAGACCGGTGGAAGGAATATGCCATTAACTCGTACAAGAACGCATTCAGGTCGAGTAGCTTCCAATTAAAAACCAGTCGGTCGTCTATGCCAAACTTACCTTAGACACCAAATTGTTGAGTCAGAACCAATTGGGTTAGCCTACAATCCAGACTCTAACCTCTGAGCCTAATTAGGTCTTGCTTGATCGTGACTCGATCTTGACCCAGACTTAATCCTATTAGGCTGGTCAATTTAAGCATTGTTGATCCCATCTAACCAACTCTTGATTCGGTTTGATCAACCGCTTAGACCTAATTGAGCTACCCAAGCCCGAACCCAGTATTATGAATATGTCTTAGATCTGAAATTCTCAATTTTAGACCTAATTAATATTCCATAAACTTAATTCTTAATTAAGTAGGGTTCATAAACAAAATATGCACAATAAATCCTAGGGTTTCAGGATCTAGGGTTTTGCAGAAAGTAAGTTTTGGGTTTCTGATTAAGGACGAACACGCAGCACCCCTACACATCATAAGAACACCCCATCGAATGGGAAGAGAGGGCCTTTAAACCCTTCTTCGTTCTTATGACCGGACGGCCAAGAGGAACGCCTTAATCAGGAACATTCAATACTACAAAACAATATCAGATCTATATCATATATCTCATATATAAAGTAGATCTAATCATGGCATATTTTGCATACATCTCATGTATCATAATCATGCATGTTTTCAGATCTAAATTATCTCATAATAATCTAAAAAATTAGATTTAAATTGATCTAATCAAAATAAATTCTAATCTAGACAATTATGTAGAACTATTCTACAACTAGTCTAGACATGCATCAATCATATCTCATATGATATTCAAAAATTAAATAATTTTTATTTGCTATTTTTTAGATGTTATTATAACACTTATAATATCAAAAAATAGTAAATAAAAAGATCTAAAATATGATTTAATCAGATTAAATCAAAAATATGCAAGAATATTCTATAGAACTATTCTATTCTAGAACTAGTCATGCATATCTTCTAATCTTAGATCCAAATTATTTAATTTTAATTTTTTCTGATTTCAGATCTGATCACATCTCATGTGACATCTGAAATCAATTATTTTCTAATTAAAATAAATTTAAAATCAGATCTAAATAATTTTAGAACCATGGCTCTGATACCAGTTGAAGGGAAAATCCTGATTTCCCGGTCCAGGTTCGTTCAGATCTGATCAGATCAAGAGATATATTTCAAAAATTTTTCTCTTGATCCCAATCAGATCTTGATATGTTTCAGATCTGATTCTTATTATTTTAATAAAATAAAATTAAAAGATAAATTAAATCAAATTTAATTTACCTGATCTGGGTAATCCTATTACCCTGTTGATGATCCTGTTTGCAGCGGAAGGTTCTGGATCTTAGCCACGCAAGCGCCTGGCCTCTACCGGTATCCACTCGGGTTGGATCTGGAGATCCTCTTCTTCTCTATCACACCTCCAAAAATCAGATCTGGATCTGATCTGGAGGATCTTCAAAACTCTTTTGAAGATGAGCAGTCGTCCTTTGCAGCAGCGCAGCCTTCTTATTTTTGATCGCCTTTCTTTGATCTGAATCGCACCAACCAAGGTCCAAAACTCCTTTTGGACGTGGAGAGCAAGGGGAGAAGAGACTATGGCATGGAGAAGGAGGGGAGAGGCAGCCTTGGGGCGTGGGGTTTCTCAATTGAATTGCATTAGAATCTGAGTTGGGCGCAGGGTCTTATTTATAGACTAAGCTGTGATCCAACTCCTCTTCCTTCCCAACCAATCACAACCCTTTGTGAAATCAGATCTAAATCTGATTGGTGGGAATAGAGACCCCTGGATTCCTCCTTAGAGGGTGCCTAAGACCAGTCAAAGTTGGTTCTTAGAAGAACTCTAATTGGAATCCAAAAAGGAGATGGAGTCCTTGTCCAACAAGGACTCCTAGGCGCCTCCAACTTGGGCACACGCCTAGGGTGGCGTGCGCCCTTCTCCTTGCCAGGTTCTGGCAGGGGGACAGGCCCCCACCAGCTCTCCAATAGGTGCATGACATGTGGTCAAAAGTCAAAGTGTCAATGGTCAACGTTTGACCAGTCAAAGGTAGACTTTTGACCAAAGTCAAAGAACAAGAAATGGCAGGTGACCAAAAATGGCAGGTAATGTCTTACAAATAAGACAACCTTTTCTGACTTGGACAACCTCCAGTCAGACCATATGAAGGCCTCTGATTGAGCACAAACTCCTTTGGCTCAGACAGGACAACTTATTTATGATAGCAAAAGAAGAACGTTAGGTTCAATCGAGTGCTAGCACGATTTTCCTTGAACCTAATTGAATCTCATTCAGATCAATTGAACTAGATCAGTTCAATTGATGATCACCAGATTCAAACCCTTGTTTGTGTGACCCAGTTAGGTTCAGTTCTGTATGGTAATGGGATATGTCATGATCTCTATCATCGACATCATCGAAACTCCTTTCGATGGATCAGAACTCTTCTGATTCGAACAGCTAGAATGATCGATCATCTAAATCATTCTAATTGCTCCCAAAATCCACCAGTGACACCTAGCAGTATATGGTGGCAACCCATCAGAGCTGAATGCGAACCTCTTGGTGCAGCTACCTGTGTGATTAAGTTCTTCTATCTTGAGCCCCGATCAGATTAGGGTTAAGGTGAACTCGTCAAACCCTAGTCTCTGTCATATGATGTAATCATTCGATTCGAGTCCAATGTGAAAATCTAAATAGAAACTCTTTCTATTATTTCACTCTACCATGGCCATGGATTTCTGGACTTGATTCTCATGATCATCATAGGGCTACTCCTCTACCACCGAGGTAGATAGATTCCATCTTGATGCAATCCAGTTCCTACAATGAACATGTCATAGCCAACATACACCTCAGGGTTCCATATGGCTAGGAGACCGAGTAATGGTGTAGTCAAACTATAACACCCTCAAGGTGAACTGCCGATGCATCTCAGGTCAAAGAACCAGACACACTACTGCAGCATCGAGTCAGTCATTGACGAGAAGGTAGACTCCCTAATGACTACTCGAGGTGGTCACGCTCAGTGCCCTCGTTCTCTAACGAGTACCTATACTCTCGCTCCGGTGTCTCCACACCGTAGACTCAAGACTCATCTACTAAAGAGAAGCGATTGTACACCAACCTTCCGGATCAATCACCATCCTCGTGATGATCCTATGGTCAGGAGCAATTTATGAGTTAATAATGATTATTCATGTCTTAAATTTTCAACTCTTGAAAATATGAATTATCATTACCATTAACTCAAAGGATGTATCATAGACACTAAATACACATATGTGATAGAAAATAACCCATTTATTGATTTTAGTCAAAATTATAATTTTGCCCCTAGAAGTGTATTACAAGTGTCAGCCAATTCTGGCTTCTAGGGCACATATATCTAACAGACTTTGTCGGTTATAAATTAGATAAAAAAAGTACTAGTAGAACTTATCAATTCCTAGGAGTTAACTGAATTTCTTGGTTTAGCAAAAAATAAAATTTGGTAGCATTATCCACAGCGAAAGCTAAATATATTATAGCTGAAAGTTGTTATACTCAAATCTTGTGAATTAAACAACAACTAGAGTATTATGACATCAAATTAAATAAAATTTTCATAAGATATAATTTTAATGCTATAAACTTAACTAAAAAATCTAATTCAATACTTAAGAACAAAACATATTGAAATAAGATATCACCTCATAAGAGATCACATTCGAAATGATGATGTAATACTTAATTTTGTATACATCGATAGACAACTAGCTGATATCTTTACTAGACCCTTAAGTAAGGAAACATTTAGTTTGATCAGAAGAGAGTTAGGAGTGTGTGACCCATTTGACTAGACCATGTACTAATCCCTTTTTCCTCTCCTTGAAACTCTCAAATTTGATCATCTTTTGAAACTAAATTGATTGATTTCATAATTATTTTTCTTTATTTGGATTCACTTGAGTCCTCTCATGCTTTAAAGAGTTAAATTTTTCTTGAAAATTCAGTATTTTTTCTTTCTGGGATTCAGCTCAAGTCAACTTATAGTTAAGTTTAAGTCAACTCCAACTCGAACCAACTCTAGCAAAGAGCTCAAGTTGACTCTAGGTCAAGACCACTCATTTAAAAGATGAGCCATCCATTTCCAGTTCTTTTCTATCCTTTCACTATTTGCCCAAGGTTCATCCAAACTATTCTCTAAACCATCTTTAGGCCCCTTTCTTGTCTCATTCCTTGATTTTCACCTAATTTCCTTGGGAACTAAGCATGGACGGATCCTACGAAACAACTTGCTTATTGGCTTAAACAATCAAGAAGAGAAAAGTAAGTAAAACGGGGATCTTAAACTAGAAATGACCAAGATTTTAGAGATGTTCTAGTGAGTCCCCCCTCTCCTTCACCCTCTCCATCCTCTAGTGCATCTCTAGTTGGTAGACCTATGACAACTGATAGAAAGGTTGAGTTTAGGCTTTTAGAGAATGAAAGGTTCACATTGGGTAGAAGATTAAGCAGCAAAGTTGGGAATTTCTCTACTTATTGGACCTGCCCACCTATCCAAAACTAGTTAGAGAGTTCTATGAAAGTCTTAGGCATAGTTTAGGTGGAGATGGGTCAAGAGGATCTTTGGTCAGGAGCAACAAAGAGAGGAGGCTGGACAAAGTGGATCGGTATAGCAAGTGTCTGAGCCAGAGTCACCTCCTTTAGTAGCAGTAAAGACTCAGACCCCCATTGTAGTAGCACCATCTATTTTTACCCCACCAGCAACACCAGCCGTAGCTCCTTTTATTTCCTTCACTCAGCTTGATGATAATCAAATGAGGAGGTTAGTAGATTTGATATTGGATAGACTGAGTATACAGCATGTGCAAACTTTGGCACAACAGTCACACTAGATTGCTTCATTAGTTCAAATAGATCTTTAGAGTTTGCAAAGTGAGTGGCCCAACTATTTGATTGGATCAGTACTCTTGAGTAGCGAGACCAGCTAGAGAATCACATTGATTTATCAGCATTGGCTTAGGAGGCTGCTTGCCGCATGGAGAGAATTGAAGCAGGTGTATGTCAGATTCGATTCAAGGTTAGAGAACTTGGAGCTTCTTAGTGCTTAGAGATCTTATTATTTCTAACCACAATGGAGAGGTTGGTGGCATAGGGACATCACACCAAAAGCCATAGTTGCAGCAGTCACCAGAGGTTGAGGTCATCAGGCATCTCCAAACAGATCAGAAATAGCCAACCTGACATGCTCAGCAATCCCAACCTACCTCTAGAACATCTTTTAGGTCTTATACTAGGTATGATGTAGGTTTTTTAGTTCACCCTGCCAATCCATCTAGTAGGACTATGAGGAGTGGTGCCTTGTCTTCTAGGGCTCACTCACCTATAGACCTTCCCTCCGATGAGGACTAGGCTTAGGGTTTATGGATTGATGATATTATGTTATTTGTTCTATTTTGGCTATATATTATCGGTTATCTTGATTGATGTATTGTGTGTGTACTATATTGACCTCTTTTTCTACACAGTACACTCATTTTATGTGTAAGAATATATTTTAATGTAATGTAATGAAGTCTTTCCCTTATATATCAATTATATGCTTTCTATTTCTATCTTTTTGAATGATGACAAAAAGGGGAAGAAATAAGGGAAATATAAGATTAAGAAATAAGAAAAATATAAGACTATATGAGAAAAAAAAGAAATATGAGAAGATAAGAGAAATATAAGAAGATATGGCATCTTAAAAATAAAATCATGAAGCAAATAATGAATAACCAAGAAGTAAATGAAAGACTTAAATATAGTTATTGAAGACTATAATTATTAAACTATTGGAGAATCTATAATTATCTATGAAGCTGGCATAATGATGAATTTTCGCTCAAATTCTTGCTTTAATACATTTATTAGCTCTAATGCATTTGATATGCTATGATACATTTTGATACATTTAATTTGATAATTAATTCTACCTCTAATACATTAACTCTGATACAACTTTTCCTTGAAATTCACTTCCATGTGGAAACATTATGACTTGATGCAAATTTTCAAAATCTTTAACTTTAATACTTTGACAAACACACCATTAAAATCTTTGTATCATTAAGCCTAATTTATCTTTCTTAATTTCCTTTGCTCTGATACATTATTAAAGTTATCATGATCAAATACACTCAATTCATATTTTGTTTGATATAAGTACATTGAGTGCATTTATTGCTTAAACTCAAAAGTTTTGTCACCATCAAAAGAAGAAAGATGATTGATCTAAGGATTAATTTTGATGAATATAAAATATTCTAGTACTAATTTTAATATTAATGAGTTGGTCAAGTTCCTACGTAGATGTTTTCAGAAAACTAAAATCACTCTTGGAAAGCTTGTATCAATTGAAAAGTTTTGGAAGCACAAGAAGATGACTAGATAAAGCTATATTACAAGAAATCAAGAGAAAGGAATTTAGAGTCAACTCCTAGATCAAAATAGTCGACTCTAGCATGCATTTTTCAAGTGGCATAGACTAGAAGTCGACCACTACTTAAGTAAAGTCAACTCCCTTAGTTAGACAGAATGCAGAAGTTTCAGTGCTAGAACTCGAGTCGACCTCTTCTTAAGTACAAGTCAACTCTCTCAGAAAAAATAAAGAAGTACTTTTATAGTATAGTCTTTGAGCTAACTTCTACTTGACTATGAGCTGACTCATAGTTGCTGGAGTCGATCCCTACTTAGCCTTGAGTTGACTCGACTACACAGTTGACAATGATAATAACTAGTTCTACATAAATTCTAGATTTTTTTAAATAGTTTTCAATAGCTAGTTTTTGATCCTCAATGGCTAGAAATGGCTAGTTTGGCTTTGTTGGAGTATTTAAATGCTTTCAAACTTGATTATGTTAGATATATGCCCTAGAAGCTAATCAGGCTAACATATTTATTCTTTCTAGGATATAGTTTTGTACATAACTTTTATTTGTTAATAAAATTGGGTTGTTTTCTTCCATTCTTGTTGTGTATATGTCCATGAATTGTCTAATGAATTAAGAAGATCATGACATATATCCTCAAGAGTTGAGAATTTAAGGCATGTGTCATTGATGATTAATTCATAAATTACTTTTAATTGATGGATCATCATGGGGACGATATTTGATCTGGTTTGATTGATGCATGGATCATCTTTATTTGGATAGATGAGTCTTAAATCTATAGTGTGCACACACTAGAGTGAGAGTATAGGTGGTTGTTAGAGATAAGGGTACCTAGTATGACCAAAATGAGAAGTCACTTGGATGTTTATCCACTCGTCAGTGATTTGTTCAATGTTATAGTGGTGTGAATAGTTCTTTAATCTATAGTTCTCGACTATTTATAATAAGGTTGCTATAGTTTGACTACACATATACTTGATTACCTAATCATATGGAGCCTTGTGGTGCATGTTGGCTACAATAGTTCAATGTAGGAGTAAGATATGCACCTAGATGGGATCTATCGACCTTGATAGAAAAGAAAAGTTCTATATGATTTATGAGACTGAGTTTTGAAAATGATGGCCATGGCAGTGTGAATGATGGAAACGGATTTTCATAAGGTTTCACATATAAACTCGAGACTAAAAAATCTTATATATGATGGATGATGGGATTTGATGAGTTTTTCATAACCTCCATCTTGTCGAAATCCATAATAGAAGAACTAAATCACACGATAACTACATCTAGAGGCTTATCTATTCCATTCTGTTAGATTGCCAATATATACTGCTAGGTATCACTGATGGATTGTGAGACCAATGAGAATAATTTTAATGGTTAATAATTCTTAATTGACTGAATTAAAATTATTCCAATCCACTAAAAGGAGTTTCAATGATATTGTTGATGGTAATCACAATATTTCGTAGAAACTATGGGATTATATGCAAAAGTGAATTAGTCTAGAATTTAACATTGGGCTTAAGAAGTCCTAATTAGATTAGGATTTATGAAATCCTAAGGGGTTTAAGTTCTCCATGCTAGCACATGGTTAAATCCAAATCCTCATGAGACTTGAACTCCTTATTGGATAAGGAGTTGACTAGTCAAAGCATATCATAAGAGAGTGCCAAGGGTTAGACACCTCATGCTTGCTTTCATGTGAAAAGAGAGGAGATATGAGCGGCATCCAAAGAGTTGCATGCCTAAAGGGAGGAGTCATTCTGTATTAAGGCATTAAATAGTCAAAGCCTTAAGCTCTTAGGACATATTTAGATCTATTTAAACTTCAAACCCTGAAAGTTATGGGAGAAGTTTTCATAGATCCAACGTGAGATTTGATCCCATGCCCCACCTAGCCACACACCCTCTCTCTCTCTCTCTCACATCCCTAGCCTCACGCAAAAGGGAGTTGGGCATTTCCTTTCTCACACCCAAGAGAGAAGAAAGTCTTCTCTCCCTCTTCTTTTATTCTTTCTTGCATCTAGATCAAGGGTTGATTCTGGTTGAGTGCTTATTTCAAGATTGGTGTCCGCTGATTTTTCTTAGAGAAGAAAAATCAAAATTAGTTGAGCATCCTAGACCGTTTCTATATGGATACCTATAAAGGCCCAACATTTGTGCAACTTCAATGGAACCTGTGAAGATTTGATCATTGAATCGCAATGAAGGTCTACCCATGCAAGGTGAAGATTTGATCTTCATAATTTTATTTTACATCTTGATCTTAACTATGAGGGATCCTATTTTTGAGATGCAATCTCATGCCTGCATGTGTGTTTTAATCTAATTTTATATTGCTACATTTTCTATTAGATTTTCTTCAAGTGGTATCAGAACCATCCTCATATACTTATGATTAGAATTAGAGATCTAAAATTTTTGATTAAGATTACTATTTCTCATGGTTTTGCTGCTGTGATGGTTGATCACAAGCAATCAAAATCATGAATTGAGGATCTAAAATTTACATTTCATGTATTAGATGCATGGGGTGATGATCATGGATAGATCCTTTTAGATATGTGATGTGCTTTGTGATGTGATTATGATGGCTATAGATTTGATCTATTCTTTGTATTTTTGGATGACTGCACACATCATATGATTTATGTATTTGGAGACTTATGAGTCTTATTAAAAGGGTTGTAGTAAATGTTATTATTTTGATCTTCTTGGTTATATTCTATGATGTGTTTGCACAACAATTGGTTGATCGATTTGCAAGCCTATAACACATGTTGGATGTGGATTGAGGGGGCGGTTGATTGATGCCCGATCAAAGAGTTGATCATGATCAAATCAAGAGTGCTCAGGATCAAATCAAAGAGTTGAAGATGATGAACCTGATTGACATGCATGTGTTTGTAACAGTTATCCTATGACCTGATTCAAGCTTAGTGGCTCGAGCCTGAATCATAGATCCATGAACATCACCAATTCAGCTGATTAGTTATTTGCATGCAATGTAGATAATTAATAATTAGATTAAACCAAAATTAAGTCTCTTTACATATATTAAGTCTAGTAGTCTTCCACTATCTTAGATGTGCGGGCATCCTACTGATTTTGATTATTCTCGATTGAATATAGTGATTTAGTTCCATTGAAAAGATGCAATCACTGTATTAGTATGAGATGTTGTAGAGTAAAAATGGGTTTGGAACCAATAACTATTAGGTGAGGACCCAACGATGGCTTTACATCTACATTTGAATGGTGGGTCTGAATTAATTATGGAATGGGGCCAATAACTTTTAGATGAGGCCTTCATAACCTAGAAAATCGACATCGCTGTAACTTGCTTGAGAAGCATCGGACAAGTTTTGTCCACTCATTGGTTTGCATGTCACCAATAACTATTAGGTGAGGTGCATGTTGATCAATAGAATCATAGTACCTACTTGAAATCCTAATCATGAAGGGTTTCCATCTCTCTACCTAAGGAGTGTAAAAAATTCAAGAAAATAGTCAGAGGCATATTTGTTTCAAAATTCTAAAACAAATATTAGTATCAAGTACAAATATCTAAGTAGAATCTTTACTCTCTATAGTTTACCATGTCAACATCTAACCTTCTAGCCTAGATCCTTGAAATTAACCATTTAACTGGACCTAATTATAAAGACCGACTAAGAAACTTAAAAATTATTTTAAGTCTAGAAAAGCTTAGCTATGTACTCGATCAAGATGTCCCAGTATTATCAAACCATCTAATTGCTGATCAAAGGGAAGCACTAGAAAAATGGACGGATGACGACAATAAGGTCAGGTGCTATGTTTTGGTGTCAATGTCTAATGAACTTCAACACTAGTATGAGAATATGAAGATTGCTAGGGCTATGCTGACTCACCTACAAGAGTTGTATGGTGAGGAGAGTCAATCTGTGCATGATGAAGTGTCCAAGAGACTCTTCAGTGATAAGATGCCTGAAGGATAGTCTATCCACGATCATTGTTTGATAATGATTATGGACTTCAAAAAGCTTGAGAAGCTCAGTATGACTATGCATAAGAAATTACAAGTAGATTTGATCATGCAATCCCTTACTGGTTTATATGGATAGTTTATAGTAAACTACCATATGAATTAGATTGATTGCATCCTGGCTAAATTGTTGAACATGTTGGTGACTACTGAGAGGATCTTGAAGAGTTTGAGGGGCATGGTTCTCGCTATTGAGCAAGCTTCTACTATTAAGACAAAATCTGCTTGGAAGAAAAAGAAATCTATGAAGAAATGAAAGTTCGAGAACAAACCAAAGAAGGAAGCTCCGTAGAAGGCTACTAACAAATGATAGTGTTTTCACTACATTGTTGATAGCCATTGGAAAAGGAACTATCCTATATACTTGGAGAGCCTAAAAGAAAGCAAAGAGGACAAACCTTCAAAAATTATATCAGATCTACTCATTATTAAAACTAACCTTATAGTTTCTTTTACTTCTAGTTGGATTATAGACTCTGGTTTGAGTGCTCACTTATTTATTTTAATGTAGGGTCTAAAAAAAAGTAGAAGACTGAGACAAGGTGAAGTAACCCTTCAGGTTGGCAATGGGGCAAGAGTTGCTACTATTGCTGTGGGCTCTTCCCTTTAGGGGTGTAGAAGGACTCCTCCTTTTAGGCTTGCAACTTTTTGGACTTATTTAGATCTATTTAAACTTCAAATACTAAGAGTTATGGGATAAGTTTTCATGGATCCAACATGAGATTTGATCCCACACCCCCCATAGCCGCATACCCTCTCTCTCTCTCTCTCATGTCCCTAGCCTCATGCAAAAGGGAGTTGGGTGTTTCCTTTCTCATGCCCACGAGACAAGAAAGTCTTCTCTCCCTCTTCTTTTATTCTTTCTTGCATCTAGACCAAGGGTTGGTTCAGGTTTAGAGCTGATTTTAAGATTGGTGTGCACTAATTTTTTTTGGAGAAGAAAAACCAAAATCAAAGGAGCATCCTAGACCATTCCTGTATGGATACCTATAGAGGTTAGATGCATGTGTGGCTTCAACGAAACCCATAAAGATATCCACGATCATTGAATTATAGTGAAAATGTATCCATGGAAGGTGAAGATCTAATCTTCATACTTTTATTTAACTATAAAGGATCCTATTTTTGAGATGCAATCTCATAACTACATGTGTGTTTTAATATGATTTTATTCTACTGCATTTTCTAAATTAATCATGCATGCTTGTCGAATTTCCTTCAGATAAAAGTAAGAGAGAAGAGCCAAGAGAAAGACAAAGAAAGAGAACAACCAACTTTGAGCTCAAAAGCATTCATTTAGCATTCAAGAGAGCTGAAAGCAATCAATTTCCTGAAGCATTCAAAGAGTTTCTCAGTGCATTGATTGAAAAGCTTCCTCAACATATTTTCTAAAGAGTTTCATTGACTTTTATTTGCTCTATTATGAGCTTTTATTGTGTCTACATTTGCATTTCTTAGCCTTTGCTATAAGTTTCAATTGGGATTGAAACATGGAGAAAGGCATGTCCAAGTCTGGAATTGGATTGAGTTTGTTTGAAAAAGCCTAGGAGAGGCTTTGGAAAGTAGTTTTGGTTGATTTTCATAATGAAAATTATTAGCACAGAAAATGGATGCTAACACTGGAGCTCGTTGGAGCTGGAAGAGATGGTCACTGCTCGAACCTGCAAGATAAAGTCTAGATCGGAGATGGGTGTGTTGATCTTAGATTGATTTTGATAATAACAAAAGCATTTGAGTATAGATTGTTAATGTACTAACATTATTTGTGAGGATGTGTAGTTGTAAAATTCTAGAGCTCACAAACTCTAAGTGCTTCCATTCATCCAAATGAAGATTTATTTCACTCAAGATTTTAGAAAAGATACTTTAGAGTGGACACATCTTTCAAAAGATTTTAATGAAGGATAAATCAAGGCAAAAAGATAAGTCTAATCTACAAAGTAAATTAGAAAAGAAAGGATCACAAATAGTGTTTGGCATGCATGGCACTCAAATTGGGCCAACCCAGTCTGAGATTGAGCTGACCTAGTCTCAGTGAAAGTAAAAGATAGAAAGGGCAAAAAGCAAAACTTTTCATGACCCAGGGGACTAAGCCGATCTAGTTTTTAACTGAGCTGATCCAGTGGCAACTAGGCTAACCCAGTCAGAAAGATAGTCATCCTAGTCTCAGAAGATAGCAAAAGATAGAAATAGATATTTTGGGATCACTGAGACTAAGCCAACTCAGCTGAAAACTAAGCTAACCTAGTTTAGACTAAGCCAACCTAGTCAAAAACTGGGCCAGCCTAGTGTCTGTAATGGCTAGTTTTCAATTTCATAGCTTTTTCACTCCATACACCTTTCAACAACTATTTTTTATCTTCAAATGGCTAGATCACTTTCAGAAGCCATTCTAGCTAACTTTTAATAGTGAAAAATCTTAGGAATACTTAAGAAAACATTTGGGATAAGAAAGACAACTTTTAAACTTGCAAAGAGAGCTTCCAAGCAGATTTTCAGTATATTCAAGTGTGTGAGCAATATAGTAAAAAGAAAGAAATAATCTTTAGACATACCTTTATCCTTCCAACATCCTCACTCTGAGAGAATTAGGCTATTGCTATCAAAGATCATCTACTACTTTCCTCAAGCATTCAAAGAGAAGAAATTAAGCCAACAAGCCAACCTCCTAGAATTTCTTCTCTTAAGCTTCAAAGAGTTTATTTTTATTTTTAATTATTATATATTTTTTTATTTTAAGTATCTTGGGGTGAGAAACTTGGGTTAGTCCAAGCCTAGAGTTGGACATTGTATGGTTTGATTGATGAGCTAAATTTAAAATCAATCGAGGTTGATTGTTAGCACGAAAAAATAATCATTGTATGGTTATGGTTGGTGAGCCATGATCAAAATCAACTATGTTGGATTGTAAATCCAAGTAAAACAATCAAGTTGTAATCAAGCCTCATGATTATAGTTGAATTCCTATGTGGTTTACTTAGGGAGTGGACATAGATGCTAAGTTTGGCGCCGAGCCACTATAAAATTATTATGCTTGTGATTGTATGTTATTGCTCTATTACTTTCATTCACTGCATATTACATTGCTTATTTTATTTAAGTTTATAACTAGTTTAATTTGCTCGTATGTCAAGCTTAAATTTTAAATACCCAATTCACCCCCCTCTTGGGAAGCCATACTTGGGCAACAAGTGATATCAGAGCAGGTGCTCTTATATTAGTTGTTGATCAAACTATCAAAGAGCTAGAGATTAAATGGCAATCCCAATTGGGACTCCATTGGTTGAAGGGCAATCAATCAATAGACCCCTGCTATTTAATGAAACTAATTATACATATTGGAAGGCAAGATTGAGAATATTCATCCAAGTACAAGATTATGACATGTGGAATGTCATAATATTAGGACCTCATGCACCAACAATTATAGTTGTTGGAGTGTCTACCCCAAAACCTAAAAAGGATTAGGATGAACATGATCAAAAGAAAGCTCAACTTAATGCTAAAGCTATGAATGTTTTATATTATGCTTTGGATGCTAATGAGTTTAATAGAATATCAACATGTTCATCTGCTAAAAAAATTTGGAATAGACATGAAGTTACCCATGAGGATACTAATCAAGTCAGGAAATCAAAGATAAATATATTGGTACATAAGTATGAGTTATTTAAAATAGAACCACATGAATCCATTACTGAAATGTTTGCTAGATTCACTGATATTCTAAATGGTTTGAAAAGTCTTGCAAAAAATTATTCTAATAATTCTAATAGCGATGTTGTACACAAAATCCTTAGATCTTTGCCAAAGAATTGGGAGCCAAAGGTGACTACCATTCAAGTGGTGAATGACTTAAACACTCTTGCATTGGAGGAGTTAATTGGGATACTCATGACCCATGAGCTGAACATGATCCAAGTAAAAGAAGAGGAAGGAAAAGAAGAACATAGCACTCAAAGCTGCTACCATGTATGAAGAGAAAAGCAACTCCAAACAAGACTCAAAGGATGATGATAAAATGGCACTAATTACTAGAAGGTTCAAGAAATTCATGAAAAAAAGGAAGAAGTTTGAACCAAGAAAAAGAAATTTTAGCAAGGGTGAAAGTAGCAAAGAAAGAGAAAGCAAAAAAGAGAAGGATCAAATCATTTGTTATGAGTGTAAGAAGCCCGGAAAGTTTTGAATGGCCGATCCACTATTGAAGAAGAGCTCAAAGAAATCAAGGAAGAAAGTGTTAAAAGCAACATGGAACAATGATGAAGAGTCATCTTCAAGTGAAGAAGAATGTCTAAGAGAAGAAAAAGCAAATCTTTGTCTTATGGCATTGGAGGATGAGGTAAACCAAGATGACTCAATTTTTGAATTTACATTTGAGGAATTATATGAAGTCTTTAATGATTTACTCTATGATTTCAAAATGCTATCTCATAAGAACAAAGAACTAAAGAAAGAGAATCAATCTTTAAGTAAAGATAAAGCTCATATAGAAGAAAATGTGAGGGAATTACAAACTAATCTAGATGAATGAAATGAAAAGATTGTATCCTTATAAGATGAAGTAACAAGATTAAGATCTATAGTAGATAGATATATGCTAAGCTCTAAAAATTTATAAAAGATTATTGAAAATCAAAAGATGGCCATTGATAAAGCTTGTATAGGGTGTGATCCATCAAGAAAGCAAAAATCATTAAAGAATGTATATGCAAAATCTCAAAATTATAGTAGAAACATTACATGTTACAGATGTAACAAAATTGGACATAAATTTATTGAATGCAAAATCTATAATTCAAGCAAATCAAAAGTAAAACAAATTTTAGTTCAAAAGAAACCATTTGTGCTAATCCCAAAGGATCCAAGTTAGCTTGGGTACCTAAGTTTACTTGATTGCTTGTGTAGGTGTGCTTGGCATCCATAGGAGCTAAAAGAAGATAGTACCTTGATAGTGGATGCTCGAGACACATGATGTAAGATAAATTATAATTTCTCTTTAGAAGCTAAAGATGGAGGTGTTGTGACATTTGGAGAGAACGGTAAAAAAAAATCATTGATATCGATAATATCTTGATAACACCCTCTACTAGCATAGAAAATATTTTATATGTTGAATGATTAATATATAACTTACTTAGCATAAGCCAACTTTGTGATAAGGGCTTTAATATTTCATTCAAATCATCTCATTACATTGTAACTAGTTTTTTAAATGAAAGAATTAAATTCATAGAAAAAGAACATGAAAATGTTTACATTATTGATCTTGATGAACTTAAAAATAAAAATATTGAGTGTCTTGTTGCTATGAATGATAAACTAAATAAATCAAGTTGGATTTAGCATAATAGATTAGGTCATGCAAGTGTGGACTCACTAGCAATATTAATTAAACCTGATTTAGTAAAGGATTTATCTAAAAAAATTTTTGAAAAGGACAAAATTTGTAAAGCATGCCAACTTGGCAAACAAACAAAATCTTCTTTCAAATTCAATAATATTGTTTTAACTACTAGGCCTCTAGAACTACTTCATCTATATTTATTTGGACCTATTTCAAGTACTAGTCTAGGAGAAAAAAGATATAGCTTTGATATAATAGATGATTTCTCAAGATATACATGGGTTTTATTTTTATCTCATAAAGATAATGCTTTTGATATGTTTGTTGATCTATTTAACAAAATCACAAAGAAAAAAATGCAATATTTTATATATAAGAAGTAATCATAGCATGAAATTTGAAAATCAAAAATTTGAAAGCTTTTTCTCTAAGAATGGAATCAGTCATAACTTTTTAGCACCTAGGACACCCCAACTAAATGAGATGATAGAAAGAAAGAATAGAACATTGATTGAAATGGCATGAACCATGCTTTGTGCAAGCAACCTTCCAAAATATTCTTAGGGAGAAGCTATTAACACCGCATGGTTCATACTTTAAAATTAGTCTAATTAGTGCTAAATAGAGCTCTAATTAGACTAATCTTAAAGAAAACTCAATATGAACTCTATAAACAAAAGAAGCCAAATATTTCATACTTTAAAATCTTTAGATGTAGATGTTTCATTCTTATAAATGGTAAAGATAAGTGAGGAAAGTTTGATGCAAAATCAGATGAAGAAATTTTTCTAGGATATTCATCATATAGTAAAACATATAGAGTATTTAACAAAAGAACATTGATTATGAAAGAATCCGTGCATGTTATTTTTGATGAAACTAACTTTCTTAAAATAAGAGAAGAACAGCTTGATGTGGATGCAGAAATTTTAGAAAACAAAATGAAAGATATATCATTTGACGATACTCCCTCTCAAGAAAAAGAAGATAAAGAGCAAGAGGTTGAAGAAGTAATGCCACAATCTCAAGATGATCAAGGTACATCCAACTTACCAAAGAAATGGAGGTATGATTATAATCATCCTAAGAAATTAATAATAGATGATCCATCTCATGGAGTTAGAACTAGATCATCTCTTAGGAAAGGTATGAATCATATTGCATTTGTATCTCATTTAAAACCTAAAAATATAATTAAAGCTGAAAAAGATCCAAATTGGATATTAGCAATGCAAGAAAAGTTAAACCAATTTTAAAGAAATAAAATTTGAAAATTAGTTGAAAGACCTAAAAATTCTTTTATAATTGGTACAAAATGGATCTTTAAAAATAAATAAGATGAGAAGGGCAATGTAATTAGAAATAAGGCTAGATTGATTGCGCAAGGATACAAATAAGAAAAGGGTATTGATTTTGATGAGTCCTTTGCATCCGTAGCTAGACTTGAAGCTATTAGATTGCTCTTAGCATTTGCATGCTTCATGAATTTTAAACTTTGTTAAATGGATGTGAAGAGTATATTTTTAAATGGTTTAAATAAAAAAGAAGTTTATATAGAACAACCTCCAAGCTTTAAAAGTCAAGATTTACCTAATCATGTATATAAACTTAAGAAAGTACTATATGGATTAAAACAAGCACCTAGGGCTTGGTATGATAGATTAAGTTCTTATTAAACAATAATTTTAAAAAGATAATGTAGATAAAATACTATTTATTAAAAAAAAATCAAGTGATCTATTAATTATCCAATTATATATTGATGATATTATATTCTATGCTACTAATGAGATTTTCTGTAGAGGGTTTGCTAATCTCATACCAGGTGAGTTCGAGATAAGCATGATGGAAGAGCTCAACTTCTTCCTCGAACTCCAAATCAAGCAATCAAATAAGGGGATCTTCATCAACCAAAGTAAATACATCAAAAAATGTTAAAATAATTTGGGACGGAGAATGTCAAAGAAAGTGGCATCCCCATGAGCACAAGTTGCAAGCTTGATCAAGATCCAAAAGAAAAAGTAGTAGATCCTAAGCTATATTGAGATATGATTAGATCTTTACTATATTTAACTACAAGTAGGCTGGACATAATGTTTAGTGTATGCATGTGTGTGCGTTATCAATCAAATTCTAAGGAATTACATGTATTAGCAGTTAAAAGAATCTTTAAGTATCTAATAAATACTCAAGATATTGGTTTATGGTACTCTAAACAATCTTTATTAGATTTAATTGGTTATAGTGATTCAAATTTTGCTGGTTGTTGCTTCGATAGAAAGAGTACAAGTGGTATATATTAATTTCTAGGAGTGAATTTGATCTCTTAGTTTAGCAAGAAACAAAACTCAGTAGCCTTGTCTATAGTGGAAGCTGAATACATTACTATAGGAAGTTATTGTGCTCAACTATTATGGATCAAACAATAATTAGAAGATTATGGTATTACTTGAAATAACATTCCTATTCGATGTGACAACACAAGTATAATAAATTTAATTAAAAATTATATATTACATTTAAGAACAAAACATATAGAACTAAGACATCATTTTATTAGAGAGTATGTTCAAAATAACGATATACTTCTTGAATATGCACCTACTAAAAATTAAGTTGTTGATATCTTTACTAAACCCTTGAATGAAGAAAGATTTTGCATAATTAGAAAGCAATTAGGTTTATTTGATCTAATATGTTAAATAAATATTTTATGATAATTGATTTTCATATGATGAAATGATTAATTTTGATATGATAAATTTTTTTATATTTATTCAATTTTTATCTCATTTAGAAAAGAAAAATAGATGGCAAAATTTCTAGCCTTGAAACTTAGAAGATTTAGCTCTGTGCCAAACTAAGTTGTCCCACATTTTTTCTTCTAAAAAACTTAGTCGACCGAGTACTGGGCCGACTCAATTTTTCTTCATAAAAAAATTAGGCCGGTTAAGTTGTTAGGATTCCTGTTTTTAAAATGGAAAGATCGACGGCTTTTTAAGAGTTCGTCTCTTAGCCATCTCTCAAGAAAAATCTAGGAACCCTAAAACCCACCCCTAGAAATCCATTTCCATTGAATTTGAGTGGGATTTTTGAATCATGCCATGCAAGAAACAAACTATAACTCCTCGAATTAAGCATACATGTCTAGTTCCATCGTCTAGAAGAGGGATTTATGGTGAAGAATGGTGGACAAAGTTTCGAGAAGACCGTTCATCTAGGTCGTCTCAGTCTCCTTCACCTCTTCCTAGACCATCCACTCAACCCCCTCAGCCTCCGATTTTTGCACCATCTCCCTCTTCCACACCCATTCCTCTCTCTTCTAGGGCTGTTACGATTGGTAGAAGAGAGGACTTTGATTTCTTAACAAGTGAGGGATTCGAGTTTGGAGAAGGCTTGAAATATCAAGGATGGGAATACCTCTATGGGATTAATCTTCCAACCTATCCAAATCTAGTATGGGAGTTCTATGGAAATGCTAGGATTAGACCTAGTTTATTTGAGTCGAAGGTAAAGAAAGTTAAGATCAATTTGACCATAGAAAAATTAGGTAGTTTACTTAGGGCACCCGCTAAAGGAGCTGAAAGACTTGATGATCGAGTAAGTTGGTTGTGGTTGCTATTTGGTAGGAAAGATGCTATGCACATTAAAGAGATTCATGCTAGAGATCTATCAGTTGAGCATAGACTACTTCATCACATTTCAGCTAGGATTCTAGTTCCCAAAGTAGGAAGATTTGATTTTCTGAAGAAGAACGACATAGCTATTATGTATCATATTCTGATGAGAGAAAAATTCAATCTTTCAGCTCTGATATTGAGGGTGATGCAAGAAGCATCCCAATTGGTGAAGCCTACTTTGCCATACGGAATGTTCCTGACTTTAGTGTTTCAAGATTTTGGAGTTAGTCTGGAAGGAGAACCCAGTAAGAAGCTGCAACATTGTGACACTTACAATTTGAAATCAATGCATAAGATGAAGTTCAAGAAAGTAAATGATATTTGGGTGAAGCTAAATGAAGAAGGGGAAGAAAGACATATGCCAGAGCTCGTACCACAACATCCAATGCTTGCTCCATCTTCGTCCATTGTCAGACTAGATGCAGATCAAACTGAGGAGATAGTGCAGCACGTATCGGCCAGAGTATATGATAGACTCTCAGGTGGTCTTTTCTCGTTGATAAAAAATGCTGTGAGGAAGGTGTTTACCAAACAACATACTTCAACACCCATGGATCCACCCTCATCCGACTCTCCAGAGCATAGTGTAGATTAGGCTGCATATAGGATCCATTTAGTTATACCTAGAGTATTTTGGTTGTAAAAGTCCATGATATGTAATGTTCAAACTTCAGTATTTTGTGAACTTGAAACTTTTTGTATCTATAAATGAATGAAATTTGATTTTGGATTGCATTGTATCAAATTATCTTAATGAATGAATGAATTTATCTCTTTTCATGTTTGATCAATTCTCTCCTTATATTGTGTGTTTGATTTTTTTTTGATAATGACAAAAAGAGGGAGAAAAATGAGTATAAAATGATAATTAAAATTGAAATTAAGTGAAAAGAATGAGTATTACTTAAGTAAGAACTAAATAAAAAATATGCAAGCAATTGTAATTCAATTGTAATAACAAATATGGAAGAAATCATGATAATTCAATTGTAATTACAAACATAGAAGAAATCATGATTTGAATTGCTAAATTGAAACCTTGGCACATAGTAAGGGGGAGCAACACAAAATTTGACTTAAATTGAACATAACTATCATATTCAAGGGGAGCACATGTAAATTAATAAAATCTAAATAAATATGATGTATAAGTTAATTGGTAAGATTAAATGATTATATCATTTTGAAATATAAAGAAAAGATTATACTTAAAAGATTTTGTCATCATCAAAAAGGAGAAGATTGTTGATCCTAGATTGATTTTGATGATTACAAAAGCATTTGAGTATAGATTATTAATGTACTAACATTGTTTGTGAGGATGTGTAGTTGTAAAATTCAAGAGCTCACAAACTCCAAGTGTTTTCATTCACCTAAATGAAAATTCATTTCACTCAAGATTTTAGAGAAGATACTTTAGAGTGGATACATCTTTTAAGAGCTTTTAATGAAGGATAAATTAAGGCAAAAAGGCAAGTCTAACCTACAAAATGAATTGGAGAAGAAAGGATCATAAATAGTATTTAGCATGCAAACTAGGCTGACCCAGTCTAAGACTGAGCCAACCTAGTCTCATTCGAAGCAAAAGATAGAAAGAATAGAAAGCAAGACTTTTCTTGATCCAGGGGACAGAGTCGATCTAGCTTTTAACTGAGCTGACCTAGTGGCAACTTAGTCGATCCAGTGGCAAAGGTAGTCGTCCTAGTCTCAAAAGATAGCAAAAGATAGAAATAGGTATTTTAGGATCACTAAGATTGAGCCAAACTAGCTAAAAACTAAGCTGACCCAGTCAAAAACTGAGCCAGCCCAGCGCTTGTAATGGCTAGTTTTCAGTTTTGCAGCTTTTTCACTCCACACGCCTTCCAATGGCTATTTTTGATCTTCCAATGGCTAGATCACTTCTAGAAGCCCATCTAGCTAACTTGTAAAGATGGAAAATCTCAGGAATACTTAAGAGAACAATTGGGATAAGAAAGATAATTTTTGAACTTGCAAAGAGAGCTTCCAAGCAGATTTTTAGTGTAAATGTGTGAGCAATATAGTGAAATGGAAGGTGTAATCTTTAGACATATCTTTGTCCCACCAACATCCTTACTCTGAGAGAAGTCAAGCTATTGCTATCAAAGATTATCTATTACTTTCCTCAAGCATTCAAAAAGAAAAAATCAATCCAACAAGCCCAACTTCCAAAATTTCTTCTCTTAAGCTTCAAAGAGTTTGTTTTTATTTTTTATTATATTTTTCTTTTTATTTCAAGTTTTTTGGGATGAAAAATTAGGTTTGTCCTAGCCTAGAGTTGGACGTTGTATGGTTTGATTGGTGAGCCAAAGTTAAAATCAATCGAGGTTGATTGTTAGCCTAGAAAAATAATCATTGGTTGTGGTTAGTGAGTCAAGATCAAAACCAACTAGGTTGGATTATAAATCCAAGTAAAACAATCGGACTATAATCAAGCCTCATGATTATAGTTGAATTTCTAAATGATTTACTTAGGAAGTGGACGTAGGTGCTGAGTTTGGCACCAAACTATTATAAAATTATTATGTTTGTGATTGTGTGTTATTGTTCTATTACTTTCATTCACTGCACGTTACATTGCTTGTTTTATTTAAGCACATAACTAGTTTAATTTACTCATATCTCAAGCTTAAATTTTAAAAATCCAATTCACCCTCCCTCTTGGAAAGCCATACTTGGGCAACAGTATGGCTCCAGCAGGACCCTCTGACGATCAAGTCAGTTCTCTGGCCAATAAGAATGAAGTTCACAAGAATTTTGAATAGAGAGGAGAGCTTAGTGCTTAGAAATAAAAATGTATCTAGAGGGTTCCTTTTATAGGTGGAGCTCCTAACAGAATGATAGTGACTGCCATAACAGAATGTCAGTAGGCCATTCGGACTATGCAGAATTTGTTATGAAGATTGGGCTATCATTTATCATGACTTGTAGGTAGTTGGATTTAATTTGATAGAGCTCGGATGAAAGGCTAGAGCTCTGTGCTTGATTGCATGTCATTCATATTAGGGATGGAGAACTCAAAATCGAACTAGCCAAACTTGAAGGTCGGCTTCTTAAGTAGCTGGTGATGGACTCATGATTGGATTCTACTGAGGTTGCCTTTGATAGCTCTCAAAAGCTCAGCCACCTTCAAGATCGGTCGAGAGAAGATGTAAACATTTAGATCGAAAGCAAGGGAACAACAGGCTCTCTGATGGGGACTGCAGTTTGACTCCTACTTTTGGAAGTTCGGTCGCCTCTTCCAAGTGAATTTGGACCTATGTCGGTGGCAAAGTCCTCTTACTAACCCAAGTGCATTTGGCCGAGGTCCTTATGCTAATTCAAATCCATCCAGTTGAAGTTTATAAGAGGCAGTCAATAGCATCTGCCATCCATAGTGAAGGAATTCGATCGGGTAGGAGTTTGGGAACTATTGAGGTCGGGTAGTGCAGGAGACCTACTTAAGGTGACTATTGTTCAATCAAAACTATAGGTTAAAATAAAGGAATTCAGTCGCCCTCGAGATCATCCAGTGATTGAAGTGGAGTGGTACTGTTCAAGCTCATCCAGTCGAACTTCATCACCCAACCTTGGCTGGGTCTACAATTACAAAGCTGCCTGGGAGTTTAAGACTTGTTGCCATGATTCCAAGCTGCGCCTCATCAAGGTTGGACATTGAGCAGGGCTTCGATAGGAGCTATTTTACCCCCAACACTTATCCTCCTACTCCCAAGTCCGAAGTTTGGATGAAGGAAGTATAAAATCCATGATTGTCGAAGTCCCTCCTAGCTTCTTGCTCTCGAGAGATGAAATGATTTTGGCTTTCTTCCCAATTAGCATTGAAGTTTCCCGAACCTCCAGTGATTTGAAAAGACTGGAGTTCAAAATTCCCCCCAGGGAAAAGCTTGAGGTATGGCTCCATTAACTCCCTGTCAGTTCGTCAGTCATTGTCATGATGAGTGGGACACACGGTGAATGGGGATGGGGTAGAGGGGATCTACAATCATAACCTCCTCCGATATTTTAACACTACTCCACCCGACTTTCTATTCTCACGTAGATCCATCTTCTCCCTCTGCTCTTTCTCTCCTTTGGGCCTTCCATTCACTTCCCATTGTGATTCCTCTATCTGTCGGTGCCTCTCCCATCTGACTTCCTCCCTTCCAACCATTCCCCCAAGATCTTCGATCAACCTAGGTTAGTTTTCTGACCTCTCCTTCCTATTTCTTTGCTTATTAGTCCCATACGAGTACTAGGTATAGACATTTTAGAGAATGCATTGTAAAATAAAACATCAGCAGAGCTTTCATTATCAATTAAAATACGACATACATCATAATCAGCAATATTTAAAAAAACTATAACCTCGTCATTATGCAGAAATTGAACCCCTTACGCATCTTGTTCAGTGAAAATGATGGGCTCTTCAGTCTTCTACTACTTTAATGATTCTGCAAATCCACTCACTCCCCCCTATCGATGTCCCCCAGTGATGGTGTTAATGATCCCAAGCGGGGGTCGATCTTCTTGCTGTTCATCCCATCGAGGTGGCACTGGTTGCTAGGATGCTCTTGGCCGATCTTCTCTTCTTTCAGATCGACACTGCAAAAATCAGTCTAACCGACCTCACCTAATGAGCTCCTCAATCTTATCCTAGAGCTAGATGCATTCCTCAGTATCGTGACCATGGTCATGATGGTAGAGACAGTACTTGTTAGGATTACACTTGTCAGGATGAGTGCACATCCTTTTAGGCAAGAGTTCCACCGTGCCCTTCAATCCAGGCTCTTCTATTGATGAGCTTGAGGTGGAGTCTGAGCTCGTCAGTGCTTAAGAGTTTTGGAGCACAATCGAGCTTCACTCGGCTACTTAACAACTATAGGCTTGCACAATTTACCCACCTACCACTCTCTTATGACCTCTTCATCTCTCAGCCTGAAGGCCTCCTCTGTTTGGGCATAGCCTTCAGCCTAGGCCAGTATGTCAGCGAAGTCCCGGGGATACTTCTCCAAAGAGAAGAGAAGATCATTCTTCTAAAGGCCATCTTTCAATGCGGCCATGATAATAGATTGGTTCAGATTGCAGACCTCTAAAGCAGTAGCATTGATATTGTTGACATAAGCTCAAATGGACTCTTCTTCTTTCTACTTGATGTTGATGAGAGAGTTGGATCCTTGCCTCTTGCATCAGCTACTAATGAAATGAGCCATGAATTCATGGCTTAGTTAATCAAAAGAGAAGATGGTACCCAATTTCAGATCCGAGTACTAGTTTCTTGTTGCTCCTTTTAGAGTAGAGGAAAAAGCACAGTAGAGAATGGCATCAGGAGCACCTTGGAGCAGCATCATGGTCCTGAAGGCTTCAAGATGGTCAACTGGGTCAACGGTCCCATCGTAACTTTCAAACTGAAGAAGCTTGAAGTTTGGTGAGATGGGCTCCTACATGATTCAGATAGAAAAGAGGGGATTAGTGCAGATGTCATCATTGTGCACTAGGATGGCTTGGCAGAGTTCCTCAATCCATCAATTCATTTCTTAGAGCTTCTAATCGAGAAGATCATCTCGATCATGGATCTCAAAGGACAAGTGGCTCAAGGGAGGTAGAGATCTTCTGGGGGTCAAATCATGATCAGAGTAGGGGCTCTCTACTCTTTGCTTTCTCTTTCTATGGGTCACCGACCGACTCACCCAGATCGAGCTTCTCTATGCTAGATCTCGATACTCCAGCAAGGGTCCCTCTGGTTGGACTGATGCTAGGGGCTATTGCATAGCCTGCACTACTTCAGTGAGGCCCTTAACCTGCTGCACTAGCAAGTTAAATTGCTCCAAATCTACCATAACTGTTGATGGAGGTTGAGGTGCTGGTGATGAGGTTGGAGCAGGTGGATTTACTAATTCTAGGTTGGATTCGATGGCAGTAGTGAGGGATCGCCTCGAAGGAGCTCTCCTAGGAGGCATTTTACCAAAATAAGAGGAAGATCAGTAGGAAATAAAGGAGAAATGGAAAGAGAAAGATGATAACTTCAACTGTAAACTTCTTTTAGAACAAGTGCTCAAAGTTCCTTCCTCTAGCACCAATCCTATTGGCGTAGAAAATGGCTGCTAACGCTAGAGCTCACTGGAGCTGGAAGAGATGGCCGCTATTGGGACCTGCAAGATGAAGTCTAGATCAAAGATGGGTGGCTCTGGCGGGATCTTTCGATGGTCAAGTCAGTTCTCTAGCCAATAAGAATGGAGTTCATAGAAATTTTGAATAGAGAATAGAGCTTAGTGCTTAGAAATGAAAACGTATCTAGAGGGTTTCTTTTTATAGATGGAGCTCGTAACAAAATGATAGTGACAGCCATAAGAAAATGTCAATAGGCCATTCAGGCCATGCGGAGTTTGTTACAGAGATTGGGCTATCATTTGTCATGACTTATAGGTAGTTGGATTTAATTTGATGGAGCTCAGATGAGAGGCTGAAGCTCTGTGCTTGGTAGCAGGTCATTCATATTATGGATGGAGAACTTGAAATCGAACTAACCAAACTTGAAGGTCGACTTCTTAAGTAGCTGGTGATGGACTTGCAATTAGATTCTACCGGGGCTATCTTTGATAGCTCTCAGAAGCTTGACCACCTTCAAGCTCGGTCGAGAACAGATGTAAACATTTAGAATGGAAGCGAGGGAACAATAGACACTTTGATGAGGACTGCAACCTAACTCCTGCTTTTGGAAGTTCGGCCGCCTCTTCTGAATGAATTTGGACCTACATCGGTGGCAAAGTCCTCTTACTAACTTGAGTGCATTTGGCCGAGGTCCTTGTGCTGATTCAAATCCATCCAGTTGAAGTCTATAAGAGGCAGTCAATAGCATCTGCCATCCATAGTGAAGGAATTTAGGAGTTCGAAAACTATTGAGGTTAAGTGGTGTAGGAGACTTGGTCAGGGTGACTGTTGTTCAATCAAAACTATAGGTTGAAATAGAGAAATTCGACAGCTCTCGAGGTCATCCAGTAACTGAAGTGGGGTGGTACTATTCAAGCTCATCCAGTCAAACTTCATCACCCAACCTTGGCTGGGTTTGCAATTATAAAGCTGTCGGGAGTTCAAGACCTATCGCCATGATTCCAAGCTGCGCCTCATCAAGGTTGGACATCGAGCAGGGCTTCGGTGGGAGCTATTTTACCCCCAATAAAAATTAATTAAACTTAGATTATGAGCCTGAAAAATAATCTTGTTATAATCTATATACAGATTATAGTGGAGTTCTTAAGAAAGGCTTGAGGAGTGGATCTAGGTACTGGATTTGGCATAGAACCACTATAAATTCTTGGTGCTTATGTGTGGCTTCTCTTTAGCATATACTGCATCCAAATTACTCGTTTATTTTAGCATTTCTTAGTTTGTATCATCTCACTATAGAGTTTCAAATTTTACCAAATAATTTTTAAAATGACTATTGATGTTCAATAGAGTGTAGTGAGGTATGTCATCGAAGTATTAATACTTACCAATACTAAAATTAAGTAAAGAATATTAAACTTTTCTAATTTTTTTCTAAATTATCCTATCTTTATCTCTAAATCGTCTAAACATTCATATACGCAAGTATATTGTTACTTCCATTCTTTATTTATTAAAAACTTTTAATCACATTGCCCACCTTTTGATGCGAATATCATTGCTTTCTTAGGCAATGAAACTTGGTTACTTGATGAAAAAATAATATATTTTTTTATTTTAATATTATACCATTATTGAGTATCTTAACCGCTTAAGCTTTCTATTTGATCCATGTAACGAGTCTTGGACCAATAACTCCTAAACCAATTGACTTTAGGGCACTAGGTATAAAATATCCCTCGAGTTTACTAGCTCGAATAGAATAGGCTACGAGTTAAGACTAGCTTTATAACGAGTTTTTTTATCCTTTCAACCTTTTGATGCGAAACTTAATGCTTGCTTAGATAAAGAGATCCAGCTACTCTATATGAAGTACTTAAAAATTATTTTATTTTAGAATTAATTTTTTTAATGAAGAAATGTATGGTTATCCTATACAAGCCCATAAAAAGTAGACTCTTCTTTGATGCTACTAAGAAAAATCAAAAATACTCAAAGAAAAATTATTTATATTCTAAACTTAGCACTTTATTGACTTTTCTTAATACTTTGATCCCTCAATATCTCACAAATTTTCTTATCTGTGCATCAATTTTTTTAAAAAAATGCTTAGTTCAACTCAATTTTAAAGCATAATCGGGTGCCTAAATACTAAATACTAACTTCTTCAAGGACTTTAAAATTTTTTTATTCTCCTTCCCATATTAATCGATATTATCCTCAATGAAGAAGAAAAAATAATGGATATAATAAAGAATAAAAAATAATACACCTAACTTAATGAGTTTTTAGTCTAGTATGGGTCTTTAAAATTTGGCTCTCCCTCATTCAACATATCCTAAAAAGAAAGTAAACTAAAAAGATAAAATAAATATCAAAAAAATAAATATTAAATTACCTTTCAATAAGTGCTAAGTTTACCATCTTCAACAAAACATAATGCAGTCTACCTATCCTATATCAAATACTAGATTGATAAATTCTAATAATTTTGGATTATCAATCTCAGGAAGATATCTTATGATCCCTTTATTAATAAATTTATTATTAATTTTGGAAAGATAGTTTATGATCTTTTCCTCAGACCCTTGTTTGTTAAGAATTTCTTTTATTTGTTCTTCTAAAATGCTCATAAATTAAGTTTTTGGATTAGGAGTTAATCTAAATACAATGGGTACTAGGAGGGTGTTATTCGATTCTAAACATTTTAAAGGTGGCTTTAGCTCTGGAGGTGAATTAATATAATCTTATTTAAACAACTTCATTGACTCTTCGTTATATGCCGCCTGCTTTTTATGGGAATAACTGGCTTTAAGGATTGAAGAAAATAGGACTTTAGGTTTATAGGTCTTGGATAAATCATCTGTTCTCTAAATTAGAACCAACATCAATACCAGTTTCAGGCTCAAATTCTTTTATATAGTTAGTCTTAGTACTAAACTACTTCTTCTAAATTTTTATTTTGGGTAGCATCAGTACTAGCCTTTCATACTTGATTTTGGTATGGGTCCTTAAGAATCCTACCGCTTCCAAGCCCAGAAATTATTTTGGCATTCTCAAATTATGGATTCTTAGGTGGGACATTACATTGATGACTAAATTTAGATGGTTGATATATATTAGTAGGTTGTTTATGGGATTGGCAATCAGTTGGCTGGGCAATTGACCTAGTTGTCTCCTCATGCTAGACTCAGCTAATTATCCTATTTAGACTTCTAGCATGGCGATGGATTATTATTGAGTCATAATCAATTATTGAAGTTGGTTAAACCTATTGTCCGCTAAATTGGTCTATTGAGGAGGTGGGTATGATGGCTGATTATATTATAATAGGTGGATAAACAAACTAGGCTGACCTCTTCCATAGGCATAGTTTTGGAGCCTATTTTGATAGTTCTGTATAGGTGGAATTTGGATCTATGCCTGAGTGTATTGAGGTATCCAAGAAAAATTGGGATGGTTCTCTAACCTAGGTTATATAAATTTGCAAATGGATCATTAATCGATTTGGAGTAGCCTTGTACAGCTTGGACTTATTCTGGGATGAAAGATGGAAATTATGCAGCCATAGGATATTCACTCACATAATGGATTGGGCTAGCACAGATAGAATAAATCTCTTGATAATTAAAATGTGGTGTGCATTGTGTAGGAGTTTGTTGAGTTAGGATTAAGAATTGATCTAATTTTTGGGCAAGAAGGTTGACTTTAACTAATTTCTAAGCAATCAGGTTCAAGTCAACCTTAGAACTAGATTTTGGATGTTTAAAATCATAAATTTTTGCCCATTTTGGTGAGAAATAAAATTTTCATAAAAAGATAATGAAGTATGGTTGATTGAGTTTTCACTCAGAGTTTCAAATAAGGCATAGGCTTCATCCTCACTCTTATTCATGAATGCACCTCCATAGGATGCATCTATCATTTATCTATATTGATCTCCTAAACCATCATAAAAAGCTTGAACAATTTGCCACTTAGATAGATTATCGTGTGGACATTTTCTAAGAAGTTTCTTAAGTCTCTCCCATAACTCATGGATTTATTCTTCTGAAAATTGAGCAAATCTAGTGATAGCTCGCCTCATGATGATGGTTCGACCTCTGGGATAAAATTTCTTAAGAAATTCATATTGCATATGTGCCCAAGTTTGAATTGATTTTTCTATTATGCCAAGCCAGTACTTGGCTTTATTTTTTAATAAAAAAAATAAGATCAGTTTAAGAGCATGATCAGTCAAATTTTGAATCCTCACTATAAAATAGATTTCTAAAAACTCATATAGATGCTTATAAGGATCTTCATTGGTATTTTCATAAAAGAATGAGAGCATCTAGATTGTGGTCGACTTGATCTTATAATTACTTATAGGAATATCAGATAACTGGATACAAGTTGACGAATTATAGGTGAAAGAAATAAAGTATTCCTTCATCTGTCTAGGCAGTTTTTCAAAATTTTCAGCTATTTGACTATCAGATTTAATATGGATCAGCTATTAAATTTCACGATTAGGTTCAACTTGATCAGGAAAAGTAATATCCTATGGTGCATATACTAGTACAACCCTAATATATGGTTCAAATTTTTTTTTAATTTATTATTATTATTTTATTATGTTATTATTTTATTATTTTTTAAAATTTTTAAATTTTTTTATATTATTTATTACTTTTATTTTATTTTATTTTATTTTATTTTTGGTGAAGAAAAGAAGAAGAAAGAGAGAAGAGTTCTAAAGAAGAGAATCCGAGTCCTAGAGCTAAGAAGAGAGATAAGAATTAGTTTTGATTAGATTTGATATTTTAGTTAGCAATCAAGTTAGACAATCAATCTTGATTAAGAATTTTTCTAGAGCTAAAGAGCTCCTAACTATCAAGGTCACCTTCAAGCCCTCCAAGTATAAGATCAGTCAGTCGACTAGCTAGGTAAGTGTAAGATCGATGGGAGTCCCTCCATTGCTTTTCTTAGACATCAATTATCTTGGCCAGGTAAGCTAATTGAATCAATTAACTAACCACCTTCCTTCGAGACGTATTTCTTGAATCACTTATCTTAGATATCAGTCAAACTGACTAATCCTAATCTGGTCCAACTCTTAGGATTTCTTGTCCTAATGAGCTCGAGTTCCTAGGGCTGATGTCTAATTAATTTTAAATTAAAGGCTTAGGTGAATGTAGGATGTTGGTTGATTATTTATGGGCTATTGAAGGATGATCAAATCCCCACCTTATCTTATTTAATTAGGTATTATCCTTAAATTGATTTAAGATGAATATGCACAATCACTTTCAAACAAAAGGTTCTATCCAACTAAATTAGATGCACGACACTAATTAAACTTGAAAGGCTTACTTTATCGCTAGCAATCAACAAAAAAAATATAAAACTAATATGATAGATGCTCTAAGCAATTAGAATTTCTATTCTTGTCATGATGCTTTTAATTAGATTTAAGTAAATATTTTTTAAATTAATTTAAAAATAAAATAAATAATAAGAAAAGAGGTCTAGAATTAAGATTGATCTCACCAAGAAAAGATCGAAAACTTCTTTCCATGCCTTAATTTTTTTTTGTTCTTTTACTTCTTTTTCTATAAAATAAACAAAAAAAGATAGTAAGCAATATTCATAAAAAATAAAAGAAATTAAAAAAATTATTTATAATTTATTTATAAAAAAAATCAAAGAAACTAAAAATTTTAATACTCATGCCATCCCCAGCAATAGTGCTAAAAACTTGATAGACCACGATGTTGTTGTTAAGATACCATATTTATTAGTTTAATTTTGACTTTATAAATAATTTAAAAATATATACAAAATAGCTAGCTGGATCGAATCCATAGGAAAGAAAGTACTTTGATTTAAAATCTTTGATTTTTATGAAAAAAAGAAGAATTTAAAAAAAATTGAAATCAAAAAATGGAAATTATAAATAAAAAGTAAAAATTAAATGTGTAGAAAAATAAACTTGGTACTAAGATCTACTATTTAGATCTTAGCATCTACTTGCAATAAAAATAAAGAGCAATTAAAAGTAAAAAACATGAATTTAAAAATATTAAAATAAATTTTGTATTAATTAAAATTTAATCAAGAATTTAAATACAAGGAAATTTAAAAGGAATAGAAAAGAATAAAGAAAAGCTAGAACAATGATCTTGATCTTGCATTGGCATTGGTGTAAAGATGGTATAGAAACCAGCTTTTTCTCTTGGCACTGTCTGTCTCGAAGCAGTCATCAGCCCAAGTATGGATCCTACCTTGTACCATAGCTTCATCCTTGATCTAAAATAATTTGATTTGGTCGCCTGGGGGCCTTTAAATAGAGTGAAGAGAATAGCTTTGGCATGAAGAATCTGAGTAAAGACGGGATTAAAACACTTCAGATTGAGTCAAATTAGGCTCTATTTTCTATCTAGAATTTGTTGGTCATTGGATACTGATCAAATAGCTCAAAAATTACTTAAAAACCTATTTTAAACTCCTAGATCAAGTTAGATTTGATGATGGCCATCCGATCATGTTTGATGGAAGAAATCTGACTGCTAGATTGCGTTGAGGGAGGCTGGGAGTCTTTGAATTAAAACTGGAATGCATTTTAATCATTGGATCTCACACTAGTAAGCTTTGTTGTTGTCAAATCTTCATCAAGAGCTCTAAGGACTGTTTGATGGTGCAAAGGGGAGCTGGAGGATTTCAAATCAAAATAGGATTTAACCCGAACTGTTAGATCTAGATCGATAGCAATCTGGCCTGTTGAATCATGCCTTACTATTCCTATGGACCACTATGAACTGCGCATGCTGAAGACTACAACCAATCACCGCCCGACTTGTAATGAAATGACCGAAATGCCATTGATGATCGATCCAGCATGAGCTGCATCATTTTTGACATGGGCTTCACATTAGCTGAGGAAGGGGTGGGCCGAAGATGGGTGTTGGTGGACTAGGTCTGAAGGCACCGGGCTGAATCGAGTTTGCAGGCAAGCGGGTTTGGGCTGCGCGCAACTGAACCGGGCCAGGTTCAACTAAATCAATCAATTTTCTTCTTATTTTTATTTATTTATTTATTTTTCTTTGAATCTTCATTTCAAATCTATTTTAAATCAAATTTGCTCCAAATTTATTTCATTTTGACCATAAAAATAAGTTCTTTTTATTTATGATCATATTTCCTGGACTAGATAAATAAAATATTAATTCTTAAAAATAAAAATAAATTAATTCATAAATTAATGCTTTTATTGATATATTTATGATAATTATCAATAAGCAAGCAAGACTCTAATGGCTTCTAATCTAGCAATCGGTGCAAAAATTTCATCAGAATCAATTCTCCCTTCTTGGTTATATCTCTTTGCTATCAATCTTACTTTATTTCTTACAACATATCCATTTTCATCTAATTTATTTCTATATACCAATTTAGTACCAATTGTGGGATGATTTTTAGATCTTGATACAAATGTCCATACATTATTTTTTTCAAATTATTTAAGCTCTTCTTGTATTGCATTAATCCAATTATAGTATTTTTTGGCTTCATCTATAGTTTTAGGTTCAAAATATTAAACAAAAATAAAATGATTACATGCATCTCTAAGTGAGGAATGAGTTATTACCTCATGTGTAGAATCACCAATAATTAGCTCTTTAGGGTGATTGTGATCATACCTCCATTCTTTTGGAAGATTGTTGGTATCTTGAGGTTGTTCTTGTAAATCTTGTAGTTCTTCATCTTCATCTTTATTTTTGTCTTCATGTTCTTTTTCATTCTAAATTGTTGAGTCCTTTAAGATAAGCTCATTCATTCATTCTACAGGTGCATCTGCATCATCAATATCTTCTCTCTTTCTTGATAGAAGATTATTAATCTCATCAAAGACTACATATATTGATTCTTCTACTACTAAGAGTTTTTTGTTAAACACTCTATAGACTTTACTAGAAGAGTAATATCTAAGAAAAATAGCCTCATCAAATTTACCATCAATTTTTTCTAATTTTTCTTTACTATTGTTCAAAACAAAATATCGGCAACCAAAAACATAAATATGCAATGTTTGGTTTTCTTCCTTACTAAAGTTCATAGGGTATTTTTTTTTTAAAATGTGTCTTATTTGGGTAGGGTTTAAAATATAACATGCTAGGTTAATTGCTTTCATCCAAAAGTATCTTAGGAGTTTGCTTTTACATAGTATGGTATGGATTATTTCTTCAAGAGTTCTATTTTTTCTTTCTACTATCACATTTTATTGAGATATCCTAGGTACAAAAAAGTTATGATCAATACCTTTCTTATCACAAAATTTTTCAAAATCATTGTTTTTAAATTTGGTTCCATGATAAATTTGAATATTTTGAATTGAAAAATCTTTTTCATTTATAACCTTTTGATAAAACTTTAAAAAAATATGAAATATTTTATCTTTATTTGCTAAAAAATAAATCTATATAAAATATGAGAAATCATCAATAATTACATGTCTGTATCGTTTGCCACCTAAGCTAGTAGCTCTTGTTAGTCCAAATAAATCCGTATGTAATAGTTCTAATGGTCTAAAAGTTGAAACTATGCTTTTAGATTTGAATGAAACTCTAGTTTGCTTACCTAGTTGACATGCATCATAAATCATATCTTTTTTAAAATTCAATTTAGGTAATCTAGTAACTAAATCCTTCCTGATAAATTTTGAAAGAGAAGCATGCTTATGTGTGCAAGTTTACAGTACCAAAGCCAATTAGTCTCATTAATTTTGGCATTCATGACAATTAGACATTGCTTGCCTATCATGAAAAAATTATTCAAATCTACCATATAAACATGATCATGTCCATGCCTAACAAATTCAATGCCATCATCATTAGAACTAGTTACAATATATAATGAAGATTCAAAAATAACTTTGTAACCTTTATCATTAACTAATACTTAAAAGATTATATTTAAGACCATTTACTAATGAAATATTTATTAGATATGCACCCTAGAAGCCAGATTGACCGATACTTGTTAAATACTTTCTAGGAGCATTTTCATAATTTTGATTTAAAATTAATTAAAGGGTTATTTATTCTAGCACATTGTGTATTAAAATATTTGTGATACATCCATTGAGTTAATAGGCATGATAATACATATTCTCAAGAGTTGAGAATTTAAGGCATGTGTTATCATAACTAACTCATAAACTGCTCTCGATCGTAGGATCATCATGAGGATGTGATCAATCTAAAAGATCGATATACGATCATTTTCTTAGGATAGATGTGTCTTGAGTCTATGGTGTGGAGACACTAGAGCGAAAGTACAGATATTCATTGAGAACGAGGGCACTGAGCGTGACCACCTCAAGCAATCATAAAAAAATCTACCTTCTCATCGATGACTAGCTCAATGCTGCAGCGTGTGTCTGGTTCTTTAACCTGAGGTGTATCAATAGTTCACCTTGAGGGTGTTAGATTTTGACTACACCATAACTCAGTTTTCTAGCCATTCAGAAGCTGAGGTGTATGTTGGCTATAGTATGTTCATTGTAGGAATTGGATTGCACTAAGATGGGATTTATCAACCTCGGTAGAGGAGGAATGGTCCTATGATGATCATGAGATCGAGTCCTAAAACCCATGGCCATGGTAGTATGAAATAATAGAAAAGAGTTTCTATTAGGATTTCATATTGGACTCAAATCGAATGATTCATTCATATGACGAGTGTTGGGTTTAATGAGTTCACCTTAATCCTAATCCTATTGGGGCTCATGATAAAAGAATCCAATCATACAGGTAGCTACACCAAGAGGTTTACTTTTCGATTCTGATGGATTGCCACCATATACTGCTAGGTGTCATTAGTGAATTTTGGGATCAATTAAAATTATCTTGATGATCTACAATTCTAATTGGGTGAATTGAAAGAGTTTTGGTCCATCGAAAGGTATTTCGATGATATCAATGATGGAGATCATGACATGTCCTATTACTCTATAGAATTGAATCTAACTAGATCACACAAATAAGGATTTGAATTTGGATATCATCAATTAAGCTAATCCAGTTCGATTGATTTTGATTAGATCCAATTAGGTTCAAAAAAATCATGCTAGCACACGATTGAGCTTAACATTCTCCTTCTGTAGTCCTTCTGCTTCATCTCTACTAAACCATATTAGATTTGGCTCATTCAAAAACTCTATCCTAGTCTAGCTAAAACTTATCTAGGTCAGAAAAATATTATCGTAACCTGATCTAGGCTTGTCCTAATCCATGGGATGGAAACAGGATAAGACCTACTAATTTCTGAAGCTATTTGGATAAGGCTCATCCTAGAACTCTATAGGTATTTATCTTGATCTGACTGGACCTTATCCTAGCCTGATCAAGGCTTATCCTAAATCTCATAAGATGGGAACAAGACAAGAGTTGTCTTTGTCAGATTAGGGCTTATTCTAAAATCATGAGATGAAATTTGGACAAGCCTCTCCCAAAAATTTTGGATGGATTTTTCTTGATTTGACTGGACCTAGTCCTGGCCTGATCAAGGTTTGTTTTAACTTGATAAGGACTTGCCTGAAATCCATTGGATGGGACTTGAAAAGGTTTTGTCTTAAATCTCATAAGATGGAAAAAGATAAGGGTCAAAGTTGACCCATCTTTGGAGGAAAAAAAGAGATGGCACGCGCCCTTAGAATTTTCTCTTAGGTGCGTGCCTCTAGATGTTACGAGAGAAGAGAGAGAGACTTAGGAGGACACACATCCCTCTCCCATTTGATGTGCACCCACTTTTGATAAGCATGAGGAGTCCATCATTCAAAGGAGTTTGAATGGTTTTGAAGTTTGAACGATTCAAACTAAGGAAGAGATTATCTGCACCACCTTTATTTTATTCGAAATAACTTGGCGGCATAATTCCTCTACTTTGTATGATAAAATGAGGATTTATTTTTAGAAATGGCATGGAGAAATTTAGGAGTCCTTTTGCTTTAAGCAAAGTGTTTGCTTAAAGTTTCAGGACTCCAGGGTTGCGCTAGGTTTATAAATAGACCCTTGATCAAAGTGTTTGATCATTGCAGTTATCCTACGCGAAGCCCTACCTCTCCCACTATTTCCCACACCTTCTTCCTACTCTTTTCCCTCTTCTCACACCCAAAGAGTTGGGTATATCAACGAACATGAGTTGGGTTGCTGATCCTGTGAAGGCTATGTTGTTGATTCCCTGATCAAGAGACACTGCTACCAGAGATTAGATCGAAGGTGCACCGGATTGATTCTAGATTTGATCTTTAGAGATCAGATCCAAAAGGAGAAGACCTCTAAATCTGATCTAAGTGGATACTAGTAGAGGCTGGGTGCATGTGCGGCTCAATTAGAACCTCGGATTAGTCGTCAGATCATCTCAATGGGTAAATGGTTTACCCGATCAAGTGATATCATATATCATTATTTTATTTTTATTTTTGTTTACAAATTTTAGATGAATCAAATCAGATCTAAGAACTTTTACATCTGATCAGATTGGAGAAAAATTTTTAAATTATTTCACTATAAATCTAATCTGATCAGATGGAACCTGTAGTAGGAAAACTCTAGTTTTTCCTTCAATTAGTATCAAAGCTAGGTTACTGCTTTCCGATCTGTCTTTAGATTGATCTAAAATTATTTTTTATTATCTAATTTTTTGATTTTCAGATGTTACATGAGATGTAATCATATCTAAAATAAAAAATTGAATATTTTAAAATTATATATTTGATATATACAATGCATGTTGTTGTCTAGACATGTACTTCTATATCATGATAATCTCAAATGTGTTTTAGATTAGATCTAATTTTTATGATTTGATCATTAAGTTTTAGATTTTATATTAGATATAATCAGATCTAAAATATATGATCTATTGTAAAAATTAATTCCATATACAGACCGGCATGGCCGTTGGTGATTAGCTAAGCAACAAGGAAGAACTCCTTAAAGATTACTACGAAAGCACGAACAATGGATTCAAGGAATAGAGAAGAAAAGTAGTAAAGATTTCTAAGAGAAAAGAGCTTTATTTCAATGAATTCAGCATCATATACGATTTTGACCTATTTTCAATATATATACTATGCAAAAAGGTCAAGCCCCAAGCTCATAGAAAAACTCTCAAAATCCAAAATAACCCATCTACATAAAATATATTCACGAAAATTGAGCTGGCTCAGTTTAAGACTGAGCTGGCTAACCAGCGACTGGGCTGGCTTAGTTTCAAACTGAGCCAACACAGTTGTGTACCATACCAATAGCAAAACTGAGCCAACCCAGTTGCTTACCATACCAACAGTCTAAAAATATTACTTTCTATCTAAATTTTTCTCTGAGAGATAACCGACCCAGTCTTGGACTGAGTCGACCTAGTTTCCAACTTAGCCGACCTAGTCTCAGGGTGAGCCAGCTAAGTTTCTGAACTTTGCTATCCAAGCTAATTTCTCTTTCGACTTGCTCTCATCTTCTCATGACCTATCTTCTTATGTTTCCAAGAATTAGGAGTGCCACTTCTGAGCTCACATTCTCCACCTTGGTGCTTTCAAGTCCTTATGAACTCATCTCTTCCTTGCAAATCCATCCATGCCACACACATCTAAAAACTATCTCTAGAGAGTACCTTCATGAGTGCATCAAACTGATTCTTCTTTATATGGACCTTCATTGGTTCCACTTCATTTTCCTTCACCAGCTCTCTGATTTTATGGTACCTAACATCTATATACTTTGTGCGTGCATGATAGACTAGGTTCTATGCAAGCAGCAAAGCACTCTGACTATCACTGTAAAGTTTAACCTTGCTTTGCTCTACCCCCATCTCAATAATCAGCCTTCTAAGCTAAAGTGATTCCTTTGCAGCCTCAGTAATGCTAATGTACTCGACCTCTATGGTAGACAAGGCCGTGATTAGTTGAAGGGTTGATCTCCAAGATACTGGTCCATCATACATGTAGAAGAGGTATCCAATAGTAGACCTCCTTATATCAAGATCATCTGCATAATTTGCATCTATAAATCTTTTCAGAGGATCTGAACCTCTATCTTCAAATCCTCTCGGTTTCCCACCAAACATCAAACCATAATTTCTTATTTTCTGTAGATATCTCAATATCCACTTCAATACTTTCCGATGTTTCTTTCCAAGATTAGCCATATATCTACTAACCATGCTCACTATATGTGCTATATCTGATCTACAGCATACCATAGTGTACATCACACTGTCTGCAGTATTCACATAAGAGACTCCATCCATATACTCTCTATCTTTTTTTGACTGGGGGCTTTGATACTTGGAGAGAACATATGGCTCAGCAATGGTGTCTCTACAAGTTTGGCCTTCTCCATCTCAAACTTTTTTAGAACTTTTTGGATATATCCTCCTTGTGATAAATGGAGCACTCCTTTGCACCTATCTCTACAAATCTCTATTCTAAAAATTTTTAGTACTGGACCTATGTCTTTCATCTCAAATTCAGTCGATAATGTCCTTCTCAGTCCTTTCACAGCCTTCATACTCCTGCTGGCTATGAGCATATCATCAACATACAATAGCAGGTACAGGGCATCCTTCTCATCTGCATTCTTGATGTAGACACAACTATCATGTTCATATCTGATAAATCTCAGGCTCAAAACAAAGCTATCAAATCTATGATACCATCGACGAGGGGATTGTTTTAGGCCTTACAGTGACCTCTTCAGTAAACATACCTTTTCCTCCTGTCCAATCTTCATGAAACCATCTAGTTGCTTCATATTGATTCTTTCCTCCAATGTGCCATGAAGGAAGGCTATCCTCACATCCATCTATTCCAAATCTATGTTGTACTGTGCCACTAGTGATAGCAAAACCTGAATAGTTGTATGACACACCATAGAAGAGAAAACTTCTATGTAATCTATCCCTTCTCTTTGTGAGTATCCCTTTGCTACCAGCCTTGCCTTGAATCTAACTCCATCTTGTTCTCAAGGTGCTTATTTCTTTGTGAACATTCACTTTGAGCCAATAGGTCGAGCACCTTCTAAAAGATCCACCAGCTGTCATGTTTGATTTTTATTCAGTGATTCTATCTCCTCCATCATGGTCTGCATCCATGAATCATGATCCTCACTCTCCATGACCTCTACATAGTTTTTTGAATCTCTATTAGTGGTGATGAGTGTATAGAAGATAACCTCATCAATGCCATATCTGATCAGCCTTCTAACGGTATGCTGAGTCTTGTGCAAAGCCACTCCTACTGGCACATCTATGCTTGAAATATGTGACTGATCCTGCACATCCATCTGAATTGCTCGTCCTCTATGCTAATTTTCAATCTGAGATAAAACTTTTCTACCTAGCTCTACCTCAATAGGAACACTTCTGTAAGTGGACGTAACTTGCATGCCATCATTCTCTAACTAGCCATCACTGTTCATCTTTGTTTCTTCAGCTGCTCCTATACTCTCAGGCCTCTCTAAGATGTTCTTTTATCAAAAATGATGTCCCTGTCGATCATTACCTTCTATTCTTCAGGATTTCACAGTAGGTACCCCTTGACTTCTTATGGATATCCTATGAAAGTCATCTTTTGAGATTTAGGGTCCAACTTACTTCTCTCGATTGCCTCCATATGTGCGTAGGCTGTGCAATCGAAGACCTTCAAATGGCCAAGCTCCACCTTTTTTTCACTCCAGACCTCCTCTGGAATGCCTCCATTCAGCTTCCGATGAGGAGATCTGTTCATAAGAAAATAAGAGAAAGTTAAAATATCACCCAAAAAGGATTTTGGAAGTGATGTTTGCAGTTCCAAACTCCGTGCCTTCTTGGTTAGTGTCCATTTCATCCTTTCTGCGATACCATTCTGCTGGAGAGTCATCTTCACTCTGTAATGGCATTTGATATCATTTTCCTTGCAGTACCTCCTAAACTCTAGGCTTGTATACTTTCCTCCATTGTTTGACCTCAGACACTTCACCTATCTTCCTGACTTCTTCTCAACATTAGCTCTCCAGGATCTGAATCGGGCAAACATCTCTGACTTTTCTCTGATCAGATAAATCCATACTTTTCTTGAAAAATCATCAATGAAAGTGATAAAATATTTTACCCCACCTCTAGCTGATACAGGAGTTGGTCCCCACACATCTGAGTGTACTAAATCCAGCACTCCTTTGTTGTGCTTGGTACTTTTGGCAAACTTTATCCTATGCTATTTACCAAAGATACATGGCTCACATAAATCTATGTCCTCCTTCTTCAGGGCTGAGATCATCCTTCTTCTACTAAGTTCAGTGAGCCCTCGATCACTCATATGACCCATTCGATAGTGCTACAATCAATATAAGAGCTGCTCCTCCTATACCACTGCTAGCACCTCTGTACTATCATTTACCACTGAGCCTTCCATTCTATAAAGATTGTTGCTTAGTCTTCTACCTCTCATCACCACAAAAGCTCTCTTGTAAATTTTTATACATCCACTCCCAGCCTGGCTACTGAAAGCATAACCCTGCTCCTCCAAGTAATCCAAAGAAATTAAATTCTTTTTTAATTCTGGTACATGCCTGATATTTGATAATGAATGAATGATCCTTTCATACATCCCATCCTATTTGAGCCAACTCTAGCTACTCTACATAGGTGATCATCTCCAAGGCTGACACTTGCTCCATCGATTTTTTGGTAGGTAGAAAACCACTCTTGATGAGAAGTATAGTGGTGAGAGCATGCTGAATCCAATATCCACATAGTATCACACTCTATGGACCCATCTAATATAACTAGCAGGTCTTCTCCACTACTCACCGAACCTGTATCTTCACTCTTACTAGCCTTGCCTTTTTCTAACCTTAAAAGGGGACAATCTCTCCTCAGGTGTCCAAGCTGATGATTTTTATAACATTTCAATGTCTTCATCTGATCTCGAGACTTTGACTTGCCTTTGGATTTCCCTTTTATCTTCTCCTTTGATCTTTCATGTCTTTTATTCAAAAGCCAAGATCTCAGACTTGGGGTCTTCCTTACAAATATTTTTCTTCTGCTCATTCGATCTGAGCACACCAATAACTTCTTCATAGTTTAGAATCTTCTTTCCATAAACTAAAGTTGTTATGAGACCATCATACGAGCCTAGAAGAGAACAAAGCAGCAGCAACGTCCGATCTTCCTCATCGATCTTCATATCCAAATTCATTACCTCAGAACACATCTGATTGAATCTTTGGATATGTGTAACAAGATCTCCACCTTCAGGCATCCTCAGACTATACAGCTGTTTCTTCAACCACAGCTTATTTGTCATGTTCCTTCCCATGTATGTATTTTCCAGTCTCATCCAGAGCGCCTTTGCCATGGTCTCTGTGCAAATCTCGGGTAGCACCAAATCGACCAAACACATTTTGATTGTGCTAAAAGCAATTTTTTTCAACTCTTCCTAATCCTCAGCACTGATCTTTTCTAGCCTTTCTCTTATCAAGACCTTGTAGATCCTTTGCTGAACCAACAAATTCTTTATCCTTTGCTGCCACAAGATAAAGTTTTTCTTGCCATCAAGCTTTTCAAAATCCACCTTAAGTCAACTTGATCCCATGACTTTAAATAAGTTAAGAACAAAATCCTAACACCCTTTCACAATCGCACACTAGCAAAACTTTCCTTCAAAGAAGATCTAAATGCCCTAGATCCTCTTTTCAACCTTCTGTATCACTGTTCAACTATGTAACAAATCTCCATCTCAGTCTAGAGATAACCACAAAGCAAACAAGAAGTTTTTAGGGTAAAACCTGATGCAACATATCCTAGATGTAGAAATCCTAGGTGTCTTCCTTCCTTCCATGCAATACCACTCTGATATCAATTATTATGAAAATTAATTCCACACATGGACCGGTGTGACTGCTGGTGATTAACCAAGTAATAAGAAAGAACTTAGAGATTATCGTGGAAGCACAAACAATGAATTCAAGAAATAGAGAAGAAGAGTAGTTGAGATTTTTGAGAGAATAGAGCTTTGTTCAATGAATTCAGCAACATATATAACCTTGACCTATTTTCAGTTTATATACTATACAAAAGGATCAAGCTCCAAGCTTATAGAAAAGCTCTTCAAATCTAAAATAACCCACGTACATAAAACATACCCATAAAAATTGAGCTAGCTCAGTTTAAGAATAAGCCTGCTAACCTGCAACTAGGTCAGCTCAGTTTCAGACTGAGCTGACCCAGTTGTGTACCATACCAATAGTCCAAAAATACTATTTTCTATTTGAATTTTCTCTGAGACATCATCGACCCAGTCCTGGACTGAGTCGACCCAGTCTCAGGGTGAGCTAGTTAAGTTTCTGAACTTTGCTATCTGGACTGATTTCTCTTTCGACTCGCTCCCATCTTTTCATGACCTATCTTCTCATATTTTCAAGACTTGGGAGTGCCACTTCTGAGCTCACATGATCTAATTTAAATTTTGATGTACATGATATAGACAAGGCATGTCTAGACTAGATCTATAGTTTTATATCATAGTCTAGATCAAAATTTTTATGAAATATTTATTTAATTTTTTGAAGATAATATTATTTAATTAGTTAAATTTTAGATATTATATATGATATAATTAGATCTAAAAGTATGAGCTGCATTTAAAATTTCATATGTATGACATATACAATGTGTGTCTAGACTAGTTCCAAAGATCTATATCATGAGTAGTCTAGATTAAAAATTTTTCTGATGAGATCATTTAAAATTTTATTTTTAGATATTATATTAGATGTAATTAGATCAAAAATATAAATTTAAATATTAAATTTGATACATGAGATGTATGCAAAACATGTATAGATTAGATCTTAAATCATGTAATAGTTATATGCTTTAAATCTAATAGTTTTGTAATATAGTTCCTATTTTTTATTAAGGCATTTTCTTTAGCCATCCGGTCATAAGAGTAAGAAAGGTTTAAAGGCGCTCTCTTTTCATTCGATGGAGAGCTCTTATAGCATGTAGGGATGCTGCGCATTTGCCCTTAATCAAAAATCAAAAACTTACTTTTCTGCAAAATCCTAGATCTTGAAATCCTAGGATTTTTGATACATGTTTTACTTTTAAACTTTGGACTTAATTAGGAATTCAATTTATAAAATTAATTAGATCTAAAAATTATAAATTTTTAGATCTAAGATGCCTTCATAAAACATGCGTTCGGGTATGGATAGCTCAATTAGGTCTAGCGATTGATTAAACCAAATCAAGAGTTGGTTAGGTGGGATCAAGAATATTTAGATTTGACCAGCCTAATAGGATTAGATTTGGGTCAAGATCGACTTACAGTCATATGTGGTCAATCAAGTTAAGATCTAATTTGGCTCCACGATTCGAGCTTGAATTACAGGCTAACTCGATCAATTCTATTCAGATGAATCGATGTCTAAGGTAAGTTTGCCAGATATGGCCAGTGGTCTTTAATTGAAAGCTACTCAATCTGAATGCATTCATAGTGAGTTAATAGCATATTCCTCCCACTGATCTCACTTATCTAGCTGATTGGATCAATCCAGTTCAAGTTTGAGGTGGCTAACGATTCAAGCTAACTAATGCAACTATGTTAGTTATAATTGTTATAACTAAGTCAAGTGATGTCTAAGAGACCTAAGTCAAATCTTCCTAAGAAAATATTAAGTTCTAGTTCTTCCACCATTGTAGATGTGCGGACCCTTCCCGGGGTTGATTGTTCTCGGCCTATGGATTGGAGGATGGGTTGGACTCAATATTTTGGATATGATGAGGGTACCAATCAGGAATCTAATTCATGCAAATGGTGGGACTAGCTTAACTAAGGAGTGAAGTAATATTTTGGGCATGGTGAGCTTCATGAATTAGAGACCAGATTTAGATGCACCATGATTAGAGAATCATTGGACAAGAGTTGTGTACTCATTGGTTGACCCATCACCAATAACTATTAGGTGAGGTGGTGAGCCAATCGGTGGCACCGCACCACCTACTAAAAATTTTTTATCATAGAGATTTTTGCATATCTACCTAGAAAGTGTAGGAATCTAAGAAAATAGTGGAAGCCTAATTTATTTAAAAATAAAACTTCTAAATAAATTAGTCAACTTAACTTACAAGTCTAACTAGAAACTTTGACTCTCTATAGAAAAATATTTGTGTCAACCCCCCTAGCCCGAATCCTAGATACCCATAAGTTGATTAGACCAATTTATAGGGACTGGCTAAAGAACTTTTAAAATTATTTTGGGGTCAAAAAAGCTGATGTATATATTGGACCAGGACCAACCTTACTTTACCAGCACGTCCGACCATGGATCAGAAAGCGTCTCATGAAAAGTGGTTGGACAATGATAACAAAGCTAGGTGCTACATGTTGGACTTAATGCCAAATGAGTGGCAGTGCCAACATGAAGATATTAGGACTGCTCACTAAATATTGGCGCACCTACAAGAGTTATTTGGTGAACAGAGTTACGCAGCATGTTATCAAGTTTCAAGGAGACCTTTTAAGATGCAAATGCATGATGAGCGGTCAGTTCAAAATCATTGCTTGGCGATGATCAAGGAGCTTGAGAAGCTCGATATCTTGATAGACAAGAATCTATAGACTGATGTGTTCTTACATTCCTTGATTGATTCGTATGGATAGTTCATTATGAACATTCATATGAATAAGCTTTAGTGCACCTTGGTAGAGTTGATGAATATGCTGTTTACTGCTAGCAGACTTTGAAGGATTCAAAGGGCTCATTCTTGCTATGGAGCAGACTTCTTTCAAAAGAAAGTCTTTTGGAAAGAAGAAGAAGTTTGTGAAAAAATAGAAAATAGAGGGGGAAAAGAAGGACGAGCCGAAGAAGAAGGCCGTGGAGAAGAAAAAATGTTTCTATGGCAATTTTGATGGTCATTGGAAGCAGAACTGCCCTATATGCCTGGCCAACCTAAAGAACAAGAAGGAAGGAGGACCAAAACAGTCTAGAGATAGTATTAATGAAAGGTATCTTGGCACCTTAGGCTAGGTCATATAGCCGAAGATAGGTTTAACAAATTTGAGAAATCTGAGCTAATGGGTTCTTTGACTTTTGAGTCATATCTGATTTATGATTTATGCCTTTAAGATAAAATAACCAAGCCCTCTTTTGTAGGATATGGAAAATGGCTACAGACCAATTTGCCCTGGTATATATAGATGTGTGTAGCCCATTCGATGTACAAGTCAAAGGCAATTATGTCTACTTCATTACCTTTACCGATGATCTATCTCAGTATGGGTATATGTACCTGATGCGACATAAGTTTGAATTCTTTGAAAAGTTCAAGAAATTTATACATGAAGTAGAAAAGTAAATCGAAAAGTCCATTAAGATTCTTCGATCAGATCGAGGAGGTAAATACCTTAGCTGAAAATTTTTGAACTATCTCAAGGATTATATTATAGTCTCATAGTGGACTCCATTTGGAATGCCTTAACTCAATGAGTTTTCAAAATGGAGAAATCAGATCCTATTAGATATGGTCCAATCTATGATGAGCTTCACGGACCTTCCTAAGTTTCTTAAGGGACATAGTTTAATGATTGCTATTGATTTACTAAATAGTGTTTCATCTAAAACCATTTCTATCATACCATGTGAGATATGGCATGGTAAGAAGTCAAGTCTAAGTCATCTTAGAATTTGATTTGTCTGGTGTGAAGAAAAATCGACATTTCTCCATTATAGGATCATTCAGAATCGATCAGATTTGTAGGGATATTTCAAAAAAAATTTCAACAAATTCTAATCATATCTAAGAGTTTTCACATCTGATCCTATAGATTTGATATTAAAACTAATAAAAAAAAGGGAAACAATAATTGTTACCTTTAGGGTAAAGTGTTTTTATCCTATCGATGATCTGTTGAAGCCTTGAGGTCTTTGATCAAGCCACACATGTACCTAGCCTCTACCAATATCCACTCAGGTAGGATCTGGATGTGATGTTTTTCTGGATCTAATTTTCAAAAAATTAGATTTGGATCTGATTTGTAGAGCCTTCAAAACAAGCAATGAAGGCAATGTGCGCATCTCACGAACACATTGACTATCTTCTTGATCTTTGTGCCAATGCTTGGATCTTCCTTGCTGGATTCACCCAACTTCTTGGGCATGGAGAGGAGAGAGAGAGGACTAGAGGGAGGCATGGAAGAGAGGAGGGACAGCCTTACGACATGGTAAATGGGCACAATAATTGAAACCCTATGTGCAAATAGGATTTAAATAGACCCTGCTGTGCCGTGCAGTGCCACATCACTTCGATCAATCATATTGCTCGATTCAATCAAATCATAATCTGATTGGTGGAGTGATGTCACCTGATCCAATCAGGTTAGAGACCTCTCAAACTCCCCATAGGTGGCGCCAACATAGGATAAGCACAAATGAATTGGCGCCAAAGAGTTTAAAGCCATCAAGTAACCCTGGAGTCCCATATATGGGACTCCTCTTTTCCCCATGTGCGCATGCCAACTAGAGGCATGTGCACATTTCTTTTGATGAAGTTGAAGTGGGCGCATGCCCCAAGGAGATGTCCAAAAGGGGCACATGCCCATATCCCTTCTTTCCTATATTGGGACATCTCATGTCCCGAAAGTAATAGGAAATGGTAGATGGCGATAGGAATTAGCAGGTGTTGTCTTATTTCTATCTGATGGATTAAGACAATCCTTTTCTGACTTGAACAAGCTTTAGTCAGACAAGGGCAAACCCATATAGGGTTTCCTAGTGAGCCCAAAATAATTTGGCTCAGCTGAGATGAACCGGAAAGAGTACAGAAGAAGAAAGTTAGGCTCAATCGTGTGCTAACATGATTTTCTTGAATCTAATTCGATCTAATCCAAATCAATCAAACTGGATTAGCTTGATTGATCACATTTAGATCTAAATCCTTGTTTGTATAACCCAGTTAGGTATCTCTATCATCGACATCATCGAAACATCCTTCGATGGATCAGAACTTTTTTGATTCATTCCATTAAAATAATTGATCATCAAGATCATTCTAATTACTTTCAAAATCCACCAGTGATACCTAGCAGTATAAGGTGGCAATCCATCAAAATTGAAAGCAAATCTCTCGGTGTAGCTATCTGTGTGATTGAGTTCTTCTATCTTGAGCCTCTATAGGATTGGGGTTAAGATGAACTCGTCAAACCCAATATCCATCATAGGAGCTAATCATTTGATTCAAGTTCGATGTGAAATCCTAAAAGAAACTCTTTCTATCATCTTCACACTATCATGGCCATAGGCTGATGGACTTAATCTCATGACTATCATAGAGCTACTCCTCATCTACCGAGGTAGATAAATCCTCTATTAGTGCAATCCAATTTTACAATGAACATGCTATAGCTAACATATACCTCAGGATTTCGAACGGCTAGAAGATCGAGTTATGGTATAGTCAAACAATAATACCCTCAAGGTGAACTGCCGATGCACCTTAGATTAAAGAACCAAACACACCACTGTAACATCTAGCTAGTCATCAACGAGAGGGTAGACTTCCTTGTGACTACTCGAGGTGGTCATGCCTAGTGCCTTCGTTCTCTAATGAGTATCTGTATTCTCGCTCTGGTATCTCTACATCATAGACTCAAGACTTATCTATCCTAAGAAAGCGATCATACACCAACTTTCCTGATCGATCACCATCCTCATAATGATCCTTTGGTCAACAGCAATTTATGAGTTAATTATGAAAATTCATGTCTTAAAATTTTCAACTCTTGAAAATATGAATTGTCATTACCATTTACCATTAACTCAAAGGATGTATCACAGACACTTTAGAAACACACTATCATAGAAAATAATTTTTTTTATTAATTTATAATCAAAATTATAAAATTATCTCTAGAAGTATATTATAAGTGTCAGTCAATCTGACTTCTAAAGCACACATCTAACAAACTCCTACTTGACCTAAAGCCAATTGACTATAAATCTAAGTCCCATCTTTTCTAGGTGGATTTCGATCTTCTGTTGGCTTAATGGTTTCATTAGTCGGTCAGCTGCATTATCAATGGTGTCGACTCTCTTGACCTTAACATATCCCTTCTCGAGGTAATCACAGATGAGGTAGAATCACTGCTCGATGTGCTTGAATTTTTGATGAGACATTAGCTCCTTAGCTAAGGCTATAGTGCCATTATTGTCATAGTACAGAGGGATGACATCAATGGTATCATTCCAAGCTCTATGGTGAACTTCTGTACTAGAATGCCTCCTTCACAGCTTTCGATGCAGCGATGTATTCAGCTTCTATGATGGAGTTTGCTATCACCATCTGCTTGAAACTCTTCCATCTAATAGTATTACCATTGCATACAAACAGACTTCTAAATATCAACTTTTGATCATCTATTTTGGACATAAAGTCCGAGTCTGTAAACCCCTGGACCTGGAATTCTCTATTACCAAAGACTAGAAATATATTCTTAGTTGATAAATACTTAAATTAAGTTGCTAGAGGAACAAATTTAATTTAATTACTTCTTATTTATTAAGAATTTGATATTCTCTAATCTATTTTATAGGTTACTAAGAGTTTAGGCTCATAGAATTCAAATTAAACTCAAATTGGCTCAGATTCAAGTGAACCAGGCAACCAGCTTCTATTCAAGTGTGAACTCAACTTACTCATGAAGGGATGAGAAGCATCCTCCTCTTGATCAAGGGCCTAGAATTAAAAAAGACCTTTCACATGAATCCAAGTGTGAACACGACTTAAAGATCAAGGGCCTAGATTAAAAGATAACCTCTTACATGGATCTAAGTATAAACGCAACTTAAAGATTAATGGATGAGAAGCAAGCTCCCTAATCCAATGGCCCATTTCTTATTGCCTCTCCTTTTAATTAGTCTCATATGAAGAAAAAAAAAAAATCTTCCTCCCTCCTTTACCTATAAATAAAATCCAATGCCTCTACAAAGATATATCTCTCTCCACACTACAACTCTTGTAGGGGCCTATGTGATAGGCTGGAATACCTACCCATAAAATTTTTATCCATCTTTTTTTTATTTTTGTCCATCCTTCCAATATATGAGAAGGAGAGTTAGCCAGAGAAAGATGTGCTAGAGGAGAGTTTATATTCTTTTATTTTATTTTCTTGTTTCAACTCCAAGCCCTGTTAATGGCTTAGGAGTTAGTACTTTGTATCAAGCAATTTTTTTTCAGCAATAAAATTTTATTTTTTTTAATTATCACTTGTGCAATTTAATTTTTATAGTTTAATTTTAGTAATAGGATAGTTTAATTTGCATGCTTATTTACTTTCTACATCTCTTTTATTTATTATAATTTTAAATTTCAATAATTAGTATAATATTTTTGGATTTATAGTTTTTCATAAAATCATGTCTAGCTAAGCAATCCTGAGGTTTGCGATGAAGCTAAACCATGATTAGAAGCCCTGTTTTAGGATTTCTCCTTGGTTTTTATTTTTTTTAGAGTTCTTCTTCCTTCAAGCTTCTTGCCAAAAGACTTAATGGACTATCATTGGATTTCAATCCCTTTATAGTTCATGCTTGATTCGGTACAATAAGGATAATAGGAAGAAGGCCTGTAATTTTGTTAATTTCTTTTCTCTTCTTTCTTATGAAAAATTTTGATGGATTTTTGTTGGGTTAGAGTTCCATCATAGTCCATACTTGGGTAATACAAGTGAAGCAGTTGAAAAGAGAGTTTTTTAATTAGGATGATGCTTGTCCATGCATTACACCTTGATCAAGGGACATCATAAGAGAAATTTTAAAAAGGCTTTCTAAGTCATTGGTCTAGTAGATTCAAAAGCCTTAGATCTTTAGATTATTACTCTCTATAATTAATTTACTATTTAGTAGTAAGTAACAAACAATCTTCCCTCATCTTTGTTAAAGGTCGCCTAAGCAAGGTTTTGAATGTAATTCAAATACAATTCCTTATGGGATCGATCCATACTCGTTGGATGTGCTACTTTGCATACCGTGCGCTTGTGGTTAAATTTAAGAGACATTAAGTTTTTGGCATCATTGTCGGAGAATTGGCATGTTCTAAATTCTTGTTCTTCATGCTTTCAGTTCAGTTTTAGTCTGACCTTTCTAACTTCCATATCTTGCCTTGCAGAAAATTTATGAGTACTAGAAATCAGGTACATAATCTAATCTTTTCCTTTTCCTCTAGCCGTCTAATTTAATCTTAGTTCATTATTAGTTTTTTATTAAAACTTAAGCATGTAAACACCTAAATCAGAAATTAAAATATTTATTTAAATAAATATGTAAATACCTAGATCTCAGATCTATTACATGACCAAGGCATGATATCAAATCAAAAATTAAAATCAAATAAGAAAGTAAAAGGTCGATCAAATCAACCTAGATCTATACTACATCAAATGCAGGTATGAAGTTTATAGATCATATCTATTACCTGAGCATGTTAGACGTTCTAACTTACTGATCTGAGCTTGAGGATAATGTTATGAGCCATACAACATCCAGCCTCCAGAAGTCATTCACACGAGCCTACGATCTCTGATCTGAAATTCGATGCAGGAAATTAGCACAGCATGCTAGTACTGTGCTGATCCTTCTTCGACAGTCGATCTGATGCTCCCTTCTTCAAAATTTGGACTCTCCAAAATATGAGAAGGAAGAAGAGAGTTTACTAATCTAAGACTCTCCCAAAAAAAACTCAAAAAAAGGAGGAGAGATTGAAAGTAAAACAGCTATGGAAGAAGACCCTCTTCTTCTTCTCTTTTCTCTCACCTAGACACCTAGTTTGGTGCCTATGGAACCCCCATGCCCAAGGACCCTCTTCCTTTGATTTCTACACACCCCAAACTTCTCTTGAAGCTCTATATTTCATAAAAGAATTAGAATAAAATTCATCAAATAAATAGTGAAAAAGAAGAGTCCAAGTTAGATCAAAATCCTAGACTAGGAATATCCAAACATGGAAAGTTATTGGGGCGCCCAACTCTTGGGCACCTCCTCCACAATTATTGGCGTGGACCAGCAAAGGAGGGAACACAAGAAAAGAAATTATTTTCATAAAATAAGAGAAGAATTAATTATAAGAGGGGGTGGCACTCAAGGGAAGGTGTTTTGGTCAACAAGGATTCTATCTCATAGAATCCTAAGCAAAACTAACTCCTCTTTTGACTTGGTCTTCCAACAAATTACCTTATGAGAAAAGCAGGAGAGAAAGAGGGCATGAGAAGATATGGAAGTTCAAAATTTTTATGTAAGAAATAAAACAAAAAGGGCATGGGGCGTGAGATTAATTGGCGTAAGTGATAGGGAGTCCTAGTCACACTAGGACTCCTATTTTGACTTGGTCAAACAAGATCTTTTAATCAAATAAAATCAAGATTAAACCAACTCAATTAAATAAGGCCCTAACCTATTTAACTTAATTAAATTAGAATAAATTAGATTTAATTCTAATTTATTTTCCAATCAAATTAGAAAATTGGGTTAATCCGAATCCTTGTTAGACTACGACTAGTTCTTTCTTGCACTTGGCTTATCAAATAAACCAATTGGACTTAATCCAATCAAGTCCAAACTAAATCTAATTAAATTATATTTAATTTGACATAATCTCAACGTATTGGTTTAATCAAATTAAGCCAATTAGCAATTCAATAATGGATCCTTCTATAATACTTGCACTAGGTTAAACACTGATCATATTGATTGTTTAACCCTAGAACAATTCTTAATCATTGATCAACCATCCGATCAGATCGTAAGCTCTAATATATGTGACCTCATAGGTCCAAACCTAAGTCGATAGCATAGAAATAAATTTCTATACCAATCAAAGTAACCATCTAGCAATGATACCCGATGGTCGGCTAGGTCGAAGGTGTAGAACACTATTCTTAGAACCCATGCGGATATAGTTTTCATATAATTCATCCTCTTGACCATAATGCTCATAGGACACCTCGGAGTTCAACTGTCAACTCTTATCAAATTGTCTACATTATATTTTAAAATATCAAATCCATTTGATGGATTACTCTGGCCAAGGTTTTGCTATATTGAAATACAGTGATACATTCTTCTCCAACTCTTGGAGTGGTCAATTCCATCTTGATCACACTCCGACTTCGCAAGTACTTGATTGTGCCCAAAAGCCTTCAATTGCTGAATTAGAAATTTAGTTAGTCTGGTATAAAGCACAGTGAGTTGCTTGCAAGTCACTAAGGTGATCTCAGATCTAAGAAAAACTTATACCTATATCCCATCAGAGACATTCTCGACAGTAGAATGCTCTGGAGTTGGTCATGTTCTATGATGATGTACCCATACATCTCTCCTGTATGTCATACCAGTGTTTTCATACTCCTTGGTTAAGAGGACAATCAATATATATGGAATATAGCGACCTATGCTTGATAGATGTTACTGTCCTAATTAACAATCTAGCATTTGATCGTGAACCAATTTAAGGACTAATCGATAAATACCCTCTTTATCGAAACTAAACAGTCCTAAAGACTTCATCACAATAATGGAGTTCATTAGAAGATGTAAACTTATGATGAAAAAGATGCAAAAATATTTTTATTAATTAATAAATTAATTATAATTATAAAATAGCTCAACCATCAATAGGCTGATGATTGGCTTTGGAACACAATTTTCAACAACTCCCACTTGTCCTAAAGCCACTCGACATAGTATCTAATATCCATCTTCGACTTATGGTTGTCAAACTCCTTGATTGCCAAGGCTTTAGTGAAGGGGTCGGCTAGGTTCTTCTTTCCATCGATCTTCTAAAGGTCGACGTCACCATGATCCACGATCTCATGGACCAAATAAAAGCGACATAGAATATGCTTTGTCTGCTGGTGTGCCTTCGATTCCTTTGCCTTTGCTATAGTTCTAGTGTTGTTGCTGTAGAGCAGGACTGGACCATCAATGAAGGGTGCTACTCCGAGCTCGATGATGAACTTCCTCAGCCACATAGCTTTCTTTGTTGTATCTGATGCTGTCATGTACTCTGCTTCACAAACAGAGTTAGCACTATATACTGCTTGAAACTTTTCTAGCAAATGGCTCCACCATTTAGAGTAAAGATATATCCTGACATACTTTTACTATCATCATGGTCAAATTGAAAGCTAGAGTCTGTAAACCCTATAAGCTTCAGATCTGACTCACCATAAACCAACCATTGGTCCTTAGTATTTTTTAAATACTTAAGGATGGTTTTTACCACCTTCCAGTGATTTTCTTCAGGATCATACTAGTATCTACTCACCACTCCTAATAAGTATGCCATGTCTGGTCTCGTACATATCATCACATACATAATAGATCCCACTATCAAAGTATATAGGATTCTACTCATACGCTCTCTCTCTTTAGGAGTTGTCAAACAATCCTTCTTAGAGAGAGAAATTCTTTGGCCTATCAGAAGATAGCTCTTTTTGGAATTCTCCATGCTGAACCTCTTCAGCATAGTTTCTATATATGTGGACTGGGATATACCAAGCATCCTTTTAGATCTATCCCTATAGATCTTCATCTCTAGAATGTAGGATGCTTCATCCAAGTCCTTCATGAAGAACCATGAGGACAACCAGACTTTTATTTCTTGTAGTATGGGGATGTCATTCTCGATTAAGAGAATATCATCCATGTACAAAATAAGAAATACCACTGCTGGACTATAAATGTAGGGTTCTTCTCCATTCTTAACGAAGCCATACGTTTTCATCACTTTATCAAAATGCATGTTCCAACTCCGAGATGCATGCTTCAATCCATATATGAATTTTTGAAGCTTTCACACCTTGGACTCATCTGTGGATATGAATCCTTTAGGTTGTATCATATACACCACTTCGGTTAGGTCTCCATTTAGGAAAGCTATCTTCACATCCATCTGTCAGATCTCATAGTCCAGATGGGTAGCAATGGCAAGCATGATCCGAATGGACTTAAGCATTGTCATAGTGGAGAACGTTTCATTATAGTCAATACCATAATGTTGATGATACCACTTGACAATTAGATGGGCCTTATAGGTCTCCACCTTTCTATCTGTGCCCCTCTTCCTTTTGAAGACCCATTTACTTCCAATGGGTTTAACCCCTTCAGGTGGGTCAACTAATGTCCATACATCATTGACCTTTATGAAATTCATTTTGGATCTCATGGCTTCTAGCCATTTCTCAAAGTCGGGTCTCTGCATCGCATCCTTATAAGTGATCGGGTCCTCATTGTTCTCATCAAGTTTGATGGGATTTGAAGGAGAAATTTTGATTTCTTGGATCAGGTTCATTTAGATCTGACGGATCAAGATAGATATTTCAAAAATTTTTCTCGTGTATCCAAATTAGATCTAAGATGTTTTAGATTAAATTTTATAGATCTAATAAATAAAATAAAAATAATTTAAATTAAATCTAATTTAATTATACCTTGATGCTGGGTAATCAGATTACCCTTTGATGATCCTATTGATTGCCTGAGATTCTGAATCTAGCCATGCAAGAGTCTGGCCTCTACTAGTATCCACTCAGGTTGGATCTAAAGATCTTCTCTTTTTTAATCATCTCTCCAAAAATCAGATCTAGATCTGATTTGAAAAATCTTCAAAACTCCTTCTGAAGATCAGTAGTTGTCTCTGCAGTAGTGCTGCCTTCTTCCTTTCTCGTCAACCTTTTCTTGCCTGAATTGCACCAAACTGAAGCCCAACTTCCCTTGGGCATGGAGAAGAGAGAGAGGATTAGAAGATGGCATGGAGGAGGGAGAGGGACAGCCTTGGGGTATGGGCTAAGAGAGAACTCTTTTAAAGTTGGGCGCAGATAGGGTTTATATAGACCCTACTGCGCCATGTAGTGCCACATCATCCCGATCAATCACGTTGCTTCATGCAATCAGATCTAAATCTGATTGGTGGGATGATATCATCTGATCTAATCAGATGAGAGCCCCACTAATTCATCCTTAGACTTTATCCTCCGGGTTGATTCTAGAAATTTCTTTAGGGAAAAGAAAAATCCTGATTTCCCGGTCCAGGTTCGTTCAGATCTGATCAGATCAAGAGATATATTTCAAAAATTTTTCTCTTGATCCCAATCAGATCTTGATATATGTTTCAGATCTGATTCTTATTATTTTAATAAAATAAAATTAAAAGATAAATTAAATCAAATTTAATTTACCTGATCTGGGTAATCCTATTACCCTGTTGATGATCCTGTTTGCAGCGGAAGGTTCTGGATCTTAGCCACGCAAGCGCCTGGCCTCTACCGGTATCCACTCGGGTTGGATCTGGAGATCCTCTTCTTCTCTATCACACCTCCAAAAATCAGATCTGGATCTGATCTGGAGGATCTTCAAAACTCTTTTGAAGATGAGCAGTCGTCCTTTGCAGCAGCGCAGCCTTCTTATTTTTGATCGCCTTTCTTTGATCTGAATCGCACCAACCAAGGTCCAAAACTCCTTTTGGACGTGGAGAGCAAGGGGAGAAGAGACTATGGCATGGAGAAGGAGGGGAGAGGCAGCCTTGGGGCGTGGGAAACTATGATCTCAATTGAATTGCATTACAATCTGAGTTGGGCGCAGGGTCTTATTTATAGACTAAGCTGTGATCCAACTCCTCTTCCTTCCCAACCAATCACAACCCTTTGTGAAATCAGATCTAAATCTGATTGGTGGGAATAGAGTCCCCTGGATTCCTCCTTAGAGGGTGCCTAAGACCAGTCAAAGTTGGTTCTTAGAAGAACTCTAATTGGAATCCAAAAAGGAGATGGAGTCCTTGTCCAACAAGGACTCCTAGGCGCCTCCAACTTGGGCACACGCCTAGGGTGGCGTGCGCCCTTCTCCTTGCCAGGTTCTGGCAGGGGGACAGGCCCCCACCAGCTCTCCAATAGGTGCATGACATGTGGTCAAAAGTCAAAGTGTCAATGGTCAACGTTTGACCAGTCAAAGGTAGACTTTTGACCAAAGTCAAAGAACAAGAAATGGCAGGTGACCAAAAATGGCAGGTAGTGTCTTACAAATAAGACAACCTTTTCTGACTTGGACAACCTCCTGTCAGACCATATGAAGGCCTCTGTTTGAGCACAAACTCCTTTGGCTCAGACAGGACAACTTATTTATGATAGCAAAAGAAGAACGTTAGGTTCAATCGAGTGCTAGCACGATTTCCTTGAACCTAATTGAATCTCATTCAGATCAATTGAACTAGATCAGTTCAATTGATGATCACCAGATTCAAACCCTTGTTTGTGTGACCCAGTTAGGTTCAGTTCTGTATGGTAATGGGATATGTCATGATCTCTATCATCGACATCATCGAAACTCCTTTCGATGGATCAGAACTCTTCTGATTCGAACAGCTAGAATGATCGATCATCTAAATCATTCTAATTGCTCCCAAAATCCACCAGTGACACCTAGCAGTATATGGTGGCAACCCATCAGAGCTGAATGCGAACCTCTTGGTGCAGCTACCTGTGTGATTCAGTTCTTCTATCTTGAGCCCCGATCAGATTAGGGTTAAGGTGAACTCGTCAAACCCTAGTCTCTGTCATATGATGTAATCATTCGATTCGAGTCCAATGTGAAAATCTAAATAGAAACTCTTTCTATTATTTCACTCTACCATGGCCATGGATTTCTGGACTTGATTCTCATGATCATCATAGGGCTACTCCTCTACCACCGAGGTAGATAGATTCCATCTTGATGCAATCCAGTTCCTACAATGAACATGTCATAGCCAACATACACCTCAGGGTTCCATATGGCTAGGAGACCGAGTAATGGTGTAGTCAAACTATAACACCCTCAAGGTGAACTGCCGATGCATCTCAGGTCAAAGAACCAGACACACTACTGCAGCATCGAGTCAGTCATTGACGAGAAGGTAGACTCCCTAATGACTACTCGAGGTGGTCACGCTCAGTGCCCTCGTTCTCTAACGAGTACCTGTACTCTCGCTCCGGTGTCTCCACACCGTAGACTCAAGACTCATCTACTAAAGAGAAGCGATTGTACACCAACCTTCCGGATCAATCACCATCCTCGTGATGATCCTATGGTCAGGAGCAATTTATGAGTTAATAATGATTATTCATGTCTTAAATTTTCAACTCTTGAAAATATGAATTATCATTACCATTAACTCAAAGGATGTATCACAGACACTAAATACACATATGTGATAGAAAATAACCCATTTATTGATTTTAGTCAAAATTATAATTTTGCCCCTAGAAGTGTATTACAAGTGTCAGCCAATTCTGGCTTCTAGGGCACATATATCTAACAATCTCCCACTTGTCCTAAAGCCAATTGGCTACAAGTCTAAGTCCCATCTTCTCAAGGTGGGCTTCGATCTTCTGCTGGCCCAACGGCTTTGTAAGTGGGTCTGCCACATTATCTGCGGAGTTGACTCTCTTGACCTCGACGTAACCCTTCTCGAGGTAATCGCGGATGAGGTGGTATCGCCGCTCAATATGCTTGGATTTCTGGTGAGACCTCGGCTCCTTAGCAAGGGCTATGGCGCCATTGTTGTCGCAGTATAGAGGAATGGCATCTGATCATTACATTTCTGCACAAACTTCTTGTACCAGAATCTTCCTTCGCAGCAGCAGCGATATATTCTGTCCATGGTGGAATCTGCTTCACCGTTTGCTTGGATCTTCCAGCTCAGCTCCACCATTGCACACAAACAGACTAGATCGACTTTCGATCATCTATATCGACATGAAGTCCGAGTCTGTGTATCCCTGGACCATTGGAGTTCTCCGTTACCAAAGACCAACATCATATCCTTAGTTCTTCTCAAGTACTTAAGGATACATTTCACAGAAGTCCAGTGTTCTTCACCTGGATTTGACTGATATCTGCTTGTGACACTCACAGCATGGGCTATATCAGGTCGTGTACATAGCATGGCATACATGAGGCTCCCTATTGCAGAAGCATAAGGGATCTTGCTCATGCGTTCTATTTCCTCAGGTGTGCTGGGGCACATCTTCTTGGAAAGATGAATACCATGTCTGAAGGGTATTAATCCCCTCTTAGAGTTTTCCATACTAAACCTCTTTAGTACTTTCTCTATGTACATCTTCTGTGAAAGTCCTAGCATCCTATTCGGTCTATCCCTATAGACCTTAATTCCTAGAATAAAGGATGCTTCACCTAGGTCTTTCATGGAGAATTCCTTGGACAACCACATCTTGACTGATGTCAACATGGGAATATCATTCCCAATAAGGAGGATGTCATCCACGTACAATACGAGGAAGACAACAGCGCTCCCACTGACCCTTTTGAAAACACATGGTTCCTCTTCATTTTTGATGAAACCAAACTTTTTGATCACATCATTGAAACGAGTGTTCCAGCTCCGAGATGCTTGCTTAAGTCCATATATGGACCTTTGCAGCTTGCAAACCTTGTGATCAGTATCACTGGATGTGAAACCTAGCGGCTGTTCCATATAGATATCTTCCTCAAGATATCCATTTAGGAATGCCGTTTTCACGTCCATTTGCCATATTTCATAATCGAAATAGGCTGCAACAGCAAGCAATGTGCGGATGGATTTTAGCATAGCTACTGGGGAAAAGGTATCCTGATAGTCTATGCCTTCGCGTTGACTATAACCTTTTGCCACCAATCTAGCCTTGAATGTCTCCACATTCCCATCTGCACCAATCTTTCTCTTGAAGATCCATTTACATCCAATAGGTACTATACCTTCTGGTGGATCTACCAAGGTCCAGACTTGGTTTGAGTGCATCGAGTCAATTTCTGACTGCATTGCCTCTAGCCATTTCTCGGAGTCGATATCTGATATCGCCTCGTTGTAGGTTTTGGGATCATCACCATGAGCACCATTACCTACGAGGAACATTTCCTCTACATCCTCTGAAATAATACCTAAGTATCTTTCAGGGGGACGGGAAACTCTTTCCGATCTACGAGGTGGAGGAGGTAGTGTTCTTATTGGCTCAACCTGATTTGGTTCCACTTGGTCCTTAGCTCGTTCTGCTTGTGAGACTTTCTCATCAAGCTTGATCTGCTTTTCCAATGCCGCTATCTTGAATAAACTATTTTTCAAGAAAGATGGCATGTCGACTCACAATCACATTGTGGTCTTCTGGAATGTAGAAATAGTATCCTAATGACTCTTTAGGATATCCTATGAATCGAGCTCTGAAGGACCTAAACTCTAACTTGTCCGCTTGTTGTCTTTTGACATGAGCCGGACAACCCCAAATTCTGAGATGACTCAGACTTGGTTTCTTACCGTGCCATATCTCATACGGTGTGGTAGGAACGGTTTTAGAGGGAACCCTATTCAGTAGATAGATTGAAGTTAACAATGAGTGTCCCCAAAGAAAATCAGGGAGGTCTGTGAAGCTCATCATGGATCGAACCATATCTAATAGAGTCCGATTTCTCCATTCTGAAACCCCGTTGAGTTGAGGTGTTCCTGGTGGAGTCCATTGAGAGACTATGCCATTATCCTTGAGATAGTCTAGGAATTCCCTGCTAAGGTATTCACCTCCTCGATCTGATCGAAGAACCTTAATGGGTTTTCCTGTTTGTTTTTCTACTTCATGTCTGAATTCTTTGAACTTTTCAAAGGCTTCAGACTTGTGTCTCATAAGATACACATACCCATACCTAGACAGATCATCGGTAAAGGTAATGAAGTAGACAAAATTGCCTCTAGCCGGCACATCAAATGGGCCGCACACATCAGTATGTACTAGGGCAAGGAGATCTGTGGCCCTCTCCCCATGTCCAACAAAAGGGAGTTTAGTCATTTTGCCTTGAAGACAGGATTCACAAGTTGGATATGACTCGAAAGTCAATGGACTCAATAGCCCATTTTTCTCCAATTTGTTGATCCTATCTTCTGCTATATGACCTAATCTCAGGTGCCATAGATATCTGTCGTTTGGACTATCCCTAGGTCGTTTGGCATTCACGTTTTGCTCGATAGTTAGAACAGGTACATCAATATGTAGCTGATAAAGACCATTAATAAGGAAACCATTTGCAATTTTATTTCTTTCATAAAGAATGTTACAATGGTCCTTAAAGAAGGTGATCACATAACCTTCTTGTGCTAAGCATGAAACAGAAATCAAATTCCTGCTAGGCTGCAGGCACAAAATAACAGTCTTTCAAAACTAAGTCTAAACCAGATGGTAATCGAAGAGGGTATGTTCCCACGGCTACTGCAGCAACTCTTGCTCCATTACCAATGCGTAGGATCATGTCTCCATCCCTCAGCCTCCTGACCTCAAGAGTGCACAGTGCAGTGAGCATACCTCCAGAGTCTAAGTAGGCAGTTCCCAACATGAGCCAATGAATATTGGTTATTGATCCTTTCGTCAACCATTTTTTATGAATTTCATCTCAAGTTGCAGAATGATGGAGGGTGGTAAGGTGGGAGAGCCTGGTCAAATACAAAGTCTTCTCAAGCATCCCGAAAATGTATTTTGTAGTTCCTGAGATGGACCTGGTAATGTTTTAAAACATAATTTTGGGTCCTGAGCCAATCATAATTGTCTATCTATGTGTGTCCAGGATACGTGCCAATGGGTTGGACGCAGACATATTTCCTGTAGAGAGTCAAAGATTCTAGTTAGATACTGTAATTTTGACTTGACCAATTTATTTAGGGATTTTATTTTTAAACAAATTAGCTCCCACTATTTTCTCGGATCCCTACACTCCCTCTGTAGAGATGCGAAAATCTCCACGATTAATGATTTCTAGTGGGTGGTGCGGTCTCACCAACTGACTCATCACCTCACCTAACAGTTATTGGTGATGGGTTAGCCAATGAGTGAACAACTCTTGTTCAATGATTCTCTAATCATGGTGCACCCAAACTTGGTCTCTAATTCATGAATCTCACCGTATCCGAATATTGATCCACTCCTTAGTTAAGTCAGACCCACCATTTGCATAGACTGGGTTCCTAATTGAGTCTCTCACCGTATCCGAAATATTGAGCCCAACTCATCCTCCAGCCCATAGCATCCAATGCCTAATAGACATGGTTGCATCTTCCCGGTGCAACTGAGCCACTGTATCCAGCCGAGAACAATCAACCCCGGGAAGGGCCCGCACATCTACAATGGTGGAAGACCTCAGACTTAATCTTTTCTTAGGGAGAATTGATTCAGGTCTCATTAAACTAGACTTGGCTTAGTCATAACAATTATGACTAACCTAGTGGCATGGGTTAGCTCGGATTATTGACCACCTCAGATCAGAACTGTGTCAACAGATATGGCCAGGTAAGTGAGACCGGTGGAAGGAATATGCCATTAACTCGTACAAGAACGCATTCAGGTCGAGTAGCTTCCAATTAAAAACCAGTCGGTCGTCTATGTGCCAAACTTACCTTAGACACCAAATTGTTGAGTCAGAACCAATTGGGTTAGCCTACAATCCAGACTCTAACCTCTGAGCCTAATTAGGTCTTGCTTGATCGTGACTCGATCTTGACCCAGACTTAATCCTATTAGGCTGGTCAATTTAAGCATTGTTGATCCCATCTAACCAACTCTTGATTCGGTTTGATCAACCGCTTAGACCTAATTGAGCTACCCAAGCCCGAACCCAGTATTATGAATATATCTTAGATCTAAAATTCCTAATTTTAGACCTAATTAATATTTCATAAACTTAATTCTTAATTAAGTAGGGTTCATAAACAAAATATGCACAATAAATCCTAGGGTTTCAGGATCTAGGGTTTTGCAGAAAGTAAGTTTTGGGTTTCTGATTAAGGACGAACACGCAGCACCCCTACACATCATAAGAACACCCCATCGAATGGAAAGAGAGGGCCTTTAAACCCTTCTTCGTTCTTATGACCGAACGGCCAAGAGGAACGCCTTAATCAGGAACATTCAATACTACAAAATATCAGATCTATATCATATATCTCATATATAAAGTAGATCTAATCATGGCATATTTTGCATACATCTCATGTATCAAATCATTCATATTTTCAGATCTAAATTATCTCATAATAATCTAAAAAATTAGATTTAAATTGATCTAATCAAAATAAATTCTAATCTAGACAATTATGTAGAACTATTCTACAACTAGTCTAGACATGCATCAATCATATCTCATATGATATTCAAAAATTAAATAATTTTTATTTGCTATTTTTTAGATGTTATTATAACACTTATAATATCAAAAAATAGTAAATAAAAAGATCTAGATCTAAAAAAAATATTATAAGAACTAGAAAATCCTTAATTTTAATTGATTTCAGATCTGTCAGGATCTCGATCTCAGATCTGATCAGATTGAAGAGATATATTTCAAAATTTTTTTCTTGATCTAATCAGATCTTGAGATATTTTAGATCTGATTCTTATTATTTTAATAAAATAAAATTAAAAGATAAATTAAATCAAATTTAATTTACCTGATCTGGGTAATCCTATTACCCTGTTGATGATCCTGTTTGCAGCGGAAGGTTCTGGATCTTAGCCACGCAAGCGCCTGGCCTCTACCGGTATCCACTCGGGTTGGATCTGGAGATCCTCTTCTTCTCTATCACACCTCAAAAAATTAGATCTAGATCTGATCTGGAGGATCTTCAAAATACCTTTCAAAATACGCCAGTCGTCGCTTGGCA
>QRFJ01001738.1:0-62754 GCA_006176705.1 Cocos nucifera
AGATGGAGTCCCTATCCAACAGGGACTCCTGGGCGCCTCCAGCTTGGGCACACGCCAAGGGTGGCGTGCGCCCTCCTCCTTGCTAGGTTCTGGTAGGGGACAAGCCCCCACCAGCTCTCCAATAGGTGCATGACATGTGGACAGAAGTCAAAGTGTCAATGGTCAATATTTGACCAGTCAAAGGTCAACTTTTGACCAAAGTCAAAGGACGAGAAATGGCAGGTGACTAAAAAATGGTAGGTATTGTCTTACAAAATAAGATAATCCTTTTCTGACTTGGACAACTCCAGTCAGATCAAGTGAAGGCCTCTGATTGAGCACAAACTCCTTTGGCTCAGTCAGGACAACTATTTATGATAGTAAAAGAAGAACGTTAGGTTCAATCGAGTGCTAGCACGATTTTCTTGAACCTAATTGAATCTCATTCAGATCAATTGAACTGAATCAGTTCAATTGATGATCACCAGATTCAAACCCTTGTTTGTGTGATCCAGTTAGGTTCAGTTCTGTATGGTAATGGGATATGTCATGATCTCTATCATCGACATCATCGAAACTCCTTTCGATGGATCAGAACTCTTCTGATTCGAACAGCTAGAATGATCGATCATCTAAATCATTCTAATTGCTCCCAAAATCCACCAGTGACACCTAGCAGTATATGGTGGCAACCCATCAGAGCTGAATGCGAACCTCTTGGTGCAGCTACCTGTGTGATTAAGTTCTTCTATCTTGAGCCCCGATCAGATTAGGGTTAAGGTGAACTCGTCAAACCCTAGTCTTCTGTCATATGATGTAATCATTCGATTCAAGTCCGATGTGAAAACCTAAATAGAAACTCTTTCTATTATTTCACTCTGCCATGGCCATGGACTTCTGGACTTGATTCTCATGATCATCATAGGGCTGCTCCTCTACCACCGAGGTAGATAGATTCCATCTTGATGCAATCCAGTTCCTACAATGAACATGCTATAGCCAACATACACCTCAGGATTTCGAATGGCTAGGAGATCGAGTAATGGTGTAGTCAAACTATAACACCCTCAAGGTGAACTACCGATGCATCTCAGGTCAAAGAACCAGACACACTACTGCAGCATCGAGTCAGTCATTGACGAGAAGGTAGACTTCCTAATGACTACTCGAGGTGGTCACGCTCAGTGCCCTCATTCTCTAACGAGTACCTATACTCTCGCTCCGGTGTCTCCACATCGTAGACTCAAGACTCATCTACTAAAGAGAAGTGATTATACACTAACCTTCTGGATCAATCACCATCCTCGTGATGATCCTATGATCGAAAGCATTTTATGAGTTAATAATGATTATTCATGTCTTAAATTTTCAACTCTTGAAAATATGAATTATCATTACCATTAACTCAAAAGATGTATCACAGATACTAAATACATATATGTGATAGAAAATAACCCATTTTATTGATTATAGTCAAAATTATAATTTTGCCCCTAGAAGTGTATTACAAGTATCAACCAATTCTGGCTTCTAGGGCACATATATCTAATAGAAACCTTACTAGATTCTTTTAAGAATTCACTAGCTTTTCTAGAATTATAATTCTTCTAAGTCTTCTCCCTTTCTTCTTGCTTTTATTCTCTCTATTAGTCTTTCTTAAATCTCTTCTTAAACTCTTGTTTTAAAATGGAGGACTTTTCTTAATAAGAAAGATCTTGTCTTAACAAGAGAAGAAAGAGAATTGTTCAAACCTCGATTGCCTTGGACTCTCGGATACGAGTGCTATTTATAATAAAAGAGTAGATTCCATAAAAACCAATGCATCTCTTTTCACATCCCCCAAAAACAAACACCATAGTATTCTAATGAGAGACTTCAACTAGTAGGACTCCACAAGGGCCAAAAGGTGCGATGAAATAATGTATATACGTTGTTTGGTTTTAATCTATGGTAGAGGCAATTATCAAGTGTCTAATCCCTTTCCAGAGCATCCCAAAAATATGGCAAGTGGCATTATCTGATCCAAAACTTATCAAATAAGCAAGAGAAGACAGATGAGATTCCAACCACTTTTGCCCAAGGTAGACGGACTCTTAGTACCAACCAGTTTTTTATGCACCTCTTTGTGCGAAAACAATTTTACATGCCAATTATAGAGATGTGGACCTTGGTCAAAGCCCTAAGGATGTGGAAAGGGAGGGAGAGAGCCATTAAAAGACATTACATGAGTCTGAGACCCAAAGTAGAAGGACTTTAATCCCTCTCTCATGCCAAAATAATATAGTGCCCCTTTAATTTGGTGCCAACACTAGATAGAGTTTCAAGCCCTCTGAACTCTATCTCTTGGGCATGGGATAAGGCTAGGAGGTGCCCAATCAGGCTTGCCCCTTCATGGCTCAACCTAATATAAGTCTAGCTTAAATAGGTTACCCATTTAGATAAGGTTTCGAACTAAATCTAATTTAGTTAAGAGTTAGATCAGCCAACATGTGCTAGCATGCCAATTAGCAACCCAATTAGGATCCATTGACTCTAATAAAATTCAAATATTTTTTTGATCAATTTTTTAATGTGTGTGACCTATTGAATTCCACATCTAGTCAGTAGTAGATCTACGTGCATATTGATTTAGTTTGATTAGAATCTTTCTAATCCATTTAGGTCAAATATATGTCAATCCAAGTTAACCAATTAGAACTTCTTCTAAATGGTTCATGAATTAAACTTTTTAATTCATAAGAACCTATAAAATAAGATTGATGTCTAGCAAAGTGTCATGCCTATCTAGAAGATGTGAAATTTGATAAAAATATCAAATATACCTTTCAATGGTAAGTTATCATGCAATTCAATCCGTCAATAATTCTGGATCCTAAATATGTTTATGAGTATGAATTCATGTCAAACTCAACTGCATATTCGTATTGATTATCTATCATTCAATGATGACTCTAATAATGAAATATTAAAAATTCTTTCTAATATTTATTCTGCTTTGATCAAAGACTTTCTTAGTCATTTAGAGATGATAATACATAGGATGACACTCCTCTTACTAGGAGTGATCAATTTCTTGTTGACTTACAATCTCATATATATTCCACCATATCCAGAACATTCCATACATGACTTAGTCATGAATGAGTATGAACCAAAATATGGATTCATATGCACAAGGTACCATGGTGATCTTAGATTTAAAGATTTCTTGCATAACTTTCACTAGAGAACCATCTTTTGATATGTATGTAAGACTATGTAAGTAAGACTATGTAAGATATTCTCTCTATGGATCAATTCAGTGAACTCATTCTCTAATGAGTACTCATATTTTTGTATTAATATCTCCATACAAATGACTATAAGATCAACCACCTCCTTCCATCGAGCATGCATAAAATGTACAAGTCTATCTAGAACATTAATCCCTAACTTAATGATTCAACAACTGAAAATATTTTAGATTAGGATTTTAGGATTTTAGGTCTCACTAGCATGATCTCATCATGGTTCTAAAACTATTGTCCTAATCTATGAGATTCATAATAATCTTAAAGAGAGATAAGATATAGCAAATAATGAAATAAAATATTCCATATCATTACATGAGTTGAAAGATAATATAGAAAAGTTTCTATGTCATCAACTATGCGATTGGCGTAAAGGGCACTAATTTTTCAATCATCCACTTGCACTAAAGCCAATTGCCTTTATATTTAATATCCATACAATCATGGCGGCAATCAAAACTGCTGTTGATACAAGGCCTTAGTGAATGTATTTGCTATATTGTTCTTAGTGTCAACTCGCTCCATGATCACATCATGATGAGACGGAATTGTCTTAGAATGTACTCAAATTTTTTATGAGATCTCGGTTCCATTGCCTGAGCAACAATCCCAGTGTTCACATGATAAAGTGATATGGGATGTACAATTTTTAGAACCACATCCAACTCAATGATGAATTTCTTCATCAAGCGACTTTCTCAGTAGTCTCACTCGAAGCAGTGTATTCTATCTCAGTAATCAAGTAAGATATAATCTATAATTTGAAACTCTTTCAAATCATTGCTTCTCTAGTACTTTTTAAATACTTGAGAATATTTTTTATAATTTTCTAATGATCCTCTTCTAGATCGCTTGAAATTTGCTAACTATGCCTAAAGCATAAGCCACATCAAGTCGGTACATAGCATGGCATACATAATAGATCCCACAGCCAAAGCATAGGGGATAGAACTCATTCTTTCTTTCTCTTTAGGTATTTTAGGAGATGTCTTCTTAGAGAGATATATGCCTTAACTCAAGGGCAAGTAACCTATTTTAATTTACTCTATGTTGAACCTTTGTAACACAAGATTTGTGTACCTAGAAAGGGACAAGCCTAGCATCCTCTTAGATCTATCTCTATAGATCTTTATACCCAGTATATAGGATGCTTTATCTAAGTCTTTCATGAAAAACTTCTTAGATAGCCAAGCTTTGACCGTTTGGAACATTGGAATATTATTTCCAATAAGAAGTATGCCATTTATATATAATACTAAAAAGATAATGGCACTCTCACTTCTCTTCTTATACACATATAGTTCATCCATATTTTTGATGTAACCAAACTCTTTGACCGTCTCATCAAAATAAATGTTCCAACTCCTCGATGCTTATTTTAATCAATAAATAGATTTCTTTAACTTGCATACTTAGCTTGTTCTCCCACTTGAGACAAAACCTTTTGGCTGAGACATATAAACTTCTTCCTCAAAGTACCTATTAAGAAAGGCATTTTTTTAAAGATGTTTAAGTTAGAATTTTCTACATTTTCATATCTCATATGGAGTGTTGATTACTGGCTTGGAAGGTACCCTATTTAATATATAAGCAATAATTTCTAGGGCATATCTTCAAAATGAAATAGGAAGGTTAGTGAAGCGCATCATGAACCACACCATATCCAAGAAAGTGCGATTTCTCCTTTCCACTATACTATTTAATTATGGTATATAAGGAGGTATCCATTCAGAGAAATTCTATTTTTCTTAAGATAATCAAAAAATTCACTAGATAAGTACTCTTCTACTCGATTAGATTGAAGAACTTTAATATTTCTTTTAGTTTGTTTCTCAATCATTCTTTGATACTCCTTAAACTTATTAAAGGCTTTGAATTTGTATTTCATTAGATACATATATCCAAACTTTGATAAATCATCAGTAAAGATGATAAAATAGGAGTATCCTTCTCTAGCCTACGTTATCATTGATCTATATACATCTAAATATACAAAACCTAACAACTCCATTACCCTTTCTCCATGCCCAAAAAATGAAGATTTGGTCATTATCATCATGAGACATGATTCACAAGCTCCATATTATTCAAAATCATAAGAATCATAGAACTTTTCTTTATATAACTTGTTTATCCTTGACTATCCTTGACTCACTAATATGACTATGGTGACAGTGCTAGAGAAATATGATATTCACATCTTCTTATTTTTTTTTCATCAACAAGAAAGACATTATTATTGAGTGAAAGAATAAAAAGACCATTATCCACATATGCATTTCCAAAGAATTCATTAGAATGAAAAATAGAGCAACTATTGCACTTTGCCTTTATTTTATATCCTTGTTGCAATAATTGAAGGAAAAATTTGATTTTTCATCGCAGGATCGTTCAGATCTGATCAGATCTAAGATGGATTTTTTTACAAAATATTTTATAATCTGATCAGATCTAAGAGTTCTTATATTTGATCATGATGATCTGATATTAAAAATTAAAAATAAAATTAAATTAGATTTAATTTTAAGTACCTTGTTGGATAATCTGATTATCTTATGATGATCCTGTTGGTTTCTGAGGTTCTGGAAGGAGCCATGTACGTGCCTGGCCTCTACTGGTATCCACTCAGATAGGATTTGAACATCTTCTCCTCATAAATCTCTCCTCTAAAGATCAGATCTAAATTTGATCTATAGCTCCTTCAAAACTATTTTTGAAGGCAGCCCTTGTATTTTACGAACACCATTGCATAGATCCTGAATCTTGCACCAAAAACTTTGGATCTTCTTCTCAAATTTATGCCTAACTTTTTTGATATGTAGAAGAGAGAGAGAGAGAGAGAGAGAGAGAGAGAGAGAGAGAGAGAGAGAGAGGATAGAGGAGGTGTGAGATATGGTATGGGCAATAGCACCTTTGCATGAAAAATAAAATCAAACGATGCTTCTCTTTAGCGTGAGAAAGGTTTAAAAATCCAACTCCATATAGTGTCCCACTTTGACTAAATAACCAATTTATTTGATCATTAAGACTCTAGGACTTATTCTCCACATGAAACCATAGATCCTATCTAGTTTTTGTCATCAAAAATCAATCAAAAAGTGGACAACATGAGTAGATAAGGAAGAGTCCATCCCGCCTAGGACTCTTCCCTTAAGAGTTTAATCCAAATCAAACTCTATCAAAATTTAGTCAAACTACCACCATAAATCATAAAAATTGGCACACCCATAGTATGACTCAAGCCCTATCACATATCCAAAAATCAAGACAAAAAGATTTCTAAAGAATTTTCTAGAAGTATTTGATCAGGTGATCCTTAATTCTTTCAATTAGGTCAACTTTTGACCCTAGTCCAATTGCACTAGGAATAGATTTAATTTCTATAATTAATTTGATCTAGACTTATTCCAATCAGATAAAAATAAATTCATTCAAGATATAAAAATAAGTCAAATTAAATTTGTCTCGATTGTGATGAATCAGGAAGATTACAAAAGAAGAAAGCTAGGCTCAATCGTGTGCTAGCACGATTACCTTAAACCTGATTGGATCTAATCCAAATCAATTGAACTGGATTAGCTCAATTGATGACATCCAGATCCAAACCCTTATTTGTGTGATTCAGTTAAATTTACTTCCATATGGTAATGAGATATGTCGTGATCTCTATCATTGACATCATCGAAATATCTTTCAATGGATCAGAACTTTTTTGATTCATAGAATTAGAATGATCGATCATCAAGATCATTCTAATTACTTCCAAAATCTACTAGTGATACCTAGTAGTATATGGTGACAATCCATTAGAACTGAAAGAGAACCTCTTGGTGCGGCTATCTATGTAATTGGGTTCTTCTATCTTGAGTCCTGATAGGATTAGGGTTAAGGTGAACTCATCAAACCCAACATTGATCATATGAATTAATCATTTGATTCGAGTCCAATGTGAAACCCTAATAGAAACTCTTTCTATCATCTTCACTCTACCATGGCCATGGGATTAAGGACTCAATCTCATGATTATCATAAGGCTACTCCTCATCTATCGAGGTAGATAGATCTCCTATTTGTGCAATCCAATTCCTATAATGAACATGCTATAGCCAACATACACCTTAGGATTTCAAATGGCTAGGAGATCGAGTTATGATATAGTCAAACTATAACTCTCTCAAGATAAACTGTCAATGCATCTCAGGTCAAAGAACTAGACACACCACTACAGCATTAAGCCAGTCATCGATGAGAAGGTAGAGTTCCTTATGACTACTTGAGGTAGTCACGCTCAGTGCCCTTGTTCTCTAACAAGTACCTGTACTCTCACTCCGATATTTTCATACTATAGACTTAAGACTCATCTATCCTAAAAAAATGATCGTACAACAACCTTCTGGATCGATCACCATCCTCATGATAATCCTATAATCGGAAGCAGTTTATGAGTTAATTATGAAAATTCATGTCTTAAATTTTCAACTCTTGAAAATATGAATTGTCATTACCATTAAATTAAAGAATGTATCACAGATACTTTAAATACACACAATGATAGAACATAACACTTTTATTAATTTATAATTAAAATTATAAAATTATCCTTAGAAGTGTATTACAAGTGTCTAGCCAATCTGACTTCTAGGGCACATATCTAACAAACTCCTATTTGACCTAAAGCCAATTGGCTATAAATCTAAGTCCCATCACCTTAAAGTGGGCTTCGATCTTCTGCTGGCCCAACGACTTCGTAAGTGGGTTTATCACATTGTCTGCAAAGTCGACTCTCTTGACCTTGACGTATCCCTTCTCAAGGTAATCGCGGATGAGATGGTATCGCTGCTCGATATGCTTAGATTTTTAATGAGACCTTGGCTCCTTAGCAAGGGCTATGGCACCATTATTATCATAGTACAGAGGGATGGCATCTGATGGTATCACTTTGAGCTCTACGATAAATTTTTTATACTAGAATACCTCCTTTGCAACCTCCGATGCAACAATGTACTCTACTTTCATGGTGGAGTTTGCTATCACCGTCTGCTTGGAACTCTTCCAACTGATAGCTCTACCATTACAAATAAATAGACTTTCAGATATCGATTGTCGATCATCTATGTCGAATATAAAATCTAAGTCTATATATTCCTGGACCTAGAGTTCTACATTACCAAAAATTAGAAACATATCTTTAGTCCTTCTCAAGTACTTAAGGATACATTTCACAGAAGTTTAGTACTCTTTGTCTGGATTCAATTGATATTTGCTTGTGATACTCACAGCATGGGCAATATCAGATCGTGTACATAGCATGGCATACATGAGACTCCCTATTGTTGAAGCATAAGAGATCTTGCTCATGCGTTCAATCTCCTCAGGTATGCTAGGGCACATCTTCTTGGAGAGATGAATGCCATATCTAAAAGGTATTAAATTCCTCTTGGAGTTTTCCATGCTGAACCTCTTCAACACCTTCTCTATATATATTTTTTGTGAGAGACCCAACATCCTATTCGGTCTATCCCTATAGACCTTAATTCCTAGAATAAAGGATACCTCTCCTAGATTTTTTCATAGAGAACTCCTTAGACAACTATATTTTGACTGTAGTCAACATGAAAATATCATTCTCAATTAGAAGAATGTCATCCACATACAGTATGAGGAAGACAACAGCGCTCCCACTGATCTTTTTAAAAATATAGGACTCCTCCTCATTCTTGATGAATCTAAATGATTTGATTATATCATTGAAATGAGCATTCCAGCTCCAAGATGCTTGCTTAAGTCTATATATGGATCTTTGCAGCTTACATACCTTGTGATCATCATCACTGGATGTGAAACCCAGCAGTTATTTCATGTAGATATCTTGCTCAAGATATCTATTTAAGAATGCCATTTTCACATCCATCTATCATATTTCGTAATCAAAATAGGCTACAACAGCAAGCAATGCATGGATGGACTTGAGCATGGCTACTGGTAAAAAAGTATCCTGATAGTCAATGTCTTTGCACTGACTATACCCTTTCACTACAAGCCTTGCTTTGAATGTCTCTATATTCTCATCGGTACCTATCTTTCTCTTGAATATCCATTTACACCCAATAGGTACTATATCTTTAGGTGGATCTACCAAGGTCCAGACTTGGTTCGAATGCATTGAGTCAATCTCTGACTTCATTGCTTCTAACCATTTCTTGGAGTCAATATCTGATATTATCTCATCATAGGTTTTGGGATCATCACCATGAACTCTATTTTTTATAAGAAATATTTTTTCGACATCTTCTGAGATACCTAAGTACCTTTCAGGAGGATGAAAAATTTTAGTTGATCTACGAGGTGGAGGAGGTAGTGTCTAGGTTGGCTCAATCTGATTGGGTTCCATAGGTTTCTTAGCTTATTTTTCATTGAAGACTTTCTCCTCGAGTCTAATCTATCTTTCGATGCCACCATCTTGTATAAACTATTTTTCAAGAAAGATGGCGTGTTGACTTACAATCACATTATGATCTTTCGAAAGATAGAAATAATATCCTAACGATTATTTAGGATATCTAATAAACCAAGCTCTAAAGGATCTAGACTCTAATTTATTTGCCTGTTATCTCTTGACATGGGTCGGACAATCTTAAACTCTAAGATGACTCAGACTTGATTTCTTACCATGCCATATCTCATACGGTGTGATAGAAATGATTTTAAAGAAAATCCTATTCAGTAAATATATAGCAATCATCAGACTATATCTCCAAAGAAACTCAGGAAGGTCCATGAAACTCATCATGGATTAGACTATATTTAATAGGATTTGGTTTTTTCATTCTGAAACTCCATTGCGTTGAGGTGTTCTAGGTGGAGTCTATTGAGAGACTATACCATTATCCTTAAGATAGTCTAAGAATTTTCAACTAATATATTCATCTCCTCGATCTGATTGAAGAATCTTAATGGATTTTTTTGTTTATTTTTCTACTTTGAGTCTAAATTTTTTGAATCTTTCAAAGGTTTCAGACTTATGTTGCATCAAATACACAAATCCATACTAAGATAGATCATCGATAAATGTGATGAAGTAGATATAATTACCTCTAACCGACATATCAAATGGGCCGCATACATCAGTATGTACTAGGGCAAGTAAGTTTGTGGCCCTTTTTTCATGTCCTATAAAAGAAAGGTTGATCATTTTGCCATGAAGGCATGATTCATAAATCGGATATGACTCGGAAGTCAATGGACTCAATAGTTCGAATTTTTCTAATTTGTTAACCCTATCTTTTGCTATATAATCTAACCTAAGGTGCCAAAGATACCTATCATTTAGACTATCACTAAGTCACTTTGATCCTATGGCATTCACATTTTGCTCGATATTAAAAATAAAAACATCAATTTATAAGAAAACCTCTTGCAATTTTATTTCTTTCATAAAGAAATATTATAATGGTCTTTAAGAAAGGTAACTGATAGAGACCATTTATAAGAAAATCTCATGCAATTTTATTTCTTTCATAAAGAATATTACAATGGTCTTTAAGAAAACTAATAACATAACCTTCTTGTGCTAAACATGAAACAGAAATCAAATTTTTACTTGCTATAGGCATATAAAAATAATCTCTAAGAACTAGATCTAATTTTGATGGTAATCAAAGAGGGTAGGTTTTCACGACCACGGCAACAACTCTTGTTATATTTTTGATGTGTAGGATCATCTCACCATCCCTCAGCCTCCTACTATCCTTAAGATCCTATATAGAAGTGCACAAGTGAGCACTAGAACCAGAGTCAAGCACCCAACTGGATGTAGAAGAAATCATAAGGTTAAATTCTATAATGAGCATACCTCTAGAAGGACCTGCCCCCTTCTTATTCTTTAGACTGGCCAGGTAAAGAGGGCAGTTTCACTTCCAATGGCCATCTGTGTTGCAATAAAAATATTTTTCTTTGTCAGTGGCCTTCTTCTTCAGCTCTGCCTTCTTCTTTCCACCTTCCATGTTCTGCTTCTTTGTGGTCTTCCTCTTCTTCTCAAAAGATATTCTCTTAGAAGAAGTCCACTCCACATCAAGCACTGAGCCCTTTGAACCTTTCATAGAGAGCTCAGCAGTAACTAGTATATTCATAAGTTCAGCCAAGATATTTTAAAGTTTATGCATATGGTAGTTCATGATGAACTGCCCATATGCATCAGTTAAAAATTATAGAATTATATCAATCTGTAGATCCTGATCTAACTTAACAACGAGCTTCTTAAGCTCTTCTAAGTCCTTGATCATCATCAGACAATGATCTTGGATCGATTGCCCATCACGCATCTGAGCCTTAAAAAATCTTTTAGTGACTTGATATTTGGCTGTGCGACTCTATTCACCAAACAACTCTTGCAAGTGAGCCAATATTTGATGGCTAGTCTTAATATCTTTATATTGAGCCTGGAGCTCATCAGACATCAAGCCCAACATGTAATACCTAGCTTTGTTATCTTTATCCATCCATTTTTTTAGAGATGCTCTCTGATCAGCGAACAGACATACTGGTTAAATGGAAGAATTCTATTCCAACAGATGAGTCAACTTCTCAAAATCCAAAACTATTTTTAAGTTTCGGAGCCAATCCTTCTAATTGGTATCGGTCAGTCTATGACTGTCCAGGATATGGGCTAGTGGGTTGGATGTAGACATTTCCTATAGATAGTCAAAGTTTCTAATTAGATTTTGTAATTAGACTTAATCAATTTATTTAGGGATTTTATTTTTAAATATATTAGGCTCTCACTATTTAGTCAGATCCCTATACTTTCTTGATAGAGATGCAAAAATCTGTATGATTATTGATTTTAAATGGGTGGTGCAGTCCCACCAACTAACTCACCATCTCACCAAATAGTTATTGATGATGGGTCAATCGATGAGTGGATAACTCTTGTCTAATAATTCTCTAATCATGGTGCATTCAAACCTGATCTCTAATTCATAAAGCTCACAGTGCTTGAAATATTGCTCCACTCCTTAGTTAAGTCAGACCCACCATTTACATGAATTGAATTTTTGATTGGATCTCTCACTATGTCCAGAATATTAAGCCCAACCCATCCTTCAATCCATAGCATCCAATGCTTAATAGACATGGTTGTATTTTTTCGGTGCAACTGAACCACTATATCCAGTCGAGAATAATTAATCCTGGAAAGGGTCCGTACATCTATAATGGTGTAAGACCTTAGACTTAATATTTTCTTAGGAAGATTTAATTTAGATCTTTTTAAACTTGACTTGACTTAATCATAACAATTATGACTAACCTAGTAGCATGGGTTGGCTTGAATTGTTAGCCATCTCAAATCAGAACTGGATCGATGCAAATGGCCAGATAAGTGAGATCGACAGAAGGGATATGCTATTAATTTAACAAGAATGCATTCACGTCAAATAGCTCTCATTAAAAATCAGTCGGTCATATCTATCAGACTTACCTTAGACACCAAATTATCAAATCAGAATCAATCGGATTAGTCTACAATCCAGGCTCAAACCATGGAGCCAAATTAGGTATTGACTTGATCAAGTCACATCTCAATGTGATTCAATCTTGATCTAGACTTAATCTTATTAGGCCGATCAAATCTAAGCTTTCTTTAATCCTGCCTAACCAACTCTTAATTTGGTTTGATCAACCGCTAGATCTAATTAAGCTACCCAAGTCTGAATCTAATTTTATGAAGATGTCTTTGATTTAAAAATTCATAATTTTTAGATCTAATTAATTTTATAATCTTAATTATTAATTAAATTTTGGGTTCATGAACAAAATATGTAACAAAATTTTAGGATTTTAGGATCTAGAATTTTATAGAAAATAAGTTATAATTTTTGATTAAGGACGAATGTGCAACACCCTTACACATCATAAGAACATTCCATCAAATGAAAGGAGAGAACTTTTAAATTCTACTTTATCCTTGTAACCGGACGGCCAAGGAACATATCTTAATCAGAAATATATTTTTTCTAAATAAAATTAGTTAGATCTAAATCATATATCACATATACAAAAGATCTAACCTGTACATGTCTTGCATACATCTCATGTATTATAACTCAATAAATCATGCATGCTTTTAGATCTAAAATATTATATATTAAATTTAAAAAATAAAATTTTAAATTTAATCACATTAAAAATTAAATTATTCTAGATATTTTATAGAACTATTCTATAACTAATCTAAGCATGCATCTTTCATATCTCATATGAATAAATTAAAAATTAAAAATTATATTTTCTATTTTTAGATCTAGTTATAATAATTATAATATTAAAAAAATAAAAATAGAATAGATATAAAATTATATTTAATCAAATTAATAATACGATCATTCTAGACTACACAGAATAATTCTATTTCTAGTCTAGTCATGCATCTCATACATTATAGATCTAAATCATATAATTTTTAATTTTTTGATTTCAGATCTAATCATATCTAATGTGATATTTAAAATAATTTAATATTAGATTATAAATAAAAATTAAATTAGATCTAAAAAAGATTTGAAGAACTATTAATATAGCTCTGATACCAGTTGAAGAAAAAATTTGATTTTTTACCATAGGATCGTTCAGATCTGAGGTAAATTTTTCTATAAAAATTTCTATGATCTAATCAAATCTAAGAATTCTTAGATTTGATCATGATGATCTGATATTAAAAATTAAAAATAAAATTAAATTAGATTTAATTTTAAGTATCCTGTTGGGTAATCCAATTATCCTACGATGGTCTTGTTGGTTTCGGAGGTTCTGAAAGGAGTCACGTATGCGCCTGACCTCTACCGATATCTACTTAGGCAGGATTTGAACATCTTTTCTTTATGAATCTCTCCACCAAAGATTAGATCTAAATCTGATCTAAAGTTTCTTTAAAACTATTTTTGAAGGTAGCCCATCCATCTCACGAATACCGTCGCATAGATCCTGAATCTTGCACAAAAACCTTAGACTTTCTTCTCAGATTTGTGCCTAAACTTTTAGACATATAGAAGAGAAGGAGAGAGGATAAAGGGGGCATGGGATATGGTATGGGCGATAGCACCTCTATGTGAAAAATAAAATCATGCAATTGTTAGATATGTGTGCCCTAGAAGCCAGAATTGGCTTACACTTGTTATACACTTTTAAGGGCAAAATTATAATATTGACTATAAATAATAAAATAGATTATTTTCTACCACAATGTGTACTTAGTATCTATGATACATCCCTTGAGTTAATGACAATGATAGTTCTTATTTTCAAGAGTTGAAAATTTAAGACATGAATTTTTATTATTAACTCATAAAATGCTCCCAATCATAGGATCATCATGAGGATGGTGATTGATCTAGAAGGTTGGTATACAATTTCTTCTTTATAGTAGATGAGTCTTGAGTCTACGGTATAGAAACATCAGAGTGAGAGTACAGATACTCGTTAGAGAATGAGGGCACTGAGCATGACCACCTCAAGCCGTCATAAGGAAGTCTACCTTCTCGTCGATGACTGCCTCGAAGCTGCAGTGGTGTGTCTAATTCTTTGACTTGAGGTACATCGACAATTCACCTTGAGGGTGTTATAGTTTGACCACACCATGACTCGATCTCCTAGTCATTCGAAATCCTGAGGTATATGTTGGCTATAGCATGTTCATTATAGGAATTGGATTGCATCAAGAGGGAATAAATCTACCTCGATAGATGAGGAGCAACCCTATGATGATCATGAGAATCAAGTCCATAAGCCCATGGCCATGGCAGAGTGAAATGATAGAAAGAGTTTCTATTAAGGTTTTCACATCGGACTTGAATTGAATGATTAATTCATATGATGGAAATTAGGGTTTGATGAGTTCACCTTAACCCTAATCCGATCGGGGCTTAAGATAGAAGAATTTAATCACACAGATAACTGCACTGAGAGATTCATTTTTAGTTCTGATGGATTGCCACTATATACTACTAGGTGTCACTAGTAGATTTTGGGAGCAATTAGAATGATTTGGATGATCGATCATTCTAGTTGTTTGAATCAGAAAAGTTTCGATCCATCGAAAGATATTTCGATGATGTCGATGATAGAGATCATGAAATATCTCATTACCATACAGAACTAAACCTAACTGGATCATACAAACAAGGGTTTGGATCTGGATATCATCAATTGGACTATCTTAGTTCAATTGATTTGAATTAGATTCAATTAGGTTCAAGGAAATCGTGCTAGCACACGATTGAGCCTAATATTCTCCCTCAACAATCATCAAAAGTTATCTCGACTGAGCCAAATATGTTTGGACTCACTTAGATACCTTTTTTTGGTTTGACTGGAGCTTGTTCAGATTAGAAAAGGGTTATCTTAATTTATGAGATAAATTTGAGACAACACCTACCATTTTTCATCACTTGCTAATTCTTGTCTTTTGACTTTTGTCAAACATTGACCTTTGACACTTAAAAATCTGCCCATGTGTTAAACATCCATAGGAGAGCAGATGGAGGTTTGTCCCCCTTCTAGAAGGAGGAAAGGAGGGGGCGTATGCCTAAGGAGGCGTGCGTCCAAGGATAATGATGCCTGGAGTCCCATATAGATGGGACTCCAGGTTGCTTCATGGTATCAAACAAGGTGACGCCAAAGACTCTACTTTGACCAGTCTTGGTGCCACCTAAGGATGTTAGAGAGGGGCTCTCATCTGATTGAATTAGGTGATGTCATCCTAGCAATTAAATTTAGATCTGATTGCACGAAGAGACGTGATTGGTTAGGATGATGTGGCACTGCATGGTGCAGCAGGGTCTATATAAACCCTATCTACGCCTAGGTTTATGAGGTTCTCCCTTTGCCCATGCCACATAGCCCTCTTCCTCTCTCCTCCATGCCTACCTTTGATCATCTCTGTCCTCTCCATGCCCAAGAGGCTTTGGGCTCAAATTTGGTGCGATCCAAGCAAGAGAAAGATGACAAGAAAGGAAGAAAGCAGCACTGCTGTAAGAGACGACATCGAAATGTCAAAAATTATTTTGAAGACCTTCAAGATCAGATCTAAATATGATCTTTGGAGGATAGATTGAGAAGGAGGAGATATCTAGATCTTGCCCAAGTGGATATAGGTAGAGGCCAGGCGATTGTGTGGCTGCATCCAGAACCTCAGATAATCAGCAGGGTCATCATAGGATAATAAGATTACCCAAGAACAAGATATAAATTAGATTTAATTTAATTATTTTATTTTATTTTATTAGATCCATCTAATTAGATCTGAAATATCTTAGATCTAATTTAGATCTAAGAAAAAAAATTTTGAAATATTTTTCTTGGTCAAAATAGATCTAAACAAACCTGACCTAGAAAATAGGATTTTTTCTTCAATTGGTATCAGAGCTAGATTCTCATAAATAATTTATATATAATTTTATTTATTTTTAATCTAATAATTAGATGATTTTAGATATTATATGAGATATGATTAGATCTAAAATTAAAAAATTAAAAAAATTAAATAATTTAGATCTAAGTTCTACAAGATGCATGACTAGTTGTAGAACAAAATTGTTCTATGTATAGTCTTGCATGATCATAATTTAATTTGATTAAGTTATAATTTTTAGATTTATTTATTTATAATTTTTTGATATTATAAATATTATAATAAGATTTAAAAAATAAAAAAATAAAATTATTTAATTTTTGTTCATATGAGATATGATAAATGCATGTTTAGACTAGTTGTAGAATAGTTCTACATAATTATCTAGAATAAAATTTACTTTGATGTGATCAATTTAAATTTGATTTTTTAGATAATTATGAGATAATTTAGATCTAAAAATATGCATGAAATGATACATGAGATGTGTTGGGGATAAACCCTGCTCCTGCTGAAGTCCAGTTTGATGCTCAGTCTAATGCAATCGGTAGCCATCGAAGAGCTTCAGCGGACGGATCTTAGCTAAACTCTTTCAGTCGATCGAACTCCTCAGTGGACTAGCTTCTTTGTACTCTTAGTGGTCGGGCCTTAGCCGAACTCCTTCATTCGGTCGAACTCCTCAGCAGCCGAACTCCAGTCGGATGCCTCCCAGACATCCCTTCGGTCAGACTTCTTCAAGAGTCGGACTCCTCCCAGACATCCCCTCAGTCAGACTTCTTCAAGAGCCAGACTCCTCCTAGACACCTCCTTCAATCGAATTCCTAGATCCCTTCTTCAGACGGACGCCTATGGAAGCCGAACTCCTTCCAAGCTCTTTCAGCTATTGTTTCTCCCAGGCGATCCTATCCAACCACATTCCCTTTGGGAGTCTGAACTCCTCCAAAATGGGTACATGTCAAAGCTCTTCAACCCTCCATTCGGCCCTGAGTGGCTCAATATTCGATGGCTGCGGCCATCACCATCTGTCCGCTGTAGGTGACAGCAACCCGCTACCAGGCAGCGATGGTTGTCACCATCAATCTATTGCAGGCGGCACTGCAGATGGCATCTTCCCCCAGGACTGACTCTGTCGAACCTCGAGTGACCCACTATCTGATAGCTGCAACCATCATCATCAATCCGCTATGAGCTCCGCCTATAAAAAGGACCTTCTAGATACGTTTGCTCTAAGCTTTTTAAGCTCTCCTCTCCTTCTCGAAACTCTGCCAAACTCATTCCAAAGCACTCCATTTCTATTGGCCAGAGCTGACTTGATCGTCGGAGGGTCCTATCGGAGCCACCCCTCACTGGCTCTGGATGGAACTTTATTTTGTATGTCTCCGACGATGACCTCGTCCACCTCCACTCTTGCTGGATCCGACGACAACCAGATTCTACACCAACAGATTGGTGCTAGAAGGAGGACACCTCTATTCTTGAGATGTTCTTGAGGCCCCCTTGTTCTTAAAGAAGTGCTCAGCGATGATCTCTCTCTAGAGATCTCCCTCCTTCCTCTCCAGAATTCTTTTTCAAGAGAAAATGCCTCCTAGGAGAGCTTCGATTCGACGATCGACGGTCTCCATGTCAGGTCCATCTACTCCCATTTCAGCCTGGGCAACCCAGGCTCTACTTGAAGCCATGGTAGATGCGGAGCAGTTCAACTTACTAGTCCAGCAGGTTCGTGGCCTCACCGAGATGATATAGACCGTGTGACAGCTTCTGACAGTGACTTCGCCAGCAAACCCACCATTAGGATGCTAGGAACCGGCATTAAGGAAGAGCATTTGGCCTAGCACACCAATCACCCTTAGAAAGGAGAAATAGAGAGTAGAGGTTCTCCCCTAGAAGGTTTTATAGGGAGGCGGAATGAAGTTTGGCGTAAGCGAGGCCGCTGAACTCCCCCTCGAGCTCGTCATCGAGGAAGCCCTGTTAAAGTGGCATGAAGTTCTCTCGTAGATTTCATAGGAGGGTGGAATGAAGTTCAGCCATGCTCATGACCTCTCCAGTGCAAGCGAGGCCGAACTCCTCCTCGAGCTCATCATCAAGAAAGCCACGACAAAAGATTTCACAGGAGGTGGAATGAAGTTCGACGTATGAGAGGCCGCCGAACTCCCCCTCGAGCTCGTCATCAAGGAAGCCCTGACAAAGGTTTCACAGGAGGTCGGGATGAAGTTCGGCCATGCTCATGACCTCCCCAGCACAAGCGAGGCCAAACTCCCCCATGAGCTCGTCATCAAGGAAGCCCCAATAAAGGTTTCATGGGAGGTGGAATAAAGTTTAGCGTAAGCGAGACCGTCGAACTCCCCCTCGAGCTCATCATCAAGGAAGCCCCGATAAAAGTTTCACAGGAGGGTGGGATGAAGTTCGGCCTAAGCGAGGCTGCCGAACTCCCCCTCAAGCTCGTCATCAAGGAAGCCCAGACAAAGGCTTCATAGGGAGGCAGAATGAAGTTCGACGAAAGTGAGGCCACCAAACTCTCTCTCGAGCTCATCATCGAGGAAGCCCCGACAAAGGGTATGAAGTTCTCCCATAGGTTTCACAAGAGGGCGGAATGAAGTTCGGCCATGCTTATGACCTCCCCAGCACAAGCAAGGCCCGAACTCCTTGCGCTCATCATCAAGGAAGACTCAATAGAAGGGCGCGAAGAAGTCCTCCCCCCAAAAGCTAGAACCATTATTGAGGGAAGAATGACAAAAAGGTCGGCTGCCTCCCGGCATCATAGATGCTATCTCCAGGGCTTGGTACTTTGGCGGGCTGTCATCTCCCAGTGACAAAGCCAAGAGAAGCTTGCTCCAAATTGAAAAGGCTAGCATAAGATAGAGGAAGTCATCCGGGATGGGACTTAGTACCCAAGGAAATCCAAAGGAACAACACCCCTACGACCCTGAAACGGGAAGGTGTTGTGAGTAACTTCCCCTCGGTAAAATTCTTTTCTTTTAATAATATTATTTCTGGATGCAAAAACTATGTGATGATAGGAAAGAAGCAGTCAATAGTTGCTATGTTAGGAACAGAAGGAGAACCTTGTCCTAACACGAGCAGGTCAAAGACCTTTAACCTCGGCCGTAGGAGATAAGATCTCTCCCGAGGCAATCTCGACCGTAGGAGATAAGATCTCTCCCGAGGCAACCTCGATCGTAGGAGATAAGATCTCCCCTGAGGGTCCGAGCTGACCTCAACTGCTGGAGATAAGATCTCCCCGAGCGTCCGCATCAACCTCGGCCATAGGAGATAAGATCTCCCCCGAGACAACCTTGACCGCAGGAGATAAGATCTCCCCTGAGGGTCCGGGCCAACCTCAGCTGCAGGAGATAAGATCTTCCCCGAGGCAACCTTGGGCTGCAGGAGATAAGATCTCCCCCGAGCACCTGCATCAATCTTAACCGTAGGAGATAAGATCTCCCCTAAGACAACCTCGGCCGCCAGAGATAAGATCTCCCCTGAGGGTCTGGGCTAACCTCGACTGTAGGAGATAAGATCTCCTCCGAGGTAACCTCCGCTATAGGAGATAAGATCTCCCCCGAGCACCCACATCAACCTCGACCGTAGGAGATAAGATCTCTCCCGAGGCAACCTCGGCTCGTAGGAGATAAGATCTCCTTTGAGGATTCGGGCCGATCTTGGTTGCAAGAGATAATATCTCTCCTAAGAAAATCTCGACTGTCGGAGATAAGATCTCCCCCAAGCGCCCACATCAATCTCGATCGTAGGAGATAAGATCTCCCTCGAGGCAACCTCGATCGTAGGAGATAAGATCTCTCCTGAGGGTCCGGGCTGACCTCGACTGTAGGAGATAAGATCTTCCCTGAGCGCCCGCGTCAACCTCGACCGTAGGAGATAAGATCTCCCCTGAGGGTCTGGGCTGACCTCGACTGCAAGACATAAGATCTCCCCCGAGGCAACCTCAACTATCGGAGATAAGATCTTCCCCGAGCACCCACATCAGCCTTGGCTGTAGGAGATAAGATCTTCTTCGAGGCAATCTCGACCGCAGGAGATAAGATCTCCCCTGAGGGTCCAGGCCGACCTTGACTATAGGAGATAAGATCTTCCTCGAGCACCCATGTCAACCTCGATCGTAGGAGATAAGATCTCCCCTAAGGATCCAGGCCAACCTCGACTGCAGGAGATAAGATCTCGCTCGAGGCAACCTCGGCTATAGGAGATAAGATCTCCCTTGAGCACCTGCATCATCCTCGGCCGCAGGAGATAAGATCTTCTTAGAGGGTTCGGGCCAATCTCGACTGCAGCGAATAAAATCTCCCCCGAGGCAACCTCGGCTTTCGGAGATAAGATCTCTCCTAAGTGCCCACATCAACCTTGGCCGTAGGAGATAAGATCTCCCCTAAGGCAACCTCGACCGTAGGAGATAAGATCTCCCCTGAGGGTCCGGGCCGACCCTCGACTATAGGAGATAAGATCTCCACCGAGTGCCCGCATCAACCTCGGTCGCAAGAGACAAGATCTCCCCTGAGGCAACCATGGCCGTAGGAGATAAGATCTTTTCTAAGGGTCCGAGCCGACCTCGACTGCTAGAGATAAGATCTCCTCCGAGCGCCCGCGTCAACCTCAGCCGTAGGAGATAAGATCTCCCCCGACGCAACCTCGATCGTAGGAGATAAGATCTCCCCTGAGGGTCTGGGCCAACCTCAGCTGCAGAAGATAAGATCTCTCCCAAGGCAACCTCAGCTGCAGGAGATAAGATTTCCCCTGGGTGCCCGCATCAACCTCGACCATAGGAGATAAGATCTCCCCCGAGGCAATCTCGGTCGTAGGAGATAAGATCTTCCTTGAGGGTCCGGACCGACCTCGGCTGTAGGAGATATGATCTCCTCTGAGGTAACCTCGGCCGTAGGAGATAAGATCTCCCTTGAGGCAACCTCGGCTGCAGGAGATAAGATCTCCCCCGAGGCAACCTCGATCGTAGGAGATAAGATCTCTCCCCGAGGTAGCCTCGGCTGCAGGAGATAAGATCTCGCCTGAGGGTCGAGGCCAACCTTGGCTGTAGGAGATAAGATCTCCCCTGAGGCAACCTCGACTACAGGAGATAAGATCTCCCCCGAGTGCCCGCATCAACCTCGACCGTAGGAGATAAGATCTCCCCTGAGGGTCTGGACCAACCTCGACTGTAGGAGATAAGATCTCCCCGAAGCAACCTCGGTCGCAGGAGATAAGATCTCCCCCGAGGCAACCTCGACTGCAAGAGATAAGATCTCCCCGAGCGCCCACAACAACCTCGACTGTAGGAGATAAGATCTCCCTCGAGGCAACCTCGACCGTAGGAGATAAGATCTCCCCTGTGGCAACCTTGGTTACAGGAGATAAGATCTCCCCCGAGCGTCCGCACCAACCTCGACTGCAGGAGATAAGATCTCCCACGAGGCAACCTCGGCTGTAGGAGATGAGATCTCTCCCGAGCGACCGCATCAACTTTGGCTAGAGATGAGATCTCCCCCTGAGCTTCAACCTGAACCAGCACGGAGCTCAAAAGAGGACTTCGGCAGTCGCCTTTTCTGCACTCCCTTCCTTCGAGTTTCAAACTCGGGAGTGGGGGGGACTATTGTTTGGGATAAACTCCGCTCCTACTGAAGTCTAATTCAATGCTTAGCCTAATGCAATCAGTAGCCACGGAAGAGCTTCAGTAGATGGGTCTTAGCTGAACTCTTTCAGCAGGCCGAACTTAGCGGTCGAGCTCCTTCATACTCCCAGCGGTCGGGCCTTAGCTAAACTTCTTCATCCGGTCGAACTCCTCAGTAGCCGAACCCCAGTCGAACGCCTCCCAGACATCCCCTCGGCCAGACTTCTTCAAGAGCCAGACTCCTCCCAGACATCCCCTCGGCTGGACTTCTTCAAGAGCCAAACTCCTTCCAGACATCCCCTCGACTAAACTTCTTCAAGAGCCAGACACCTCCTTCAACCGAATTCCTAGATCCCTCCTTCAGATGGACGCCTACGAAAGCCGAACTCCTTTCGGGCTCCTTCAGCTATTGTTCCTCTCGGGCGATCCTCTCCAGCCACATTCCCTTTGGGACTCTAAACTCCTCCGAAATGGGTACACGTCAAAGCTCTTCAACCCTCCATTCAGCCCTGAGTGGCTCAGTATCGGATGGCTACGACCATCACCATCAGTTCGCTGTAGGCAACAGTGACCCGCTACCAGATGACAATGGCTGTCACCATCAATCTATTGCAAGCGGCACTACAGATGGCGCCTTCCCTTAAGACTGACTCCGCCGAACCTCGAGCGATCTACTATCTGACAGTTGCAACCATCATCATCAACCCACTACGAACTCCGTCTATAAAAAGGATCCTTTAGATACGTTTGCTCTAAGCTTTTTAAGCTCTCCTCTCATTCTCGAAACTCTATCAAACTCATTTCAGAGCACTCCATTTCTATTGGCCAGAGTTGACTTGATCGTCGGAGGGTCCTATCAGAGCCACCCCCCACCGGCTCCAAATGGAACATTCTTTTGCAGGTCCCCAACAGCGACCTCGTCCACCTCCACTCCAGCTGGATCTGGCAACAACTAGATTCTGCACCAACAAGATGTATGCAGAACATGTTTAAAGTTAGATCAATCTTATATATGAGATATATGATGTAGATCTAACTAGTTTTATAGTTTTCATATTTCTGATGAAGGCGTTCCCCTTGGCCGTCCGATCATAAGAATAAAGTAAAATTTATATGCCCTCTCCTTCCATTCGATGGAATGTTCTTATGATGTGTAGGGGTGCTGCGCGTTCGTCCTTAATCAGAAATTCAAAAACTCATTTTTTGTAAAACCCTAGATCCTAAAATTCTAGAATTTTATTTATATATTTTGTTTGTGAACCCTAAACTAAATTAAGAATTAAGATTATGAAATATGTTAAGTCTAAAAATTAAGAATTTTAAGATTTAAGACATATTCATAAAATTGGATTCAGATTGGGGTAGCTCAATTAGGTCTAAGCGGTTGATCAAACTGAATCAAGAGTTGGTTAGATAGGATCAAGAGTACTTAAATTGACCAGTCTAATAGGATTAAGTCTGAGTCAAGATCGAGTCATGTGAGTGATTGATCAATTTAAGACCTAATTAGGCTTAGTGATTAGAGTCTGAATTATAGGCTAACCTAATTGATTATGGCTCAATAATTTGGTGTCTAAGGTAAGTTTGCCAGATGATAAGTGGTAAAAATATACTAATAAAAATATTAAATTATAAAATAAATTAATCTATTTCTTTAAAAATTGATACTTTTATTAATCTTATGTAGGAAAGAAGGCCACCAATGTGAAGAACTAATTTTTTTGGTTCAGATGAAATAAATTTTAGGCAAAATGGACTTCAAACAAGCTCAAAATTGAATTTCAAAAAAAAAAATCGGTCTAGTTCAAATCGGTTCAAAAAATTGGCTCAGCAGACCGCCTGGTTCGACCGCATTAGCAGACTGACCCGTTGATGCAGCACTGATGTCAGGATGATGTCAGCACTTTTTGTGGCACACGGTGGACCAATTTAAAGGCATTTTGGGAATTTCACATGAAGAAGCGCGCTCCGATTGGCTGAAGAATGCGGCAGTCCACGCAACACCGGGCTCGTGCATGGTCTACAGAGAGTAATTTGAGAATTTTATTTGATCTGACGGGCGCCTTTCACTGGGATTTGATCAGACGGTCGAAACGAATGCGTTGATGAACGACATCCACAACTCTCGGTCGAGATCCAACAGCTGAGATTCATCCTGACGTTAAACTAAAGATCAGAAGCCTTCTTTATGTGCGATCGAAGGGTCCAGATTCAATCCAACGATAGATCCAATGGATGGCATGTATTTCGACTTGATTTGGGATATTTTAAAGAGTTTTTAAGTGATTTTTGTACTATTTGATCAACATCTAATGGTCAGAATCATCCAGATCCTAATTTGAGTTGTTTTAGGAGTCTTAAACCTAATTTTCAAAGGATTTTAAAAAAAAAATCGATCTCTGGGTTATAAAACCTGCTGTTGCCGTAGGAAAAAAAAGAAGAGACTGAGAGAAAAAAAAAGAGAAAAGGGAGAGAGTCAGAGAAATAAAAAAAAAAGAAAGAGAAGAGAAAGAGAGGAGAGAGGTAGAAAGAGAAGAGAGATTTTTGAGAGAAAAGGAAGGGTTTGTAATTTTTTCTTTTCTTCTTCTGACAATTAAAACATCGATTAGGGAGCCTCTTCTTCTTCACCAAGTTCTCCACACCAAGAGCAATGGACAATCAATTTCAACAATCAAACAGTCTAATTTCTCTATGATTTTTATTTTATTTCCTATTTTTGAACTTGTTATCATAAACTAAATTTTCTTTTACTAAGGCTAAGGTGTAGCCACTCTTTTGATGCAATATTCAGTATGATTTATTTTTAATCTTAAATTTTATTCATGAGGAGTATATAAATCTGATCTTAATGCTTTTAGATTACTGGCCATCTTCTAATCGATCTGATGAACATAGATATTATGGACCAAGTACATCTATGTTATTACTTCTTGATTATATACCTTGTATTATGAATCAAATTAGAATTCAAATGCATGCAAAAATTTTAGTGCACTTTGAATGCAGCGTATTTTAATTAGAGGGTTTCACAAAACTTAATGCATTAATATTTATTTAAATTATACCTGGACCAAAGGATAATTAATAAATATTGATAATTTTGCTATGCCTGGACTAAAGGAGAGTGAATAAATTAGGAGACTCCACCATCACATGAAATAAAATTAATCTAATAACCTGAATATTGTATTGACTGAGTTGGTGAACCGATTGCCTTAGTAACCCATTGCTCTTAAGTTTAAAATCCTAATGATTACACTCTCTCTATTTCCTTAAAATTTTTAATTATTTCTTTATTTTGTTCTTTAATTTTTTATTCTCATAAATTGGTCTACTAAATAAAGCATAGGAAAGAGCTTTTCAGTACTTATTTTCCAATCCTCTAGGGAGGATACTCTACTCATTCATTTTATTACTTGATCGATTGGTGCACTTGCCATAGCTATAGATTAGCATGCATCAAGTTTTTGGTGCCGTTGTCGGAGATTGTGTCTAAAATAATATTAAAATTTTGATCCTAGCTTTACTTTAAAAATTTATTTTTAATTTTTATTATTATTTATTTTTTTTTAAAAAAATTATTTAGTGCATGACCCATATTGGACATAGTAACTTACTACCTTTAGATCTAGAAATTGAAAGGACCATTAGAAGACTACAACAAGAAAGAAACATGGCAGCTGAAGATCCTAACGACATTAATCTAGGATTGGATATGGTGACCGAAGGACAGCATGAAGGTATTCGACCAGTACATCATCCATTAAATGATTACATCACACCATCTATAGCTGATGCAGCTTCAAGCATCAGGAGACTACCTGTACGAGCAAACAACTTCGAAATAAAATCGGCGATGATCCAGATGATTCAATCAACTATCCAATTTAGTGGACACGTGCATGATGATCCGAATGCTTATATTTCTAACTTTCTTGAACTTTGTGATATTTTTAAAATTAATGGGATGTCGGATGATGCTATTAGATTAAGGTTATTTTCTTTCTCTTTATGGGACAAAGCTAAAAGTTGACTTCATTCTCTTCCTACAGGTTCTATCACAACTTCGGATGTTCTAGTCCAAAAATTCTTAGCCAAGTACTTTCCACCTTCCAAGACTGTCAAGATGCACAATGATATCACTTCTTTTATGCAGATGGACATGGAGATACTATATGAGGCTTGGGAGCATTTCAAGAAATTGCTGAGGAAATGTCCACATCATCAACTACCCGTATGGCTTTAGGTACAAACTTTCTATAATGGTTTATCTCCTACTAATCGTTCTATGATTGATGCAGTAGTAGGAGGAACCATTAATCAAAAAAAGGAGGAAGAAGCCTTCGATCTGATCGATGGGATGGCATCAAATAGCTATCAGTGGCAGATAGAATGCATGATGCCAAAAAGACTAGTAGCTGTGCAGGGAGTAGATTGCATGCCAACCTTACTAGTTGAAATTGCATCCCTTAGAGCCGAAGTCAATAACTTGAAGGGAACAGCTATGCATATTTAGAGCATCACTTGTGATCTATGTGGAGGAGGACACGATACGAGCAATTGCTAGACAGGTAATCCTTTTGCTAAAATAATTGATATAGCTAATTATGTTGGTAATTTTTTTAGGCCACAACAAAACAATCCCTACTCCAACACATACAATCAAGGGTGGAGGCAGCACCCAAATTTCTCGTGGAGCAATCAAAATGCAGCATAACAGCCACCCCCGGGGTTCCAAGTACCTGGAAAGAAGCCCAACATTGAAGAGCTGATGGTCAAATTTATGCAAAATCAAGAATCAACTATAAAAAATTTGGAAGCCAAACTTAGGCAGGACCAAGCAGCAACAATTCAAAACTTGGAGATGCAAATAGGTTAAATGGCTAAGATAATCTCCGAGAGATCTCAAGGATCCTTGCCAAGCAACATAGAGACCAATCCAAGGGAGCAAGTCAATGTTACCACCCTAAGAAGTGGTACAAAGCTGAAGGAGCCACATCAAAAGAAAGAGATTGAAGAGCCAACTACAAATAAGAAACCATCAACTAAAATTCGTCAGTCACCAAAACAACCAGTAGATGGATGGTCTCCGGGTATACGGTTTGCCGATCCAAATGTGAAGCCCTACGTGCCACCACTACCATTTCCAGAGAGACAAATACAGCATCCAGATAAAAAATTTTCTAACTTTTTCAAAATATTAAAAAATTTACATATTAATATTTCTTTAGTAGATGCTATTACTCAAATGCTCAGGTATGCCAAGTTTCTCAAAGAAATCCTAACAAATAAGAAAAAGCTGAAGGAGCATGAAAAAATAAATTTGAATGAAGAATGCTCAGTAATACTTCAAAATAAATTACCACAAAAGCTAAAAGACCCAGGGAGTTTTACTATCCCTTGCATTATTGGTGATTGTAGTTTTGATAAAGTTTTATGTAATTTAGGAGCAAGTATTACCTCTCCAGCCACATTCCCTTTGGGACTCTAAACTCCTCCTAAATGGGTTACACGTCAAAGCTCTTCACCGCTCCATTCAGGCCCTGAGTGGCTCGAGTATCGGAATGGCTACGGACCATCACCACAGTTCGTGTAGGCAACAGTGACCCGCTACCAGATGACAATGGCTGTCACCAATAAATCTTTGCAAGCGGCACTACAGATGGGCGGCTTTCCCTTAAGACTGATCCGCCAATCCTCGATGCGAATCAACTATCTGGACAGTTGCAACCATCCATCAACCCACTTTACGAACTCCGTCTTTATAAAAAGGATCCTTTAAGATACGTTTGCTCTAAGCTTTTTAAGCTCTCCTTCATTCTCGAAACTCTATCAAACTCATTTCAGAGGCACTCCATTTCTATTGTGCCAGAGTTGACTTGATCGTCGGAGGGTCCTATCAGAGCACCCCCCACGGGCTCCAAATGGAACATTCTTTTTGCGGTCCCCAACAGCGGACCTCGTCCCAACTCCACTCCGCTGGATCTGGCAACAACTAGATTCTGCACCAACAGTGTATTGCAGAACATGTTTAAAGTTAGATCAATCTTAATATGAGATATATTTGATGTAGATCTAACTAGTTTTATAGTTTTCATATTTGATGAAGCGTTCCCCCACCGATTGCGTCCGTTTTTAAGAATAAAGTAAAATTTATATGCCCTCTCCTTCCATTCGATGGAATGTTCTTATGCATGTGTAGGGTGCTGCTGCGTTTCGTTCTTAAATCAGAAATTCAAAAAACTCATTTTTTGTTAAAACCCTTAAGATCCTAAAATTCTAGAATTTTTATTTATATATTTTGTTTTGTGAACCCAACTAAATTAAGAATTAAGATTATGAAATATGTTAAAGTCTAAAAATTAAGAATTTTTAAGATTTAAAGACATATTCATAAATGAGATTCAGATTGGGGTAGCTCAATGTAAGTCTAGCGGTGATCAACTGAATCAAGAGTTGGTTAGATAGGATCAAGAGTACTTAAATTGACCAGGTCTAATAGGATTTAAGTCTGATCAAGATCGAGTCATTGAGTAGTGATTGATCAATTTAAGGACCTTAATTAGCTTTAGTGATTAGAGTCTGGGAATTATAGGCTAACCTAATTGATTATGGCTCAATAATTTGGTGTCTAAGGTAAGTTTGCCAGATGATTTAAGTGGTAAAAATATATTAATAAAAATATTAAATTAATAAAATAATTAATTCTATTTCTTTAAAAATTTTGATATCTTTTATTAATCTTTATGTTTAGGAAAGAAGAGGCACCAATGTGAAGAACTAATTTTTTTTGGTCAGATGGAAATAAATTTTAGCAAAATGGATTCAAAACAAGCTCAAAATGAATTTCAAAAAAAAAAATGGTCTAGTTCAAATCGGTTTCAAAAAATTGGCTCAGCGACCGCCTGGTTCGGACCGCATTAGCAGACTGAACCCGTTGATGCAGCACTGATTGTTAGGATGATGTCAGCAATTTTTTGTGGAACGGTGGACCAATTTAAGCATTTTGGGAATTTCACATGAAGAACGCGCTCCGATTGGCTGAAGAATGCCGGCAGTCAACGCAACACCGGGCTCGTGCATGGTCTACAGAGAGAATTTTTGAGAATTTTTATTTGATCTGACGGACGCCTTTTCACTGGGATTGATCAGACGTTTCGAAACGATGCGCTTGATGAACGACATCCACAATCTCCGGGTCGAGATCCACCAGCTGAGATTCATCCTTGACGTTAAAACTATAAAGATCAGAAGCCTTCTTTATGTGCGATCGAAGGGTCCAGATTCAATCCAACGATAGATCCAAATTGGATGGGCATGTATTTCGACTTGATTTGGATATTTTAAGAGTTTTAAGTGATTTTTGACTATTTGATCAAATTCTATATGGTCGAACATCCAGATCCTTAATTTGAGTTTTAGGAGTCTTAAACCTAATTTTCAAAGGATTTTAAAAAAAATCGATCTCTGGGTTATAAAACCTGCTGTTGCCGTAGAAAAAAAAGAAGAGACTAGAGGAAAAAAAGAGAAAAGGGAGAGAGTCAGAGAAATAAAAAAAAAGAAAAGAGAAGAGAAAGAGAGGAGAGAGGTAGAAAGAAGAAGAGAGATTTTTTGAGAGAAAAGGAAGTGTTTGTAATTTTTTCTTTTCTTTCTTCTGACAATTAAAACATCGATTGGGGCCTCTTCTTCTTCACAATTTCTCCACACCAGAGCAATGGACATCAATTCAACAATCAAAACGTCTAATTTCTCTATGATTTTTATTTTATTTGCCTATTTTGAATTGTTATCATAAACTAATTTTCTTCTTATTTACTAAGGCTAAGGTGTAGCCATCTTTTGATTGCAATATTCAGTATGATTTATTTTTAATCTTAATTTTTATTTATGGGAGTATATGAACCGATCTTAATGCTTTTTAAGATTTACTGGCCAATTCTTCTAATCTGATCTGATGAAAACATAGTATTATGGACAGTACATCTTATGTTATTACTTCTTGATTGTATACCTTGTATTATGAATCAAATTAGAATTCAAAGGAGATAAGATCTCCCCCCGAGCACCCACATCAACCTCGACCGTAGGAGATAAGATCTCTCCGAGGCAACCTCGGTCGTAGGAGATAAGATCTCCTTTGAGGATTCGGGCCGATCTTGGTTGCAAGAGAATAATATCTCTCCTAAGAAAATCTCGACTGTCGGAGATAAGATCTCCCCCAAGCGCCCACATCAATCTCGATCGTAGGAGATAAGATCTCCCTCGAGGCAACCTCGATCGTAGGAGATAAGATCTCTCCTGAGGGTCCGGGCTGACCTCGACTGTAGGAGATAAGATCTTCCCTGAGCGCCCGCGTCAACCTCGACCGTAGGAGATAAGATCTCCCCTGAGGGTCTGGGCTGACCTCGACTGCAAGACATAAGATCTCCCCCGAGGCAACCTCAACTATCGGAGATAAGATCTTCCCCGAGCACCCACATCAGCCTTGGCTGTAGGAGATAAGATCTTCTTCGAGGCAATCTCGACCGCAGGAGATAAGATCTCCCCTGAGGGTCCAGGCCGACCTTGACTATAGGAGATAAGATCTTCCTCGAGCACCCATGTCAACCTCGATCGTAGGAGATAAAGATCTCCCCTAAGGATCCAGGCCAACCTCGACTGCAGGAGATAAGATCTCGCTCGAGGCAACCTCGGCTATAGGAGATAAGATCTCCCTTGAGCACCTGCATCATCCTCGGCCGCAGGAGATAAGATCTTCTTAGAGGGTTCGGGCCAATCTCGACTGCAGCGAATAAAATCTCCCCCGAGGCAACCTCGGCTTTCGGAGATAAGATCTCTCCTAAGTGCCCACATCAACCTTGGCCGTAGGAGATAAGATCTCCCCTAAGGCAACCTCGACCGTAGGAGATAAGATCTCCCCTGAGGGTCCGGGCCGACCTCGACTATAGGAGATAAGATCTCCACCGAGTGCCCGCATCAACCTCGGTCGCAAAGAGACAAGATCTCCCCTGAGGCAACCATGGCCGTAGGAGATAAGATCTTTTCTAAGGGTCCGAGCCGACCTCGACTGCTAGAGATAAGATCTCCTCCGAGCGCCCGCGTCAACCTCAGCCGTAGGAGATAAGATCTCCCCCGACGCAACCTCGATCGTAGGAGATAAGATCTCCCCTGAGGGTCTGGGCCAACCTCAGCTGCAGAAGATAAGATCTCTCTCCAAGGCAACCTCAGCTGCAGGAGATAAGATTTCCCCTGGGTGCCCGCATCAACCTCGACCATAGGAGATAAGATCTCCCCCGAGGCAATCTCGGTCGTAGGAGATAAGATCTTCCTTGAGGGTCCGGACCGACCTCGGCTGTAGGAGATATGATCTCCTCTGAGGTAACCTCGGCCGTAGGAGATAAGATCTCCCTTGAGGCAACCTCGGCTGCAGGAGATAAGATCTCCCCCGAGGCAACCTCGATCGTAGGAGATAAGATCTCCCCCGAGGTAGCCTCGGCTGCAGGAGATAAGATCTCGCCTGAGGGTCGAGGCCAACCTTGGCTGTAGGAGATAAGATCTCCCCTGAGGCAACCTCGACTACAGGAGATAAGATCTCCCCCGAGTGCCCGCATCAACCTCGACCGTAGGAGATAAGATCTCCCCTGAGGGTCTGGACCAACCTCGACTGTAGGAGATAAGATCTCCCGAAGCAACCTCGGTCGCAGGAGATAAGATCTCCCCCGAGGCAACCTCGACTGCAAGAGATAAGATTTCCCCGAGCGCCCACAACAACCTCGACTGTAGGAGATAAGATCTCCCTCGAGGCAACCTCGACCGTAGGAGATAAGATCCCCTGTGGCAACCTTGGTTACAGGAGATAAGATCTCCCCCGAGCGTCCGCACCAACCTCGACTGCAGGAGATAAGATCTCCCACGAGGCAACCTCGGCTGTAGGAGATGAGATCTCTCCCGAGCGACCGCATCAACTTTGGCTAGAGATGAGATCTCCCCCTGAGCTTCAACCTGAACCAGCACGGAGCTCAAAAGAGGACTTCGGCAGTCGCCTTTTCTGCACTCCCTTCCTTCGAGTTTCAAACTCGGGAGTGGGGGGGACTATTGTTTGGGATAAACTCCGCTCCTACTGAAGTCTAATTCAATGCTTAGCCTAATGCAATCAGTAGCCACGGAAGAGCTTCAGTAGATGGGTCTTAGCTGAACTCTTTCAGCAGGCCGAACTTAGCGGTCGAGCTCCTTCATACTCCCAGCGGTCGGGCCTTAGCTAAACTTCTTCATCCGGTCGAACTCCTCAGTAGCCGAACCCCAGTCGAACGCCTCCCAGACATCCCCTCGGCCAGACTTCTTCAAGAGCCAGACTCCTCCCAGACATCCCCTCGGCTGGACTTCTTCAAGAGCCAAACTCCTTCCAGACATCCCCTCGACTAAACTTCTTCAAGAGCCAGACACCTCCTTCAACCGAATTCCTAGATCCCTCCTTCAGATGGACGCCTACGAAAGCCGAACTCCTTTCGGGCTCCTTCAGCTATTGTTCCTCTCGGGCGATCCTCTCCAGCCACATTCCCTTTGGGACTCTAAACTCCTCCGAAATGGGTACACGTCAAAGCTCTTCAACCCTCCATTCAGCCCTGAGTGGCTCAGTATCGGATGGCTACGACCATCACCATCAGTTCGCTGTAGGCAACAGTGACCCGCTACCAGATGACAATGGCTGTCACCATCAATCTATTGCAAGCGGCACTACAGATGGCGCCTTCCCTTAAGACTGACTCCGCCGAACCTCGAGCGATCTACTATCTGACAGTTGCAACCATCATCATCAACCCACTACGAACTCCGTCTATAAAAAGGATCCTTTAGATACGTTTGCTCTAAGCTTTTTAAGCTCTCCTCTCATTCTCGAAACTCTATCAAACTCATTTCAGAGCACTCCATTTCTATTGGCCAGAGTTGACTTGATCGTCGGAGGGTCCTATCAGAGCCACCCCCCACCGGCTCCAAATGGAACATTCTTTTGCAGGTCCCCAACAGCGACCTCGTCCACCTCCACTCCAGCTGGATCTGGCAACAACTAGATTCTGCACCAACAAGATGTATGCAGAACATGTTTAAAGTTAGATCAATCTTATATATGAGATATATGATGTAGATCTAACTAGTTTTATAGTTTTCATATTTCTGATTGAAGGCGTTCCCCTTGGCCGTCCGATCATAAGAATAAAGTAAAATTTATATGCCCTCTCCTTCCATTCGATGGAATGTTCTTATGATGTGTAGGGGTGCTGCGCGTTCGTCCTTAATCAGAAATTCAAAAACTCATTTTTTGTAAAACCCTAGATCCTAAAATTCTAGAATTTTATTTATATATTTTGTTTGTGAACCCTAAACTAAATTAAGAATTAAGATTATGAAATATGTTAAGTCTAAAAATTAAGAATTTTAAGATTTAAGACATATTCATAAAATTGGATTCAGATTGGGGTAGCTCAATTAGGTCTAAGCGGTTGATCAAACTGAATCAAGAGTTGGTTAGATAGGATCAAGAGTACTTAAATTGACCAGTCTAATAGGATTAAGTCTGAGTCAAGATCGAGTCATGTGAGTGATTGATCAATTTAAGACCTAATTAGGCTTAGTGATTAGAGTCTGAATTATAGGCTAACCTAATTGATTATGGCTCAATAATTTGGTGTCTAAGGTAAGTTTGCCAGATGATAAGTGGTAAAAATATACTAATAAAAATATTAAATTATAAAATAAATTAATCTATTTCTTTAAAAATTGATACTTTTATTAATCTTATGTAGGAAAGAAGGCCACCAATGTGAAGAACTAATTTTTTTGGTTCAGATGAAATAAATTTTAGGCAAAATGGACTTCAAACAAGCTCAAAATTGAATTTCAAAAAAAAAAATCGGTCTAGTTCAAATCGGTTCAAAAAATTGGCTCAGCAGACCGCCTGGTTCGACCGCATTAGCAGACTGACCCGTTGATGCAGCACTGATGTCAGGATGATGTCAGCACTTTTTGTGGCACACGGTGGACCAATTTAAAGGCATTTTGGGAATTTCACATGAAGAAGCGCGCTCCGATTGGCTGAAGAATGCGGCAGTCCACGCAACACCGGGCTCGTGCATGGTCTACAGAGAGTAATTTGAGAATTTTATTTGATCTGACGGGCGCCTTTCACTGGGATTTGATCAGACGGTCGAAACGAATGCGTTGATGAACGACATCCACAACTCTCGGTCGAGATCCAACAGCTGAGATTCATCCTGACGTTAAACTAAAGATCAGAAGCCTTCTTTATGTGCGATCGAAGGGTCCAGATTCAATCCAACGATAGATCCAATGGATGGCATGTATTTCGACTTGATTTGGGATATTTTAAAGAGTTTTTAAGTGATTTTTGTACTATTTGATCAACATCTAATGGTCAGAATCATCCAGATCCTAATTTGAGTTGTTTTAGGAGTCTTAAACCTAATTTTCAAAGGATTTTAAAAAAAAAATCGATCTCTGGGTTATAAAACCTGCTGTTGCCGTAGGAAAAAAAAGAAGAGACTGAGAGAAAAAAAAAGAGAAAAGGGAGAGAGTCAGAGAAATAAAAAAAAAAGAAAGAGAAGAGAAAGAGAGGAGAGAGGTAGAAAGAGAAGAGAGATTTTTGAGAGAAAAGGAAGGGTTTGTAATTTTTTCTTTTCTTCTTCTGACAATTAAGACATCGATCAAGGAGCCTCTTCTTCTTCACCAAGTTCTCCACACCAAGAGCAATGGACAATCAATTTCAACAATCAAACAGTCTAATTTCTCTATGATTTTTATTTTATTTCCTATTTTTGAACTTGTTATCATAAACTAAATTTTCTTTTACTAAGGCTAAGGTGTAGCCACTCTTTTGATGCAATATTCAGTATGATTTATTTTTAATCTTAAATTTTATTCATGAGGAGTATATAAATCTGATCTTAATGCTTTTAGATTACTGGCCATCTTCTAATTGATCTGATGAACATAGATATTATGGACCAAGTACATCTATGTTATTACTTCTTGATTATATACCTTGTATTATGAATCAAATTAGAATTCATATGCATGCAAAAATTTTAGTGCACTTTGGAATGCAGCGTATTTTAATTAGAGGGTTTCACAAAACTTAATGCATTAATATTTATTTAAATTACACCTGGACCAAAGGATAATTAATAAATATTGATAGTTTTGCTATGCCTGGACCAAAGGATAGTGAATAAATTAGGAGACTCCACCATCACATGAAATAAAATTAATCTAATAACCTGAATATTGTATTGACTGAGTTGGTGAACCGATTGCCTTAGTAACCCATTGCTCTTAAGTTTAAAACCCTAATAATTACACTCTCTCTATTTCCTTAAAATTTTTAATTATTTCTTTTATTTTGTTCTTTAATTTTTTATTCTCATAAATCGGTCTTCTAAATAAAGCATAGGAAAGAGCTTTTCAGTACTTATTTTTCCAATCCTCTAGGGATGATACTCTACTCATTCACTTTATTACTTGATCGACTGGTGCACTTGCCATAGCTATAAATTAGCATGCATCAAGTTTTTGGTGCCGTTGTCGGAGATTGTGTCTAAAATAATATTAAAATTTTGATCCTAGCTTTACTTTAGAAATTTATTTTTAATTTTTTTATTATTTATTTTTTTTTAAAAAAATTATTTAGTGCATGACACGTACTGGACATAGTAACTTACTACCTTTAGATCCTAGAAATTGAAAGGACCATTAGAAGACTACAACAAGAAAGAAACATGGCAGCTGAAGATCCTAACGACATCAATCTAGGATTGGATATGGCGACCGAAGGACAGCATGAAGCTATTCGACCAGTACATCATCCATTAAATGATTACATCACACCATCTATAGCCGATGCAGCTTCGAGCATCAGGAGACCGCCTGTACGAGCAAACAACTTCGAAATAAAATCGGCGACGATGATCCAGATGATTCAATCAACTGTCCAATTTAGTGGACACGTGCATGATGATCCGAATGCCCATATTTCTAATTTTCTTGAACTTTGTGATACTTTTAAAATTAATGGGATGTCGGATGATGCTATTAGATTAAGGTTATTTTCTTTCTCTTTATGGGACAAAGCTAAAAGTTGGCTTCATTCTCTTCCTACAGGTTCTATCACAACTTGGGATGTCCTAGCCCAAAAATTCTTAGCCAAGTACTTTCCACCTTCCAAGACTGCTCAAGATGCGCAATGATATCACTTCTTTTATGCAGATGGACATGGAGACACTATATGAGGCTTGGGAGCATTTCAAGGAAATTGCTGAGGAGATGTCCACATCATCAACTACCCGTATGGCTTTCAGGTACAAACTTTCTATAATGGTTTATCTCCTACTAATCGTTCTATGATTGATGCAGCAGCAGGAGGAACCATTAATCAAAAAATGGAGGAAGAAGCCTTCGATCTGATCGATGAGATGGCATCAAATAGCTATCAAGTGGCAGATAGAATGCATGATGCCAAAAAGACTAGCAGCTGTGCAGGGAGTAGATTGCGTGCCAACCTTACTAGCTGAAATTGCAGCCCTTAGAGCCGAAGTCAACAACTTGAAGGGAACAGCTATGCATGTTCAGAGCATCACTTGTGACCTATGTGGAGGAGGACACGATACGAGCAATTGCCAGACAGGTAATCCTTTTGCTAAAATAATTGATATAGCTAATTATGTTGGTAATTTTTTTAGGCCACAACAAAACAATCCCTACTCCAACACATACAATCAAGGGTGGAGGCAGCACCCAAATTTCTCGTGGAGCAATCAAAATGCAGCATAACAGCCACCCCCGGGGTTCCAAGTACCTGGAAAGAAGCCCAACATTGAAGAGCTGATGGTCAAATTTATGCAAAATCAAGAATCAACTATAAAAAATTTGGAAGCCAAACTTAGGCAGGACCAAGCAGCAGCAATTCAAAACTTGGAGATGCAAATAGGTCAAATGGCTAAGATAATCTCCGAGAGACCTCAAGGATCCTTGCCAAGCAACATACGGAGACCAATCCAAGGGAGCAAGTCAATGCTATCACCCTAAGAAGTGGTACAAAGCTGGAGGAGCCACATCAGAAGAAAGAGACTGAAGAGCCAACTACAAATAAGGAACCATCAACTAAAATTCGTCAGTCACCAAAACAACCAGTAGATGGATGGTCTCCAGGTATACGGTTTGCCGATCCAAATGTGAAGCCCTACGTGCCGCCACTACCATTTCCAGAGAGACAAATACAGCATCCAGATAAAAAATTTTCTAACTTTTTCAAAATTTTAAAGAATTTACATATTAATATTCCTTTTGTAGATGCTATTACTCAAATGCCCAGGTATGCCAAGTTTCTCAAAGAAATCCTAACAAATAAGAAAAAGCTGAAGGAGCATGAGAGAATAAATTTGAATGAAGAATGCTCAGCAATACTTCAAAATAAATTACCACAGAAGCTAAAAGACCCAGGGAGTTTTACTATCCCTTGCATTATTGGTGATTGTAGTTTTGATAAAGTTTTATGTGATTTAGGAGCAAGTATTAATCTCATGCCTTTTTCTATTTTCAGGAAGCTGGGTCTAGGAGAACCAAAGCCTACCACTATTACTCTTCAATTAGCCGATAGATCCATTAAATATCCAAGAGGTATAGTGGAGGATGTCTTGGTAAAGGTAAACAAGTTTATTTTCCCTATTGATTTTATTATTCTTGATATGGAAGAAGATTATGATGTACCCCTTATTTTAGGAAGACCCTTTTTAGCTACTGGAGGAGCTTTAATAGATGTTCAAACAGAAAAATTAATTCTTAGAATCCAAGATGAACAAGTTACTTTTAATATTTTTCAAAGATACTAAACATCCTGATGACAATCAAACTTGTTTTCTAATTGATATTATTGATAATTCAGTATATGAGAATTCTATAGAAAATAGGTTTGAGACTATAAAAGCTAGCAATGTCCAATTGAAAGAGGGATCGACCGAACATGAAAGTATTCCAATTGAAGTGGCACCAGATTGATCCACTTTAGAACTCAAAGAAAGTCAAGCTGAAGACTATAAATCAGAACTATTAGATAGGTTATTTCTTTTCTTTTTAGTTTTGATCATTTTTCTTTTTTTTTATTCTTTTAGTAATTTGTTGATGCTCTTTTACTGCTCTAGTGTGTATTTTCAATTTTGCAGAAAGAAAAATCAATGAGAGCTCAAGCAAAATTTCAAAGCTCCAAAGAACCAGATGGAACCAAATCAGGTGTATTCCTTTCTATCCTTTATTGCATCCTTTATTTTTTTCTCCTTTAAGACAATGTAGAATAAGTTAAAATAGAAACAAAAAAAAGAAAAGAAAAAAAACCATGTGTCAAGAAGAAAATCTTGAGCAAGATAGACTGGATAAGTGATAAAAGATAGAATTATTTGCTAATAAATGTAACGAGTTAAAGAAGTAGATTAGTTGGTCAACTTTTAGCAGCCTACTTAGGTCATTAAAAGACTATTAGCACTTCTAATTGTACATGCACACTAATAAGGCAAAGTAGGTATTGATTATAAGGCCAACTGAGGATTCAATTATAATTAAAAATTGGTAATTAATATACATTCTAATCAAAGAAACTTGAATTTAAGGAAAGAGCTACCTGCCTATAAATAAAGTGCAAAAGATAGAGTATATGTGGATTGCCCAAAGCCTAGTAACTGGGTCTCTGCACCTAGGTCAAGTGTGAAAATTCACGTAAAATGGTGAAGGAAAGGCCAGGATGCTCAGCACAAAAAAAAAAGAAAAGAAAAGAAAAGAAAAGGCAGTGTGAAAGCTACCTTAATTCATGAGTATAAAATTGAGAATGTATAGAAAATTGACCAAAATAGGTGATAAGAGAGGATACTTTTATTCTTTTAATTTAATACTGAAATGCTAAAGTTAGTCATCACGAACACAAGTGCTATAGATCTTTGATGTACTCTAAGAAAGTTTTTAATTGTATTGACTGAAAAATTTGCTTCTGAAGCTCAATGCTTAATTAGCAGTATTTTCTAAACTTTTTGACCTTTAGTCTTAGATTTTATTTTTATGATGGATAATCTTATTGAAACATGGTATTAAATAAAATATTACTAAGGAACTAGCAATGACTAAGTTGGAGGGTGTGATAAGTGGTAAAAATATGCTAATAAAAGTATTAAATTATAAAATAAATTAATCTATTTCTTTAGAAATTAATACTTTTATTAATCTTATGTAGGAAAGAAGGCCACCAATGTGAAGATCTTATTTTTTTAGTTCAAATGAAATAAATTTTAGGTAAAATGGACTTCAAACGAGCCCGAAATTGAATTTAAAAAAAAAAAACCAGTCCGGTTCAAATTGATTCAGAAAATCTGCTTAGCAGACCACCCAGTTCGATCGCATCAGCAGATCGACTCACTGACGCAACACTAACATCAGGATGATGTCAGCATTTTTTACGATGCACGTTGGACCGACCTAAGGGCATTTCGAAAATTTCACATGAAGAAGCACGCTCTGATTGACTGAAGAATGCGATGGTCCATGCAACACCGAGCTCATGCATGGTCTATAGAGAGTAATTTGGGAATTTTATTTGATCCGATGGGCGCCTTTCACTGGGATTTGATCGGACGATCGAAATGAACGCGTTGATGAATGGCATCCGTAGCTTTCGATCGAGATCCAATGGTTGAGATTCATCCCGATGTTAAACTAAAGATCAAAAGCCTTCTTTGTGTATGATCGAACGGTCCAAATTCAATCCAACGATAGATCCAATGGCTGACATGAATTTTGACTTGATCTGAGATATTTTAAAGGGTTTTTAAGTGATTTTTGGACCATTTGATCAACATCTAATGGTCAGAATCATTTAGATCCTAATTTGAGTTATTTTGGAAGTCTTAAACCTAATTTTCAAAGAATTTTTTTTAAAAAAAAATCGATCCCTGGGCTATAAAACCTTCTATTGTCGTAGAAAAAAAAAGAAGAGAGTGAGAGAAAAAAAAGAGAAAAGGGAGAAAGTCAGAGAAATAAAAAAAAAAGAAAAAGAAGAGAGAGAGGAGAGAGGTAGAAAGAGAAGAGAGATTTTTGAGAGAAAAGAAAGGATTTATAATTTTTTCTTTTCTTCTTCCGACAATTAAGACATCGATCTAGGAGCCTCTTCTTGTTCACCATGTTCTCCACACCAAGAGCAATGGACAATCAATTTCAGCAATCAAATAGTCTAATTTCTCTATAATTTTTACTTTATTTGCTGTTTTTGAACTTATTATCCTGAACTAAATTTTTTTTTACTAAGGCTAAGGTGTAGCCACTCTTTTGATGCAATATTCAGTGTGATTTATTTTTAATCTTAAATTTTATTCATGAGGAGTATATAAATCTGATCTTAATGCTTTTAGATTACTGGCCATCTTCTAATTGATCTGATGAACATAGATGTTACAGACCAAGTACATCTATATTATTGCTTCTTGATTATATACCTTGTATTATGAATCAACTTAGAATTTATATGCATGCAGGAATTTTAGTCCGCTTTGAATGCAGCGTATTTTAATTAGAGGGTTTCATAAAACTTAATGCATTAATATTTATTTAAATTACACCTGGACCAAAGGGTAATTAATAAATATTGATAGTTTTGCTATGCCTGAACCAAAGGATAGTGAATAAATTAGGAGACTCCACCATCACCTAAAATAAAATTAATCTAATAATCTGAATATTGTATTAACTGAGTTGGTGAACTGATTGCCTTAGTAAGCCATTGCTCTTAAGTTTAAAATCCTAATAATTACACTCTCTCTATTTCCTTAAAATTTTTAATTATTTTTTTATTTTGTTCTTTAATTTCTTATTCTCATAAATCGGTCTACTAAATAAAGCATAGGAAAAAGTTTTTCAGTACTTATTTTTCAATCCTCTAGGGATGATACTCTACTCATTCATTTTATTACTTGATCGACTAGTGCACTTGCCATAGCTATAGATTAGCATGCATCAGCAGATATGATCGACTGATTTTTAATTGAAAGCTACTCGACTTGAATGCATTCTTGTTGAGTTAATGGCATATCCCTTCCACCAGACTCACTTACTTGGCCATATTTGTTGGCTCAGTTCTGATTTGAGGTAGCCAATAATCCGAGCTAACCCATGACACTAGGTTAGTCATAATGGTTATGACTACGTCATTTCTAGTTTAATGAGATCTAAATCAAATCTTTCTAAGAAAAAATTAAGTCTAAGATCTTCCACCATTGTAGATGTGCAGATCCTTTCCGAAGTTGATTATTCTCGACTGGTTACAGTGGTTCAGTTGCACTAAAAAGATGCAACCATGTCTATTAGGCATTGGATGCTACGGGCTGGAGGATGGATTGGGCTTAATATTTTGGATACGGTGAGAGACTTAATTAGAAATCCAATCTATGCAAATGGTGGATCTGACTTAACTAAGGAGTGGATCAATATTTCGGGCATGGTGAGATTCATGAATTAGAGATCAAGTTTGGGTGCACCATGATTAGAGAATCATTGAACAAGAGTTGTTCACTCATTGGCTAACCCATCATTAATAACTGTTAGGTGAGGTGATGAGTCAGTTGGTGAGACCGCACCATTCATTAAAAATCATTAAGCATGGAGATTTTTGCATCTCTACAGAGGGAGTGTAGGGATTCAAAAAAATAGTGAAAGCTAATTTGTTTAAAAATAAAACTTCTAAACAAATTGGTCAAGTCTTAATTACACTATCTAACTAGAAACTTTGACTCTCTACAGAAAAATGTCTGCATCCAATCTACTAGCACGTATCCTGGACACCCATAGACTGATTGAATCCAATTACAAGAATTAGCTCCAAAACTTTAAAATCATTTTGGATTTTGAGAAGTTAACTCATGTATTGGATCAGGATCCTCCCACCTTACCAACTCGTTCATCTGCTGAACAGAGAGTGCCTTTTGATGAGTGGACGGACGAAGATAACAAGGCTAGATACTATATGTTGGGCTCGATGTCTGATGAGCTTCAGTGCCAATATGAAGATATCAGGACTGTCCGCCAAATGTTGGCTCACCTATAAGAGATGTTTGGTGAACAGAGTCACACAGCCAAGTATGAAGTCACTAAATGACTATTCAAGACTAAAATGCATGATGGATAGTCAGTTCAAGATCATTGTCTAATGATGATCAAGGACTTGGAAGAGCTTGAGAAGCTCGGAGTGAAGTTGGACCTAGATCTATAGAATGATATAATTCTGCAATCCTTGACTGATGCATATGGGCAGTTCATCATGAACTACCATATGCATAAACTTCAAAATTCTTTGGTTGAGCTTATGAATATGCTGGTTACTGCTGAGCTTTCTATGAAAGATTCTAAAGGCTCAATGCTTGCTATGGAATAGACTTCTTTCAAGAGAAAGTCTTTTGGAAAGAAGAAAAAATTTGTGAAAAGGCAAAGATGGAAGGAGGAAAGAAGAAAAAGGCAGAGTTGAAAAAGAAGGCTGCTGACAAAGAAAAGTATTTCCATTACAACACTGACGGCCATTGAAAGTAGAACTGTCCTACTTACCTGGCCACCTTGAAGAATAAGGAGGCAGGTCCTTCTGGAGGTATGCTCTTTATTGAGTCTAATCTTATGATTTCTTCTACATCCAGTTGGGTGCTTGATTCTGGTTCTAGTGTGCTCATTTGTGCACTTTCATGTAGGGTCTTGAGGATAGCAAGAGGCTGAGGGATGGTGAGATGATCCTACATATCAAAAATGGAGCAAGAGTTGCTGCTGTGACTGTGGAAACATACCCTCTTCAACTACCATCTAGTTTAGACTTAGTATTATAGGATTGTTATTATGTGCCTACAGCAAGCAGGAATTTGATTTCTGTTTCATGATTAGTACTAGAAGGCTATGTAATTAGTTTTCTTAAGGACCATTATAACATTCTTTATGAAAGAAATAAAATTGCAAGTGATTTTCTTATTAACGGTCTTTACCAGTTACATATTGATGTATCTATTTTTAATATCGAGCAAAATATGAATGCCATAAAAACAAAATGACCTAGGAATAGTCCAAATGATAGGTATCTATGGCACCTAAGACTAGGTCATATAGCAGAAGATGGGGTTAACAAATTAAAAAAAATCGGGCTATTGAGTCTGTTGACTTTTGAGTCATATCTAATTTATGAATCTTATCTTCATTACAAAATGACTAAGCTCCCTTTTGTAGTACATGGAGAAAGGGCCATGGATCTTCTTGCTCTAATACATACTAATGTGTGCGGCCCATTTGATGTACCGACTAGAGGCAATTTTATCTACTTCATAATCTTTACCGATGATTTATCTCGATATGGGTATGTGTATCTTTTGAGACACAATTCTGAAGCTTGAAAAGTTCAAAAAATTTAGACATAAAGTTGGAAAGCAAATTGGAAAATCCATTAAGATTCTTCAATCAGATCGAGAAGGTCAATACCTTAGTTAGAAATTTCTTGACTATCTCAAGCAAAATGGCATAATCTTTCAATGGATTCTACCTGAAATACCTCAACTCAACGAAATTTCAGAATGGAGGAACCGGACCCTATTAGATATGGTCCGATGCATAATGAGCTTCACAGACCTTCCTAATTTTTTTTGAGGACATAGTTTGTTAACTGCAATATACTTACTAAATAGGGTTTCTTCTAAAATCGTTTCTACCACACCGTATAAGATATGGCATGATAAGAAACTAAGTCTGAGTCATCTTAAAATTTGGGGTTGTTCGGCTCATGTCAAAAGACAACAAGCGAATAAGTTAGACTATAGATCCTTTAGAGCTCGATTTATAGGATATCCTAAAGAGTCATTAGGATATTATTTCTACATTCCAGAAGATCACAATGTGATTGTGAGTTGACATACCATCTTTCTTGAAGAATAATTTATTCAAGATGGCGGGATTGGAAAGCAGATCAAGCTCGAGGAGAAAGTCTCATAAGAGCAACGACCTAAGGACCAAATGGAATCAAATCAGGTTGAGCCAATACAATCACTACCTCCTCCACCTCATAGATCGAAAAGGATTTTTCATCTTCCTGAGAGGTACTTAGATACTATTTTAGAAGAAGTAGAGAAAATATTTCTTGTAGGTCATGGGGTTCATGGTGATGATCCCAAAATCTATGACGAGGCATATCAGATATCGACTTTGAGAAATAGTTAGAGATAATGAAGTTAGAAATTAACTCGATGCACTCAAACTAAGTCTGAACCTTGGTAGATCCACCAGAAGGTATAGTACCTATTGATTGTAAATGGATCTACAAGAGAAAGATTGGTGTAGATGGAAATGTGGAGACATTCAAAGCTATATTAGTGGCAAAAGGGTATAGTCAATGTGAAGGCATTGATTATCAGGATACCTTTCTGTCAGTAGCTATGCTAAAATCCATCCGCATATTGCTTGCTATTGTAGCCTATTTTGATTATGAAATATGGCAAATAGACGTAAAAATTATATTCTTAAATGGATACCTTAAGGTAGATATCTATATGGAAGAGCCGCTAGATTTCACATCCAGTGATGCTGATCACAAGGTATGCAAGCTGCAAAGGTCCATATATGGACTTAAGCAAGCATCTTGGAGTTGGAATACTCATTTTAATGATGTGATCAAATTATTTGGTTTCATCAAAAATGAGGAGGAACCATGTATCTTCAAAAAGGTTAGTGAGAGTGCTATTGTCTTTCTTGTATTGTACGTGGATGATATCCTCCTTATTGAGAAGGATATTCTCATGTTGACCACAGTTAAAATGTGGTTATCCAAAGAATTCTCCATGAAAGATCTAGGAGAAGCATCTTTTATTTTAGGAATTAAGGTCTATAGAGATAGAATGAATAGGATGCTAGCACTTTCACAAAAGATATATATAGAGAAAGTGCTAAAGAGGTTTAGCATGAAAAATTGCAAGAGGGATTTGGTACCCTTTAGACATGGCATTCATCTCTCCAAGAAGATGTGCCCTAGCACACTTGAGAAAATAGAATGCATGAGCAAGATCCCTTATGCTTCAGCAATAGGGAGCCTCATGTATGCCATGTTATGTACACGTCCTGATATAGCCCAAACTGTAAGTGTCACAAGCAGATATCAGTCGAATCCAGATGAAGAACACTGGACTTCTGTGAAATATATTTTTTAGTACTTAATAAGAACTAAGGATATATTGTTGGTTTTTGGTAATGGAGAACTCCAAGTCCAGGAGTATACAGACTTGGATTTTATGTCCGATGTAGATGATTGAAAATCGACATCAAGGAGTCTGTTTATGCATAATGGTGGTGCTATCAGTTGCAAGAGTTTCAAGCAGACAGTGATAATAGATTCCACCATGGAAGTAGAGTACATCGCTGCGTCAGAAGCTACGAAGGAGGCATTCTGGTATAAGAAGTTTACCATAGAGATCGGAGTAATGCCATCAGATGCTATTCCTCTATACTGTGACAATAATGGCACCATAGCCATTGCTAAGGAGCCAAGGTCTCACCAAAAATCCAAGTACATCGAGCGACAATACCACCACATCCGCGATTACCTCGAGAAAGGTAACATCGAGGTCAAAAGAGTTGACTCCGTAGATAATGTGGTAGACCTACTTACAAAGTTGTTGGACCAGTAGAAGATCATAGCCTACCTTGAGAAGATGAGACTTAGATTTGTAGCCAATTAGCTTTAGGTCAAGTGGGAGTTTGTTAGATATGTATGCCCTAGAAGTCAGAATTGGCTGACACTTGTTATACACTTCTAAGGACAAAATTATAATTTTAATGATAAATAATAAAATGGATTATTTTTTATTATAATGTGTACTTAGTGTCTATGATACATCCTTTGAGTTAATGGCAATGATAGTTCTTATTTTCAAGAGTTGAAAATTTAAGACATGAATTTTTATTATTAACTCATAAAATATTTTCGATCATAGGATCATCATGAGAATGGTGATTGATCCGAAAGGTTGGTGTACAATCACTTCTTTATAGTAGATGAGTCTCGAGTCTATGGTGTAGAGACATCGGAGTGAGAGTATACGTACTTGTTAGAGAATGAGGGCACTGAGCATGACCACCTCGAGCAGTCATAAGGAAGTCTATCTTCTCATCGATGATTGGCTCGAAGCTATAGTGGTGTATTTGGTTCTTTGACCTGAGATGCATCGGTAGTTCACCTTGACGGTGTTATAGTTTGACTACACCATGACTCGATCACCTAGCCATTTGGAATCCTGAGGTGTATGTTGGCTATAACATGTTCATTGTAGGAATTGGATTGCATCAAGAGAGAATCTATCTACCTCGGTAGATGAGGAGCAGTCCTATGATGATCATGAGAATCAACTACATAAGTCCATGGTCATGGTAGAGTGAAATGATAGAAAGAGTTTCTATTAAGATTTTCACATCGGACTTGAATCGAATGATTAATTCATATGACAAAAATTAGGGTTTGACGAGTTCACCTTAACCCTAATCTGATCGGAGCTCAAGATAGAAGAACTTAGTCACATAGGTAACTGCACCGAGAGGTTCATTTTCAATTCTAATGGGTTGCAACCATATACTGCTAGGTGTCATTGATGGATTTTGGGAGCAATTAGAAAAAGTTGGATGATCGATCATTCTAGTTGTTTGAATAAAAAAAGTTCTAATCCATCAAAAGATATTTTAATGATGTCGATGATAGAGAACTCAACATATCTCATTAGCATATAGAATTGAACCTAACTAGATCACACAAATAAGGTTTTGGATATGGATATCATCAATTGGACTATCCCAATTCAATTGATTTGAATTAGATTCAATTAGGTTTAAGAAAATCGTGCTAGCACATGGTTGAGCCTAATGTTCTCCTTCAACAATCATTAAAAGTTATCTCAACTGAGCCAAATATGTTTGGGCTCACTCAGGTACCTTTACTTAATCTGACTGGAGCTTGTTTATGTTAGAAAAGGATTGTCATAATTTATGAGATAAATTTGAGACAACACCTGCCATTTTCTGTCACCTGCTAATTCTTGTATTTTGACTTTGGTCAAATATTGACCTTTGATACTTAGACATCTGTCCATATGTCATACACCCATAGGAGAGTAGATGGAGGTTTGTCTTCCTGCTAGAAAGAGGAAAGAAGGGGGTGCATACCTAGGGAGGCGTGCACCTAAGGATAATGATGCCTGGAGTCCTATATAGATGGGACTCCAGGTTGCTTCATGGTATCAAACAAGGTGGCCGCAAAGACTCTACTTTGATCAGTCTTGGTGCCATCTAAGGATGTTAGAGAGGGGCACTCATCTGATTGGATCAGGTGATGTCATCCCACCAATCAAATTTAGATCTGATTGCATGAAGAGACATGATTGGCCGGGATGATGTGGCACTGTGTGGCACAGTAGGGTCTATATAAACCTTATCTGCGCCTAGGTTTATGAGGTTCTCCCTTTGCCCATGCCATATAGCCCTCTCCCTCTCTCCTCCATGCCTACCTCTGATCCTCTCTATCCTCTCCATGCCCAAGAGGCTTTGGGCTTAAGTTTGGTGCAATCCAAGTAAGAGAAAGACGACAAGAAAGGAAGAAGACAGCACTGCTGCAAGAGATGACATCGGATCTTCAAAAATTATTTTAAAGATCTTCAAGATCAGATCTAGATTTGATCTTTGGAGGATAGATTGAGAAGGAGGAGATTTCTAGATTCTGTCTGAGTGGATATCGATAGAGGCTAGACGGTTGCGTGGCTGCATCCAGAACCTTAGATAATCAGCAAGATTATCACAGAATAATAAGATTACGCAAGAACAAGATATAAATTAAATCTGATTTAATTTATTTATTTTATTTTATTAGATCCATCTAATCAGATCTAAAAAGTCTTAGATCTAATTTAGATCTAAGAGAAAAATTTTTGAAATATTTTTTTTAGATAAATCATATCTAAATGAACCTATCCCGAAAAATAGGATTTTCCCTTCAGCGATGCTTCTCTTTGGCATGAGAAAGTTTTAAAAACCCAATGCCATATAGTGTCCCACTTTGACCAAATAATCAATTTATTTGATCATTGGGACTCTAGGACTTATTCTCCACATGAAACCCTAGATGTCATCTAGTTTTTGTCACCAAAAATCAATCAAAAAGTGGGCAACATGAGTAGATAAGGAAGAGTCCATTCCGCCTAGAACTCTTCCCTCAAGAGTTTGATCCAAATCAAACTCTATCAAAATCTAGTCAAACCACTACCATAAATTATAAAATTTGATACACCAATAGCATGACTCGAGCCCTATCACATATCCAAATCAAAAAAAATTTTAAAAAATTTTTAGAAGCATTTGATCAGGTAACCCTCAATTCTCTTAATTAGGTCAACTTTTGACCCTAGTCCAATTGCACTAGGAATGAATTTAATTTTTATAATTAATCTGATCTGGACTTATTTCAATCAGATAAAAATAAACCCATTGAAGATATAAGAATGAGTTAAATCAAATTTGACTTGATTGCGATGAATTAGTAAGATTATAGAAAGAGAAAGCTAGGCTCAATCGTGTTCTATCACGATTACCTTGAACCTGATTGGATTTAATCCAAATTAATTGAATTGGATTAGCATAATTGATGACATCTAGATCTAAACTCTTATTTGTATAATCTAGTTAGGATCAGTTCCATATGGTAATGAGATATGTCACAATCTCTATCATCGGCATCATCAAAATACCTTTTGATGGATCAGAACTTTTCTGATTCATATAATTAGAATGATCAATCATCAAGATCATTCTAATTACTTCCAAAATCTACCAGTGATACCTAACAGTATATGGTGAAAACTCATCAGAACTAAAAGTGAACCTCTCAGTGTAGCTATCTGTGTAATTGGATTCTTCTATCTTGAGCTTCGATATGATTAGGGTTAAGATGAACTCGTCAAACCCAACATCCATCATATGAATTAATCATTTGATTCGAGTCCAATATGAAATCCAAATAGAAACCCTTTCCATCATCTTCACTCTACCATCGCCATAGGCTTAAGGACTTAATCTTATGATTATCATACGACAACTTCTCATCTACCGAGGTAGATAGATCTCCTATTGGTGCAATCTAATTTCTATAATGAACATGTTATAGCCAACATGCACCTTAGAATTTCGAATGGCTAGGAGACCAAGTTATGATGTAGTTAAACTATAACACCCTCAAATTGAACTATTGATACACCTTAGGTCAAAGAACCAAACACATCACTGTAGCATCGAGCCAGTCATCGATGAGAAGATAGACTTTCTTATAACTGCTCGAGATGGTCACATTCAGTTCTCTCATTCTCTAATGAGTATCTATACTCTCGCTATGATATCTCCATACTATAGACTCAAAACTCATATATTCTAAGAAAGTAATTGTATACTAACCTTTCGGATCGATCACCATCCTCGTGATGATCCTACTGTTTGATATGTGTGCCCTAGAAGCCAGAATTGGCTGATACTTGTTGTATACTTCTAAGAGCAAAATTATAATTTTGACTATAAATAATAAAATAGATTATTTTCTATCATAATGTATATTTAGTGTCTGTGATACAATCCTTGAGTTAATGGTAATGATAGTTCATATTTTCAAGAGTTGAAAATTTAAGACATGAATTTTTGTTATTAACTCATAAAATGCTTCCTACCGTAAGATCATCATGAGGATGGTGATTGATCTAGAAGGTTGGTGAACAATCTCTTCTTTATAGTAGATGAGTCTTGAGTTTACGGTGTTGAGATACCAAAATGAGAGTATAGGTACTCGTTAAAGAATGAGGGCACTGAGCATGACCATCTCGAGTAGTCATAAGGAAGTCTACCTTCTCGTCAATGACTGGCTCAAAGCTGCAGTGGTGTATCTGGTTCTTTGACCTAAGGTGCATCAGCAGTTCACTTTGAGGGTGTTATAGTTTGACTATACTATGACTCGGTCTCCTAGCCATTTGAAACCCTGAGGTGTATATTGACTATAGCATGTTCATTATAGGAATTGGATTGCATCAAGAGGGAATCTATCTACCTCGATAGATGAGGAGAAGCCCTATGATGATCATGAGAATCAAGTCCATAAGCCCATGGCCATGGTAGAGTGAAATAATAGAAAGAGTTTCTATGAAGGTTTTCACATCGGACTTAAATCGAATGATTAAATCGTATGACAGAAATTAGGATTTGACGAGTTCACCTTAACTCTAATCTGATTGGGGCTCAAGATAGAAGAACTTAATCACACATGTAACTACACTAAGAGATTTATTTTTAGTTTTGATGGGTTACCATCATAAACTACTAGGTGTCACTGGTGGATTTTAGGAGCAATTAGAATGATTTGGATGATCGATCATTCTAGTTGTTTGAATCAGAAAAGTTCTGATCCATCGATAGGTATTTTGATGATGTTGATGATAGAGATCATAACATATCCCATTACCATACAAAACTAAATCAAACTACATCACACAAATAAGAGTTTGGATCTGGATATCATCAATTGGACTAATCCAGTTCAATTGATTTAAATTAGATTCAATTAGGTTCAAGGAAATCATGCTAGCACACAATTGAGCCTAATGTTCTCCTTCTACAATCATTAAAAGTTGTCTTGACTGAGCCAAATATATTTGTGCTCACTCAGGTACCTTTACTTAGTCTGATTGAAGCTTGTCCAGGTCAGAAAAGGATTATCTTAATTTATGAGATAAATTTGAGACAACACCTGCCATTTTTTGTCACCTGCTAATTCTTGTCTTTTGACTTTGATCAAATGTTGATCTTTGACACCTAAACATCTACCCATGTATCATGCACCCATAGGAGAGTAGATAGGGGCTTGTCCCCTTGCTAGAAAGAGGAAAGAAGGGGGTGCATGCCTAGGAAGGTGTGTGCCCAAGGAATAGGGATGCCTAGAGTCCCATATAGATGGGACTCCTAGGTTGCTTCTTGGAATCAAACTAGGTGGCGCCAAGGGACTCTGCTTTGACCAATCTTAGCACCACCTAAGGGTGTTGGAGAGGGGCTCTCATCTAATTGGATCAGGTGATGTCATCCTACCAATTAGATTTAGATTTGATTGCATAAAGAGACGTGATTGGCTGGGATGATGTGGCACTGCATGGCATGGCTGGATCAATAAAAACCTTGTCTGCGCCTAGCTTTAAACAAGCTCTCCCTTTGCCCATGCCATATTATCTCTCCCTCTCTCCTCTATGCCTTCATCAGATCCTCTCTCTCCTCTCCACACCCAAGAGGCTTTGGGCTTCAAGTCTGGTGCGATCCAAGCAAGAGAAAGGTGACAAGAAAGGAAGAAGGCAGCATTACTGCAAGAGATGACATCGAATCTTCAAAAGTTATTTTGAAGAACTTCAAGATCAGATCTAGATCTGATCATTGAAGGATAGATTAAGAAGGAAGACATATCCAAATCCTGCCTGAGTGGATACCAGTAGAGGCTAGGCGATTGCGTGGCTACATCCAAAACCTCAGATAATTAGTAGGATCATCATAGGGTAATTGGATTACCCAAAAAATAAGGTATAAATTAAATCTAATTTAATTTATTTTTATTTTATTTTATTAGATCTATCAAATTAGATTTAAAAAATATCAGATTTAATTTAGATCTAAGAGAAAAATTTTTAAAATATTTTTCTTGATCAAATCAGACCTGAATGAACCTGATCCAAAGAAATAGGTTTTTTCCCTTCAATTGGATATCAGAGCCAGATTTTCCATAAATTATTTAGATCTAATTTTAATTTAATTTTGATCTAATAATTAGATAATTTTAGATATCACATGAGATGTGATTAGATCTAAAATTAAAAAAATTAAAATTAAATAATTTAGATCTAAGTTCTATAAGATGCATGACTAGTTGTAGAATAGAATTATTCTATGTATAGTCTTGCATGATCATAATTTAATTTAATTAAATTATAATTTTAGATTAATTTATTTATTATTTTTTAATATTATAAATATTATAATAAGATTTAAAAAATAAAAAATAAAATTATTTAATTTTTGATTCATATGAGATATGATGAATGCATGTTTAGACTAGTTGTAGAATAGTTCTACATAATTATCTAGAATAGAATTTATTTTGATGTGATCAATTTAAATTTAATTTTTTAGATAATTATGAAATAATTTAGATCTAAAAATATGCATGATATGATACATGAGATGTATGCAAAACATGTTTATAATTAGATTAATTTTTATATATAAGATATATGATGTAGATCTAACTAGTTTTGTAGTTTTATATTTTTGATTAAGGCATTTTCCTTGGCCGTCTGATGATAAGAACAAATTAGGATTTAAATGCCCTCTCCTTCCATTTGATGTAGTGTTCTTATGATATGTAGGGGTGCTACACGATTCATCCTTAATCAAAAATTCAAGAACTTATTTTCTGCAAAATCCTAGATCCTGAAACCCTAGGATTTTATTTACATATTTTATTTATGAACCCTAAACTTAATTAAGAATTAAGATTATGAAATATATTAGGTCTAAAATTGAGAATTTTAGATCTAAGACATATTCATAAAATTGGGTTCGGGCTTGGGTAGCTCAATTAGGTCTAAGCGGTTGATCAAACCAAATCAAGAGTTGGTTAGATGAGATCAAGAGTGCTTAAATTGACCAGCCTAATAGGATTAAGTCTGGGTCAAGATCGAGTCACGTGAGTGATCGATCAAGCTAAGACCTAATTAGGCTCAGTGGTTAGAGTCTGGATTGTAGGCTAATCCGATTGGTTCTGGCTCAATAATTTGGTGTCTAAGGTAAGTTTGGCAGATACGATCGATTGATTTTTAATTGAGAGCTACTCGACTCGAATGCATTCTTGTCGAGTTAATGGCATATCCCTTCCATCGGTCTCACTTACCTGGCCATATTTGTTGGCTCAGTCCTGATCTGAGGTGGCCAATAATCCGAGCTAACCCATGCCACTAGGTTAGTCATAATGGTTATGACTATGTCAAGTCTAGTTTAATGAGACCTAAATCAAATCTCCCTAAGAAAAGATTAAGTCTAAGGTCTTCCACCATTGTAGATGTGCGGGCCCTTTCTCGGGTTGATTGTTCTCGACTGGTTATAGTGGTTCAGTTGCATCGAAAAGATGCAACCATGTCTATTAGGCATTAGATGCTATGGGCTGGAGGATGGATTGGGCTCAATATTTTGGATATGGTGAGAGACTCAATTAGAAATCCAATCTATGCAAATGGTGGGTCTGACTTAACTAAGAAGTGGATCAATATTTTGGGCATGGTGAGATTCATGAATTAGAGATCAAGTTTGGATGCACCATGATTAGAGAATCATTGAACAAGAGTTGTTCACTCATTCTCTAATCCATCACCAATAACTATTAGATGAGGTGATGAGCCAGTTGGTGGGATCGCACCATCCACTAGAAATCATAAATCGTGGAGATTTTTGCATCTCTACAAAGGGAGTGTAGGGATCCAAGAAAATAGTGGGAGCTAATTTTTTTAAAAATAAAATTTTTAAATAAATTGGTCAAGTCTTAATTACAATATCTAACTAGAAACTTTGACTCTCTACAGGAAAATGTCTGCACCCAACCCACTAACACGTATCCTGGACACACATAGACTGACCGGATCCAATTATAAGAATTGACTCTAAAACTTCAAAATCATTTTGGGTTCCAAGAAGTTAACTCATGTATTGGACTAGGACCCTCCCACCTTACCAGCTCGTCCATTCGCTGAATAGAGAGCATCTCCTGACAAGTGGACGGACAAAGATAACAAGGTCAGATATTACATGTTAGGCTCGATGTCTGATGAGCTTTAGTGCTAACATGAAGATATCAAGACTGCCCATCAAATGTTGGCTCACCTATAAGAGATATTTGGTGAACAGAGTCGCGCAGCCAAGTATCAAGTCACTAAATGACTATTCAAGGCTAAAATGCATGATGGGCAGTCAGTCCAAGATCATTATCTGATGATGATCAAGGACTTAGAAGAGCTTGAGAAGCTTGGAGTGAAGTTTGACCTGGATCTGTAGAATGATATAATTCTACAATCTTTGACTGATGCATATGGGCAGTTCATCATGAACTACCATATGCATAAACTTCAAAATTTTTTGGCCGAGCCTTATGAACATGTTGGTTACTGTTGAGCTTTCTACGAAAGGTTCTAAAGGCTCAGTGCTTGCTATGGAATGGACTTCTTTCAAGAGAAAGTCTTTTGAAAAGAAGAAGAAGTCTGTGAAAAAGCAGAAGGTGGATGGAGGAATGAAGAAAAAGGTAGAGCTGAAGAAGAAGGCCACTGACAAAGAAAAATATTTTCATTGCAACACTGATGGCCGCTGGAAGCGGAACTACCCTACTTACCTAGCCACCCTGAAGAATAAGAAGGAGGCAGGCCTTTTGGAGGTATGCTCATTATTGAGTCTAACCTTATGATTTCTTCTACATCCAGTTGGGTGCTTGACTCAGGTTCTAGTGCTCATTTATGCACTTCCATGCGAGATTTTGAGGATAGCAGGAGGCTGAGGGATGGTGAGATGATCCTACGCATCAAAAATAGAGCAAAAGTTGCTACTGTGATCGTGGGAACATACCCTCTTCGACTACCATCTGGTTTAGACTTAGTATTAAAAGATTATTATTATATGCTTGCAGCAAGCAGAATTTGAATCTATTTCATGCCTAGCACTAGAAGGCTATGTAATTAGTTTTCTTAAAGACCATTGTAACATTTTTTATGAAAGAAATAAAATTGCAAGTGGTTTTCATATTAATGGTCTTTACCAGTTACATATTGATGTATCTATTTTTAATATTGAGTAAAATGTGAAAGCCATGAAACGACCTAGGGATAGTCCAAACGATAGGTATCTATGGCACCTAAGACTAGGTCATATAGCAGAAGATATGATTAACAAATTGAAGAAAATTAGGCTATTGAGTTCGTTGACTTTCGAGTCATATGCAATTTATGAATCTTATCTTCATGGCAAAATGACTAAGCTCCCTTTTATAGGACATGGGGCAAGGGCCACGGATCTTTTTGCCCTAGTACATATTGATGTGTGCGACCCATTTAATGTACCAGCTAGAGGCAACTTTGTCTACTTCATAACCTTTACCGATGATTTATCTTGGTATGGATATGTGTACCTTATGAGACATAGGTCTGAAGCTTTTGAAAAGTTCAAGAAATTCAGACATGAAGTAGAAAAGCAAACTGAAAAATCCATTGCATTTTTTGATCAGATCGAGGAGGTGAATACCTTAGTCAAGAATTTCTAGATTATCTCAAAAAAAATAGCATAGTCTCTCAATGGACTCCATCAGGAACATCTCAACTCAACGGGATTTCAGAATGGAGGAACTAGACCATATTGGATATGGTCCGATCCATGATGAGCTTCACAGACCTTCCTGATTTTCTTTAGAAATATAGTTTGTTAACTGCAATATACTTACTGAATAGGGTTCCTTCTAAAACCATTCCTACCACACCATATGAGATATCGTATGATAAGAAACCAAGTCTGAGTCATCTCAGAATTTGGGGTTGTTTGGCTCATGTCAAAAGACAACAAGCAGACAAGTTAGACTTCAGGTCCTTTAGAGCTTGATTCATAGGATATCCTAAAGAGTCATTAGGATACTATTTCTACATTTCAGAAGACCACAATGTGATTATGAATCGACATGCCATCTATCTTAAAAAATAGTTTATTCAAGATAGCGGCATTGGAAAGTAGATCAAGCTCGAGGAGAAAGTCTCACAAGAGCAACAAGCTAAAGACTAAATGGAACCAAATCAGGTTAAGCCAATACAATCACTACCTCCTCCACCTCGTAGATCGAAAAGGATTTTTCGTCCACCTGAGAGGTACTTAGGTACTATTTCAGAGGAAATAGAAAAAATGTTCCTCGTAGGTAATGGGGTTCATGGTGATGATCCCAAAATCTATAATGAGGCGATATCGGATATCGACTCCGAGAAATGGTTAGAGGCAATGAAGTCAGAAATTGACTCGATGCACTCAAACCAAGTCTGGACCTTGGTAGATCCACCAGAAGGTATAGTACCTATTGGGTGTAAATGGATCTACAAGAGAAAGATTGGTGCAGATGGGAAATGTGGAGACATTCAAGGCTAGACTAGTGGCAAAAGGTTATAGTCAATGCGAAGGCATTGACTATCAGGATACCTTTTTCCAGTGGCTATGCTAAAATCCATCCGCACATTGCTTGCTATTGCAGCCTATTTCGATTATGAAATATGGCAAATGGACGTGAAAATGGCATTCTTAAATGGATATCTTGAGGAAGATATCTATATGGAATAGCCGCTAGGTTTTCACATCCAGTGATGCTGATCACAAGGTTATGCAAGCTGCAAAGGTCCATATATGGACTTAAGCAAGCATCTCGGAGCTGGAACACTCATTTCAATGATGTGATCAAAATTATTTGGTTTCATCAAAAATGAGGAGGAACCATGTGTCTTCAAAAAGGTCAGTGGGAGCGCTGTTGTCTTTCTCGTATTGTACGTGGATGATATCCTCCTTATTGGGAATGATATTTTCATGTTGACCACAGTTAAAATATGGTTATCCAAAGAATTCTCCATGAAAGACCTAGAGAAGCATCCTATATTCTAGAAATTAAGGTCTATAGAGATAGACCGAATAGGATGCTAGGACTTTCATAGAAGATATACATAGAGGAAGTGCTAAAGAGGTTTAGCATGGAAAACTCTAAGAGGGGTTTGATACCCTTCAGACATGGCATTCATCTTTCCAAGAAGATGTGCCCTAGCACACCTGAGGAAATAAAATGCATGAGCAAGATCCCTTATGCTTCAGCAATAGGGAGCTTCATGTATGCCATGTTATGTACATGACCTGATATAGCCCATGCTGTGAGTGTCACGAGCAGATATCAGTCGAATCCAGGTGAAGAACACTGGACTTCTGTGAAATGTATCCTTAAGTACTTGAGAAGAACTAAGGATATGTTGTTGGTTTTTGGTAATAGAGAAATCCAAGTCTAAGGATATAAAGACTCAGATTTTATGTCCGATGTAGATGATCAAAAGTCGACATCTGGGAGTCTGTTTGTATGTAATGATGGTGCGGTCAGTTGGAAGAGTTCCAAGTAGATAGTGATAGTAGATTCCACCACGGAAGCAGAATACATCGCTGTATCAGAAGCTACGAAGGAGGCATTTTGGTATAAAAAGTTTGCCACGAAGATCGGAGTAATATCATCAGATGCCATTTTTCTATACTGTGACAATAATAGTGCCATAGCCCTTGCTAAGGAGCCGAGGTCTCATTAGAAATTCAAGCACATCGAGCGGCGATACCACCTCATTCGCGATTACCTCAAGAAGGGTTACATCGAGGGCAAGAGAGTCGACTCCACAGACAATGCAACAGACCTACTCACAAAGCCGTTGGGCCAGTAGAAGATCGAAGCCCACCTTGAGAAGATGGGACTTAGATTTGTAGCCAATTGGCTTTAGGTCAAGTCGGAGTTTGTTAGATATGTGTGCCCTAGAAGCCAAAATTGGCTGACACTTGTTGTACACTTCTAAGAGCAAAATTATAATTTTGACTATAAATAATAAAATGGCTTATTTTTTATCACAATGTGTATCTAGTGTCTGTGATACATCCCTTGAGTTAATGGTAATGATAATTCTAATTTTCAAGAGTTGAAAATTTAAGACATGAATTTTCATTATTAACTCATCAAATGCTTCCAACCGTAGGATCATCATGAGGATGGTGATTGATCTGGAAGGTTGGTGTACAATTGCTTCTTTATAGTAGATGAGTCTTGAGTTAACGAGGTAGAGACACTGGAGCGAGAGTACAAGTACTCGTTAGAAAACGAGGGCACTGAGCTTGACCACCTCAAGTAGTCATAAGAAAGTCTACCTTCTCGTCAATGACTGGCTCGAAGTTGCAGTGGTGTGTCTGGTTCTTTGACCTAAGGTGCATTGATAGTTTGCCTTAAGGGTGTTATAGTTTGACAACATCATGACTTGGTTAGTTTGCAAGTCGGCTGAGCCATTTTCTTTTTCTTTTATTTTAATTTTTATTTATTTTATTTTTTTAAAAGAATTCATATCTTTCCATTTTAGCTCCACTTTTTTATTTGAAATTTATGTCATTGTGATCAAAAAAATGAGCTCTTTTCTATTGATAATAAAATTTTATTTTTTCAATTTTTATATAATTTTTATTTTTTTAATTAATTTTTAATTAATAAAATATGAATTTTTAAAATTATATATTAAATTAAATTTAATTAATTCTAAAAAATTAATATAAAATATAATTAATAATTAATATTTTTATTGGTGAATTTATGATGCATTATCAGTAGGCCATAAGGAGGAGATTGGAATCACGTAAAAGACTATGGCAGTTGGTGGATCTTTCAGGAAGGTGCTCGACCTAATTGGTTTCAAAAGTAATTAATTCACAAAGAAGGTGGCACCTTCAGAATAAGATGGAGTAGATTCAAAGCAAGTCTGCAGCAAGATACGTCAACAAAAAATAAATGGATTGATTACATGGGAAGTTTTCTCTCTTTATCTGCATCATACATTATTCAGATTTGTATTCATTGGTGGGCACAAGATAACATGAAATTGAAATAGTATGATGTGAAGGATGGCTTCCCTCAATAGGACTTTGGAGGAAAGAATCTTATACATGAAGTAGCTAGATGGTTTTCATAGAGGCTGGATATGAGGAGAAGTGTGTTTACTGCAGGAGTCATTTGTATGGGCCTTAAATTATAATCCCCTCATCAAGTTGGAATCATAAATTTGATAGCTTTGTTTTGAGCCTAGGATTTGTAAGATGTGAACACACTGCTATGTTTAGTTCAAGATGTAGATGAGGATGATTTTCTATATCTAATCTATATGTAGATGTTATTGCCTCATAGCCAGTAGAAGCATGAAAGTAGTGAAAAGATTGAAAAAGGTATTATCATCTATTTTGAGATGAAGGATCTAGGTCCAGCAACAGAAAATTCTTTAGAATGGAGCATTGATAGAGATAGGCTGCAAAGGGAGTGCTCCATTTGATTACAAGGAGGATTTGTCAGAAAGTTCTAGAGAGGAGGGGGGGATTTTAGGATTAGAGAAGACCAAACCTTGCAAAGATACCATTGCCAAGCCATATTATCTCTCTCCAAGTATGGCAAAAGCCCCCAGTCAAAAGAGGAGAGAGAGTACATGGATAGAGTCTTTTATGCGAATGCTATTGGTAGTATGATGTACACTATGGTGTGCTATAGATCAGACATAGTGCAGCCACATGCCAAGAGTATAGTTAGTAGATACATCTAACCCTAAGAAAGCAAATATGGAAAGCATTTTGAAATGGATATTGAGATATCTGCCATTAGAATAAAAGGATTATGTTTGATAATTTGGTGGGTAGCTTGGAGGAATGGGATGGAAGTTTGGGTTATCATGAAGAGTTTGTAGATGCAAATTATTCTGATGATCTTAATACAAGGAGGTCTACTACTGGATACCTCTTCTGCATGTATGGTGGACTAGTGTCTTGAAGATCAATCCTTCAGTCAATCACAATTTTGTCTACCATAGAGGCTGAGTATATTGGAATGACTGCAGCGCTACAAAGAAAAATCCTTTGGCTTAGGAGGCTGATTGTTGTTGGGGGTGGAGCAGAGCAGGTTTACATGATACAATTGACAACAGATGTGCTCTGCTACTTGCATAGAATCTAGTCTATCATCAGGCATGAAGCATATAGATGTGAGCGTACAACAGATCAGAGAGCTGGTGAAGGAAAAACGAATACGGAGACCATACCAAGGAGAATCAGTTTGAATGCACTTACAAAGATACTCCTTAAAGATAGGCTTCAGATGTGTATTGCAATGGATGGGTCTATAAGGGAGAGATGAGTTTCATTAAGAACTTGGAAGCACCAAGGTGGACAATGTGAGCTCAGAAGTGGTGCTTCCAAGGTCTGGAAAACATTGAGAAGAAATCATGGAAGATTGAAGCAATCCAGAGAATAAAGATCAGCATGGATAAGTTATTGGTATAAAAACAATAGCCGGCTTATCCTGATTACTGGCGTTGGCTAAGTTGGAAAACTTGGGTTGGCTCATGTCTCAGACTTGGGGCTATTCTAGAGAAAAATTCCAGAAAAAAAAGAACTACTTGATACAATACACAACGTAGATCAGTCAGTCTTAGATTGAGTCGATTCCATCGCAGGTTAGCCGGTCTCAGTCTAAAGCTGAGCCGGACTCAGTATTCGCTGGATTAGTTTTTGTGTACGTGGGCCTATTTAGTTTGAAGAGATTCAAAGCGAATGAGGGGCCCACCTCAAGACGGGAAGTAGTGTACATGGGTTATTTGGTTTGAGAGAGTTTTTCTATTAGTTGGGAACTTGATCATTTTATAAAGGTTTTGAAGGAAAAACTATTTTCCTGGGTCAGATTCGTTTTAGATTGATTTGATCTAAGGAATATTTCAAAAATTTTCACTTAGATCTAAATATAAATCTAGACTATTTTATGATCTTGATTAGATGATCTAATTAAAAATAAAATAAAATAAATTAAATCAGATTAATTATATCTGTTCTTGCGTAATCTATTATTCTGTGAATGATCTCTGATTCTAGGTTCTAGATGCTAGCATCCACGATCTGCCTCTACCGATATTCCATCTGGGTAGGATCTAGATATCTCCTCCTTCTCGAATTCTATCCCATTTAAGATCAATCTAGATCTGATCTTGAAGATTCTTCGAAAAACTTTTGAAGATCCACGATGTCTACTCTTGCAGCATTGCTGCTTCTTCCTTTCTTGTCGTCACCTTTCTCTTACCTTGGATGCACCAAACTGAAGCCCAAAGCCTTTGGGCATGGAGGAGAGGATAGAAGATTTTTTTTTTAGTGATCAGATAGCATTGGAGGAGAGAGGAGAGGAGAATATGGCATGGGAAAGGGAGAGCTCTTCAAGCCTGAGCGCAGATAAGGGTTTATAGAACTACCTGCTGCCACCATGCAGTTGCAAATCATCCCTGTCAATGACTGTCTCTTCTGCAATCAGATCTAAATTTGATTCGTGATACATCACCTGACCAATCAGATGAGAGCCCCTCCTCCAACACCCTAGATGGCAGCCCAAGACTGATGTCAAAGTACAGAGTCTTTGCGGAACCACCTTGTTTAATTCCATGAAGCAAACCTAAGAGAGTCCCAGTTATATGGGACTCCAGGCATCACTATCCTTTAGGTCGCACGCCTCGCTAGGAGCATACCCGTCCTTCTTTTCCTCGCTTGCAGGAGATCATCAACACGCCCATACCCCTACTGTGCCATAATGGTGGTACTGACATATCGGCAGAGTTACAGTATCAAAGCGTCATATTGATACAAAAGTCAAAACCAACGGAATTAGCACGGTGATGGAAGAATGGCAGGCTGTGTCTGCAAATTTATTCCACATTAAATTAGACCATCCTTTTTTCTAACATAAGGACAAGCTCCAGTCAGAACCAAGATTAAAGGTACTGAGTGAGCCAACATTATTTGGCTCAGTCAAGATAACTTTTAATGATTGTTGAAGGAGAACATTTTAGGCTCAACCTGTGTCTAGCACGATTTTCTCTTGAACCTATTGAATCAATTCAAATCCATTACTGAGTTGAGTCTAATTGAGTATATCCATATCAAAACCTTATTTGTTGTGATCTAAGTTAGGTTCAATTCTAATGCGTAATGGATATGAATTGATCTCTATCATCACATCATAAAATATACTTTGATGGATTCAGAACTTTTTTCTATTCAGACACTAGAATGAGATCATCCAACGTCATTCTAATTGCTCCCAAAATCGACACATGTACACTAGCAGTATATTGGTTGCAACCCATTAAGAACTGAAAATGAACTTCTGATGCAGTTACCTATTGTGTTGATAAGTTCTTTTATCTTGAGCTCGTATCAGGATTAGGTTAAGGTGAACTCGTCAAACCCTAATTTTCTATCATATGAATTAATCATTGATCAAGCTCTAGATGTGAAAATCTTAATAGAAACTCCTTTCTAATCATTTCACTTTCTAGCCATGCCATGGAAGCTTATGGCTTGATTCTCATTGATTCGATCATAGGCTGCTCCTATCTACCGAAGGTAGATAGATTCTCTCTTGAGTGCAATCTAATTTCTTACAATTGAACATTGCATTAGCAAATACACCTCAGGATTCCGAATGGCTAGAG